>JBBJLS010000155.1:14307612-14337506 GCA_037577275.1 Bryconaethiops microstoma | reverse complement strand
GTGTCTCGGGGCGCTCTCACGCCCATCTTACCTCCCGGTTCTGCCCTTTCTAGCTAGGCTGCTCCAGCTAGATATGCAGCTAGAGTCATGACCAACCTATTTTATTTGTGACAACAGTACATTTTATTGTAATTTGGATGACACAACCTAAAAAGCATGTTATGTTGCTAGGCTACGACTCACTTTACTCTGCAGCTAACCATTAGTACTTTCCTACTTTAGCACATACAAAACAGAGAATAAATACATTAAATGACTTTTAAGACTTAATTTTACATTGCAGCCTTTTTAGTCAGATTCTGAAGATGCCAACAAGCCTGCATCAATTTCCGAACTTGTCGTGGCCCCAGAGTAAACTTTTTGGTGAGCAGTTGTGACTTACTTAACCTTAAACAAACTGGAGTTCCCCAGAATTGAGCAGAAAACAATCCAACTGACACATTCAGGTAAATCTGATTTACATATTCAAGTAAATCTGACAAAGACTGAAAATGATGAAATAAACTTGACATTGTGTCAGTTTCATGACTGAATCCGTAATGCAAAATTCAGTAGTTTTTAGCTAAAGAAATAAAGCACATTTTATATAAAATTCAAGCCTTCTTCACATTACAATCATTTGGCACACGCTTTTATCCAAACAGACTTACAATATGAGGACACATTCAAGTTTCAGGACAATGAGGGATGCTTGTGGGTGGAGTGGGTGCCGTGAGAGCATAACAATTATGAGTAAACTAGTAAATTGCAAACAAAACCCCTGAGCACAACGTCATGCTGCCAAAGTTTCATGTATCTATCTGTAAAACAAGAAGCTAGTTTATGTTAGGAGTACCACTATTAAAGAACATTTTTACAATGTTCTGGGCTTTACTTGTTTCAGTTTTTTTCTTTATTTTGCATTATTGTTGTATAAATAACCATTAGAGCAAAGGAACACTCAAGTAACATCATGACTTAAATAAAATGAACCGTAATGGGTTTGTAATGGTCTTGTAAACTGCAGCATGAGACAACAGTGCTGTGACTGTGCATTCCTTCAACCAGTATGACTTCTGTTTCCATTTAGTAATATACTATATTGCCATTTGGAACTTTGCAAAGAGAGCATTGTTAGCCTTTAATGAGCTCAAGAATCACCCTAAATTGACCATTTACAGCATGCATGCAATGGATTAGATAACAAAACTAACTAAAGGTTAAGCACAATATCAGATGTTTGTGCTAAAACACAGTAATTACAAAAACCAGATAAATATACGTTAGTCAACTGCATTTGGAACCATAGTAGAGGTTTCAGTACTAAATTTAGATGATTGGGCACAGGGAAGGCTTTTAAGAGTTATTGGTCAGTTTCTTTGAAGCAAACAAGGAAAGTAGTACTTACAAAGGCAAACTCAGTTAGACTACCTTTTACCCAAGCAATCTAAAAAAAAACCTAGGGGTTAGATAATGGAAGCAGTCAGTTTATTTATTGTATTTGTTTATTTATTTTGCATTGTGAAGTATTTCTCTGAGATTCATGGTTTAGGGACAATAAAATACATTTTAGATTAGATTAACCACTTTTTTAGATTAGAAAAAATTATAATGCACTTGTTCATACCAACCTTTTGTTCATGTTAAAGGGCCCATATAATTAAAAAAATGAGCTTGATATGAGAAAAAAAGTTCACAATGTGCCCCAAGAGCATGGTATTAAATGGTCCTTGTTCATCTTTGCCAACTGATTTAAAAAGTGTAATAAGCAAATGCAGGTCTATGAGCGGCAGACCTTGCTCAAAATGTTTAAAAATTACAGTGAGCATCTGACAGAGAGGGTCTGCAGTCTTTGATTTAGTGGGTAGAGAAACAGACATGGCCAAAACACAAGTGAAGAAATTCTGGTGGTGTTAGCTTGAGGCTAAAGGCTAAATTCTGTAGATATCAGTGCTAATGCTTACTACTTGTTAACTGAACTGTACCATAAGCAAACTGCAAACGACATGCCAAGAAGCATTTCTCATTACTTCAACCATGCCACTTCACCATGAGGTCAGTTTTTTCCCAAATTTTCCAGCATGTTAATTTTGCTACTAGAGGGGAAAACTGCTTGGGCAATGTTTACAAAAACATTCTTGAGTCCTACCCCTGCACCCATCTCGACTTCTCAGACCCTTTGATTCTGCTCATAGTTCCTGCATACAAATCCGGGTTCAAACATAAACCAGTCCACAAGAACATCAAAGTGTAACTGCATGGTACTGTTTCAGCTCTCCAAAACTGGTTTGACAATGTTTTTCATCAACAGACTGGAACATTTTTAGAGAGGCTGTTATGAATGGTGGCTCCATCAGCCTGGTGGAGTACATAGACTCTGTGACTGACTACACCTACAAGTGTATAGAGAATGTTACTTTCTCTAAGGACATCACCATGAGAGCCAACCAAAAGCCCTGGGTGACAAGTAAGGCGCACACAGAGCTTAAGATCAGTAATGCCGTTTACAGAATTGGAGGCAAGGTTGCCCTCAGGGGGGCCAGAACCAACCTGTCCCGCTATAAGGAGAGCAATGTGTGCATATGCACAGAGAATAGATTAGCACTTACATTGCTCCACAAACACACGTTGCATGTGGCAGGGCATTCAGGCAATCATAGACCACAAGCCCAACCCACATAGCAGTGATGAGCTTCCAGATGAGCTAAATTACTTCTTCACATGACTTGACACAGAAAATAAAGAGCCTGCAAGGAAAGCTACACCTCCCTCCAGTGAGCACTCTGTCTTTCCAGAGGTGATTTGAAAAGATCTGTATCCAAAGTTAACCCACGAAAGCAAGCAGAACCCGATAATATATCTGGCCATGTGTATAGAGAATGCACCGCCCAGCTGGCTCAGAGGCGTTTTAAAAACATGCTAAAGCCAGTTATCCATCCCAGCATGCTTCAAATCCACCATTATCCCAGTGAAGAAGACAGCATTGACCCTTTCCACAGCTCTTTACCTCTGCCTGACTCATAAAACAGACACATATGTCAGAAAGGCCAACTTTAGCTCAGCCTTCAACACAATCATACCACAAAAACTGACAGCGAAACTGAGTCAAGTAGGTTTATTGTCATTTCAACCACATACACAGTACACAGTGAAAGGAAACAATGCTCCTCCAGGACCATGGTGCAGCACAAGAACAAAAACAGAACACCAGAAGACTACATAAGTGCAGACAGGACAAAATACACAGTGCAAAGAGAGCAAGAGAGAGTGTGCACAAGAGAAAAACACAAAAGCAACAACACAACAGGACAAGACATTTAGTGCAATCGATGTTTGAATGAATACAATATTACCACAGATACTGTATTCTAGCAGCAGAGTCAGGTAAGCAAAAAAGGCAGAAGAGAGGAAGACAGCAATAAAACTTATGCAAATAATAGCAGCAGCAGGAGAAAGAAAGTGCAGTATATAACAAATAGAGGGGTATTTACAGTGGCAGTTCAGTGTGTATATGAACTGTGTTAGGAGAAGAAAAAAAAGCTCAGTTCAGGGGTGTGTTTGTGTGTGTACAGTATGTGTTTCAGTTTTAATTGAGAAGTCTGATTGACTGAGAGAAGATACTGTTTAATGTTCTGCCTGTGGAGGCCCATAAACTTCTGCCAGATGTGATGAGGGAGAAGATGTTCATGACAGAGGGGAGAAAGACTGCGATGATGTTCTAAGCTGTCATCTTTAGGGACTTGTGAACTGAAACGGAACAATTCCCATACCAAACCGTGATGCAGCTACACATTTACATTTACAGCATTTAGCTGACGCTCTTATCCAGCGCGGCATACATCTGTGCTCAAGTAGTCCACATCTGTTCTTCAAACCTGTAAAGCTATACTTAAATCAACATCCGCTATTCAACCAAGTTACTGACAGCTAAGTACACCTTAGAAACTCCTGTCAAAGAAAAGTCAGAGGTTAAGGCAAAAGTAAGGAAATCATGGAGATAAGAGTAAGCTTTTTTAAACGAATATGGGGAAGAAGAAATAAATAAGTAGAAACGAGGCATAGTTAGTCACCAAGGTGCACCTTGAAGTGGTGGGTCTTCAGACACTTGAAGACAGCGGGGGACTCCTCAGATCTGATTGAAAGAGGGAGTTCATTCCACCACTGGGGGGGCCAAGACTTAGAAGAGTCTTGGCGCATGTCTTCCTCTTCTTTTTAGCCATGGAGGTTCCAGATGAGCAGTGCTTGGAGCCCTGAGAGGACGAGAAGTGACACATTGCTTGATCAGTGCTGATATGTAGAACATGGTGAAGATTGGGGGGATGCGCTCTCTTCAGTCTCTGCAGGAAGTAATGACACTGCTGGGCCTTCTTGCCGATAAAGCTGGTGTTCAGGGTCCATGTGAGGTTCTCTGCGATGTGAACACCAAGGAACTTGGTGCTTTGGATGATCTTCACTAGGGGTGGGAATCGAAACCCAGTTCCGATTTAGAACCAGTTTTAATTTTGTGATGCACCGGAATTGTTTATCTCTGACATTATCGGGTCCTCTAACAATACTGTTTTAATAGTGCCATTTTAACTTGCAAGTGTGGTAACACCAGCAACATGTCAAAACATTTAAGGTCTCAACACAGCATTAAAATTCAAGAATGCCATGGTTTCCATAGATGAGGGAAACTTTAAGTACAATGCCACTTATTTTGAATACTAAATTACTTTTATAATTATATTTTCATATTTGGACCATATTATTTATTGTTCAAAGATAAGTGCATAATTTATTGATCAAGTGTTTGACAAGATTGAGATCTGACATCTAATAAAACAGCTTTCGAAGATAAAAAAAATGGCCTATGACTACCTTTTATTAATGTAAATATGTGGTTAACCAGGTCTTATTACCTGTCCACAAAGTTATGATCAGTTAAAAAAAATATGTATTTTATACCATTGTTGCCTTCTCAGCCTAGGCTTTAGCAGCTGCTAGCCAGGCATAAAAAATGAGACAATTACGGGGAGCAGTGTCTCTTCTTTCCTACCTCAGAACGGGAGCATTTATTTACTGTCTCCAAAACGAACATTAGAGTGGCGAGAATCACTCACAAACAGAGCTGCCATGTAAAACTCCAAACACTCCCTGCACTACCACACACTGAAAGACTACATCTCAGGGAGATACTGAAGATGTCTGTGAGAACATTTGCCAGCTGGTCTGCACATCCTCTGAGCACATGACAAGGAATGTTGTCTGGTTTGGTAAGCTTCCATGGGTTGACTAGTCATGGTCAGAGAGAGCACCTGGAAGCCCTGCCACATGTGCCGTACATCTCCAGTGTCCTGGAAGTGGAATTTGAGCATGTGTGCATGTGGGCAGTTGGTAGTCTAGCAGTTAGGGCATTCGCCCTGTGATCAACAAGTCATGGGTTTGACTCCCAAGGCTGCTAAGCACCTTTGAGGTACCCTTGTGCAAGGTACTGTCACCACACACTGCTCCTTGGGCGCTGTTTTACTGGCTCCCCATTGCTTCTCTCGGTGAATGGAATAAATGCAGAGGAAGAATTTCATGTTCACACTGTGTGCTGTGGTGTATTCACATATGACAGAATGGTCACTTTCACTTCACTGCTCTGATGGCCTGGGACAGGTTGGCCCAAGTTGTTCTCTTATCACCTAATCTGAAGGCATTATTTCAGGCAGCAACTATATGGTCATCCACATCTTCTGGTTGGAGTGTGTGGTATGTCCCAATCAGTGTGCTCAAAGCAGGCCTGAAGAGCAGAGATGGCACCTGAGGGCCAGATTTTTATCTGCTTTCAAACAGGCAATGTGGAGATAGGGCTCAGTGCAGTATGTGCCAGTAATGTTTGTGTAAACACAGTCCAGCACATTTTATCCCCTTGATACAAAGTTCACATACTAACAGAGTTTAGGGAGAAATGACTTGAGATTTGTGTGATTGAAATCTCCGACAACAATGAGATGTTTTGGAACTCACTGTTGGCCAGCGCTCAGGCAGCGCATTTTTAATGTTAATTATCAAGGTTGCGAATTATACCATTGCACAAATGATGAAGCAGCATACAGAGAAAAGGTGGAACAGCTGTCCATGTTGACAAGACTAAAGTGATATTTGTGAAGTCACATCTTGCCCACACCCCACTTAGCATGCGGTGGCAATTGTTAAGAGTGTTCTGACCAGCTGCATCACTGTCTGGTATGGCAACTGCAAAGTAACTGACCACAAGCGCCTACAGAGGGTAGTGAAGACAGTAGAAAACATTACTGAGAGGAGATCACAGCCAAATCTACACTTTTTACCCACAGGCTGTCATAACCTGTTATATTCTTATACAACAACTTAATCCAAACAACTGGTTTTCACATAAACTGGACATCATTCACTGACCTCTAAGTATGCATCCAATCAGTAGTACCATACCGTCATCCACCTCCTATATCGTTCCCTCTCTCACCTGGAGACTGCTGGGAGCACTGTGAGAATCATGTTCTTTGATTTCTCCAGTGCTTTTAACACCATCCTACCCACAATCCTGAGCTACAAGCTGGAAGACACAGGTGTGGACCATCACCTCACCACATGGATCCTTGACTACCTCACAAACTGACCACAGTATGTGAGAACTCAGGGCAGGGTCATCTGCAGTACTGGGGCCCCACAGGAAACAGTCCTGGCACTGTTCCTCTTCACCATCTACACTGCAGACTTCTCTCACAACACCACCAACTGCTTCCTGCAGAAGTTCTTTGATGACTCTGCAACAGTCGGCCTCATCACTGATGGGGATGACAGGAAGTACAGAAAACTGACCATGGACTTTGTGAACTGGTGCCAGCAGAACTACCTCCAGATCAACAGTGGCAAAACCAAGGAGCTGGTGGTAGATTTCTGCAGGCACAAACATCCTCCACTACAACCACTGAACATCCAGGGTCTGGACATTGAGGCTGTCCAGAGCTACAGATACCTTGGTGTCCATCTGAACAATAAACTGGACCTGACTCATAACACAAATGCTCTCTACAAAAAAGGGCAGAGCAGGCTGTATCTGCTGCAGAGGCTCAGGTCTTTTGGAGTGAACACCTTTTATGACTCTGTGGTGGCCATCTTTTGCGGTGTGGTCTGCTGGGGCAATAGCATCTCTGCTGGGGACATAAAGAGACTGAACAGGCTGATCCGGAGGGCCAGCTCCCTCTGGACCCAGTGGAGGTGGTGAGTGACAGGAGAATGGTGGCTAAGCTGTTGTCCCTGTTGGATAACATCTTCCACCCCATGCAGGAGACTCTTACAGAACTAAGCAGCGCCCTCAGTGACAGGCTGCTGCACCCACAATGTGGGACAGAGAGATTCTGCAGGTCTTTCCTGCCAACCGCTGTTGGACTCCTCAACAGAGACCTGGCAGATGACCACACACGCACAAACAAACATACGCATAAATTCAATACATCATGACAGTTTCTCTTATGTGCAATTTTACTTGGGTGCAATTTTTCTGATGCAACATGTCCATTACAACAGGGCAAAATGTGCAATTTACATGTGCAACTCTTTGGGTGAATTACTACTGTTTTTTGTCAATGTCTGTTGTCACTCCATTGTGTGTGTGTGTATATCCAGTGTTCTAATATTTATTTATATATCCACTCTGTACATACATACATACATACGCTCACTGTGTACATATATAAGTTTACATATAGTTTATATATATATATATATTTTTTTAATACATTTTTACAATACACATGCATATTTTTATTTTATCAGATTTTTATATTCCTAGATTGTATTGTGCACATTTGTATTTTTATTCTACTTTATTCTATTCTGTTGTTTTTATTTTTTGCTTCTCTTTGTTTCTGTCCTCTTTCTGCCGTGACAATGCAAATTTCCTACTTGTGGGACTAATAAAGATTTATCTTATCTTAAACTGTAAACTCATGGTGCTACTTAGGTTCATGCTGATCCCCTGGTCCCATTTTCCAATCTTCAACTGTATTGCACAATACTGCCAACATATTCAGGACATTACATCCCACACTATTTACTTTTTGTATTGCACTGTCCTGTATGTCTTAGCATGATCTTGTTTTAATATTTGCAGTGTGTGTTCTGTTAACATATGTGTATGTTTACACTGTGGACCCTGAGCGTTGTATATTTGACACTGCTAAAACGCAAGTAAGCACGTTTGTGAGATTTCAGGAGAACATAAAATAAGTAGACTTGGTGAGAAAGTGGGAAACATGGTAAGAATAGTTTCCTCAACAAAACGGGGCTCTCTCAGTTTTAAATCATGGCTAACCTGAAGTGGGTAGTGAACGGCGCCATAAAACACTTTGCCAAAACTGGATCATTTGTTTTCAAACCAGGCTGGCTAAAAGTGATCACACCAAAACATTAAAAAAAAGTTCTATTTACTGATTAATCCAAACCTGACCTTTATGACAGTAACTGAAGGGTGAGTTAGTGCGAAGAACAGGAAAGAGATTGAAACCACAATGCCTCAAACCTACAGTAAATCATGGTGGGGTGGTGTTCAAGTTTGGAGGTGCATTGCCTACTCCAGTGTGTTACCTGCACAGACTCACCTGCACCCTGACAAAGGAGAAGATGCCAATCCTCAGAGACAGACTACTCCCTCTGGCTCAGATCTATTGTCATGCTACTGTAGCCCTACAGTAGCATGACAATAACCCAAAACCCACCTCAAAGCTTTGCAACAACTACTTGACCAAATATGTTCAAAGACTGCTGACTATGATCATGGAGGCAAGCATTCAGTGACATGTGAATAATGTGAAATCATACTGGGATAACATGTATCATCTGATTCAACACAAACTTGTGGAGTCCATGCCAGCTTGAGAGCATGTCAGAACAGCAAGGGGGTGGGGGTCAAACCAAATACTAATAAATTATGAAATGTACATCTGTATTTCTTCTCAAATACTTTTTTAAAATCTGCTTGATTATGGGCCGACTCCTACAAAGAGTGTAGTGTTGGAATAGGCATGGAATCAAACAGCACTTACTTTAAAAGCAGCAGAGTGTGCTCTCATGAGAGCATGATTTACATACCTAGACTGATTTTCAAAACTTGCAGATGTATTTAAGCATCCATCGCACCGGTGTGTTGATAGCCAACACTATAGTAAACATTGCTTGATTTAGTTTTCTCTGCAATAATAAAGTCTCAAATTACTGCAGTTTTCCTATCCAGGCTGAGATCAATCAGAAGCACACTGATCCACAAAAGAACACCCTTGGTATGATTTATTAATGATCAAGGCCATGAATGGCATTGTATGGTTTTTTTTTAAAATCCTCTTTGTCACCTTTTGCATTTTTACTTTTTTCGTAATAGGCATGTTTTATAAGTAATCAGTACTACCTCATCCACCCACACATTCACATTTTGCAAATAAAATGAAAGTCTAGTTAAAGCAATGATAAGCAGCTACTATGCAGAATTTAAAAGTGTCATTCATACGAAAATATAAATAAATCTTTTATTTAGATATTTTTTTTTATTTTTCTACAGGTGCAGCAGGCAGAGATGAGGACGAAATGCTCCCTTAGGATGTGTTAGGACATGGACAAAAAGAAGTGGTTCAGAACAACAAAAAAAAAAATTGTTTATTTGGGGTACTCATGGACTTGACTGGGATTTTTTGTTACCAATGGCAAGTCTTAATAGTTCTTTCTATAACATAATTATAAAGAAACTTAACAGCAATTAATACAGAATATACATAAGTTCTCATCTGAGACAAAAAAATAATTTAGGCCAACAGTTACAACCAAAATAAAAAGGTCCACCACTGACCTACAAAGACTGCCAACAGTTCATAAAACAACATTCCACCATTCATATGTCCCTGAGATTATTTTTGTATAGGATGCATGAAGGGAATGTTCTGCTGCGTCATTTTTTGTTTATTCCTCAGGAATTGACATCCAGCGTTATACTCTGTCCTAGTGTTTACTTCTGCAGGTCATGGGGGCTGCTGAACGTTTCATAAACGTTGGCTGCAAACTCTTTCACTTGGTCTATCATCAAAAGATCCTGGAACATGAAAAGGTGAGCAAATACCAGTCATCGTGCGACAGAGATCAGAATCCCAACAATATAACTGAAACTGACTACAGACAGGAAGTGTAATTTAGTGTCTGCATCTTGCTAGCCCAATACAACAATAACATAAGAGGAAGAGAAATCCCCATTGATGTTTATAGCTTACCTGAACAAAGTGACTGGGTATTTCACTGCATATTGAGTGAATCTGTCCATTGGCAATGGGGATTATTTTAGCAAGTGGGAGACTTACATGTGAAAGACTAGAAGACAGAACAAAAAAATGGATTTTAACATTACATGAACAATCATTTAACCAGGAAAAAAACTGTAAAATACATTGTTAGCAATTGATTAGGTAAGGATGAAAACTGAACAACAAGAGCAAGGAAAAAGTTAGGCCGCAGGTCATCATACCTAGGTAAAACATGCTAGTACCTAATAAACTAGGGGTAAGTACCAACCTATCAGGCATGCTGCAGGCGGTGGAGTCTCCCTGGGGAGGTCGGAAGAACTCTGCCATGTTGTCAAGGTAACGGCTGAAACCTCGGTTGAGGCAAGTGTTAAGTACAGTATTGAAATCTGGACTGAAAGAACAGAGTCAACAGTTATTATTCAACATTAAAGGCTAAAGGTGACCTAAATGTTGTACTTCATATAAAAGTTTTCCATTTTTTCCATACCTATCAAGCATGTCTCTAGTTTCGTTTAGTAGCTTTATCGTTGTGATGTCATTCTCTGTGAGACCAGATGCCTAAAAACAAATTATGCGATGATCAGGGGTGTTCAATATAGACAAAAATTTATTCTGGCGGCGTCTTTCACCTAAACCGCTTTCCAACATACAGTTGTGTTCAAAATAATAGCAGTCAGACATCACTATCCTGATCAATCACTGTTTTTGGTAGAAATATTATTTCTACATGGCAAATCATTTACTAGTAGGTGTAGTAAAGTAATAGAAAGCCAACAGACCCAACAGTCATGACATGCACGCTGCTAATTTTGTGTAATTGAATCATTAATTGAAAGGGGCATGTTCAAAATAATAGCAGTGTGGAGTTAGTGAGGTCATTCATTCAAAAGTTACCTGTGAGTACTGTTACCAAAGTTACCTGTGACCCCAAACACACCAATAAACGAGCAACATCTTGGTTCCAGACCAACAAGATTGATGTTATGAAGTGGCCAGCCCAATCCCCAGACCTTAATCCAATAGAAAACTGGTGGGGTGACATCAAAAATGCTGTTTCTGAGGCAAAACCAAGAAATGCAGAAGAAATGTGGAATGTAGTCCAATCATCCTGGGCTGGAATACCTGTTCACAGGTATCAGAAGTTGGTCGACTCCATGCAACACAGATGCACAGCAGTTCTCAGAAACAGTGGTTATACAGCTAAATTTTAGCTCAGTGATTCAAAAGAAAGCAAAATCTTAAAATATTTTTCAGTTTATACAGAAAATGTTTGAGTTTATAAAGAAGAATGCGGACACTGCTATTTTTTTTTTTAACAGTCTAATATTCACTTTTCTTCATTTTCTGTAAAGGAATAACACATATTTGATATATTTTTCTTCATGTTTTGATTTGGAATAGAATGTATAGTGTTCCCAATGAATTTGTGTTTATGGAAATAAAACCTATTATAAGGATTTTGAGCTTTATTCACTTTTTTAAACACACTGCTATTATTCTGAACATAACTGTAGCTGGCTAATTGGGCTGGTTTGAGCCACATCCACCCTCCTGAAGCCAAACCATCTCTACACGAGTGATAATGCTCCACGTCTGGCTACCAGATCTACAGAAACGGAGAGTGCAGCTAGACGGTTAGTGAGTTAGCCTAGCTCTCTTTCTCCGTGCATATCTCAGCATCCATGGCCTGTTTACCTTCCACTACTGAACGGAGCGCTCTGCCCCCTGCAGGCACATGCGCGCTAGTACAACTCTCAGCCACGGCGTGATCAAAACATGTCCTGCTATTTTACAATGGTTACAGCAAAAATACTCGATAATGCCAGCTGTCTCATCTTTAAAAAAGAACAATTTCGATATTATCGTAAACGATATATATCGCACACCCCTAGCGATACTATACTACAAAAGTGATTCTATAAAACACAAATGTACAAAATTCAAATATTTTCAGATTTATATTCTGTCACTCCACACTATTTTATTATTAATGGTTATGCAAACTAAGATAAACAATAAATGTTGCCACTTTTCACCTTTTCACAATGCTAGTATCACAGGTGTAAAGTAACAAATACTTCGTCACCTTACTTAAGTAGAAATTTTGGTTATCTATATATTACTGGAGTAATTATTTTTCAGATGACTTTTTACTTCTATTCCTCACATTACAATGCAATTATCTGTACTTTTTACTGCTTACATTTTAAAAATAGTTACTCCTATTTAATTTCGGCTTGTTTTCATTCCAGCTTGTCATCTTTCCAAAAAAAAAAAAAAAAAAAAAATGCGCCATCCGGATAGAGTGAATTTGATTGTGGTTGGATGAGAAGTATAAACATATACCATTCCGACACCCTATTGGTTTGTACATGATCCATCGCACCTGCAAGTGATGACACAAATTGCATGACATCACACTCTAGCAAGGACATTACTTTCACTGTAGTCTACAGTGAAGATGGCAGACAACGAACCAAGCACCAGCGAGGACGGTAGCCAGGAAGACCAGCAAGCTCTTGTACGTCCCTGGCCGTACCTGGCAGAATTTTTTTAAATAGTTGGATGCAAAAACAACTCATACCGAATGCACTGCAAGCTCTGCACACCCAAGTGCTACGAAGTAATGGTGTTCAAAAACTCGCTGTTTAATTTAAAAAAACATATTGAGGTAAGCTGAAAGTTTCTTATTATCAGTCGATTATTGACAAAATATTGTAGTAAGCTTGTGACGTACTAATGGCAAATTTGCAAAGTTTGCTATTTGTAGGTACATGCCAAGACATGCTGTAGTTTGCTTGCTAGCAGTAGGATAGGATTCAACATTGCAAGCTGGTTTCGTGGGCTTTGTTTGAGATTTGAAATTTGACATTAAATATTATCTGAGCTTATATTATGGCTATATGCAATATTTATAAGTTAATGTGCAAAGCTATAGTCCACAGCTGGTTGATAAAGCATGTACTAAGGATAGGCATGATGCTGTGTGTGTATATGAGAGTGTGCTCCTGTGAGGGGCAGGCCCTATGGGTCCTTATAAAGAGGTAATAGGCCCAACTACCAACTATTAGCCAAATGCAGTTTAAAATGAATTAAAAGTCGGACTATCTCATCAATAATGCTACTTTTCAGCCATGTCAGCATCTGCTTGTGGTCATAAAACAGCTTTAAGGAGCAATATTCTGGTCTGCTCAAAACAATTGCATAGAACAGTGAAATTGCTTGTAGTCTGACCTTCATTCAATATGACATTTAATACAGCGCAAGTCCTAAATAGTCTGAGCTTGTGGTTTGAGAAAAATAATATGAATATCAATCTGTGCCTGTGCATTCATTTTCTCCACAGAAGAAACACCCCACTCGTGTAGAGAGGTACACGCAACTCACTTCAGCAGCCTTCAAAAGGAAGTCATCCACTGAAGGTTCTTTGGCCTCAAATTCTAAACAAACCAAGTTGTGGGAGACTCAAAGAGTGTCCCATACAAATGTGGATAAAGCAGTCCTCAAACTCATTGTCCAAAGCTTGCACCCACCACACATTGTTCAGCAACAGGGCTTCACTGATCTTGTGCAACATCTTCAACCAAATAAAAATGTCATGACACGCAATTCTATAGTAAACAGTCACAAAAGGCCTCTGTTGAAATGAAAATAAAACTGAAAGCTGCCCTTGCTGAAACTGAGTTCATAGCAACAACTACAGACTGCTGGATGGCACACCGTCACGGTTTCATTGGTGTCAACCCCCAGACCTTGCAGAGATCCTGTGCTATCAATGGCATGCAAGCAACTTAAAAGGGTCTCATACCTTTTCTGCTCTGGCTGGTGCCCTTAATGATGATATTCACACAGATTTCAATATCAGAGAGAAGACTGTTCGCACTACAACTGACAATGGATCAAATTTTCTGAAAGCCTTCAGAGTTTATGGGCAGACTGATGAGAACAACAATCCTGAACCTGTAGGAGAGGGTGATGGAGAAGATGATGATGGTGGCCAAAATGATGATTACGATGAAGAAGAGGAAAGCATTGAGGGTGTTGAATTTGTTGATGCTGGATCCCTGTTGGACGAAGATGACTACTTGGAATACCAGCTACCCAAACACCATCGCTGCGTCTGCCACCTCCTCAATTTAGTGTCCACAGTTGATGCTTCAAAAGCAGAGCTCAACCCATTATACAAGAGTGTGTCAAGGTCCACATTTGCCAAATGCTCTAGCCTGTGGAACAAAAGTTCCAGACCACTGCATCTGAAGTAACTGAAGACCACTGCAAACTCCAACTCATAAGGCCTGTTCCTACAAGGTGGAATTCACTCTTCTCAGCCGTTAAAAGAATAGTGAGAATAATAAAAGAACAAGGTGAAGGAGCCCTTGCAGCTGCATGTAGTGAACTAGACTCACCTAAGTATGTTTGTTTTTCTGCCTTTCAGTTAATGAAATGATTAACAAGTCATAGTTTTATACTTTGAATGCTGTAGAACACATGATTGCACTATGCCGATATGCAGTCCCCATGTTTAATGTGTGATCATATCTTCTGCTCCATGAAACACGTTAATGCTCAGTAGTACGTGTATGTGGTTCTTTAATGTATTTGCATTGTACTAAAATGCGTTCATTTTCAATGAGCATATATGCAGCTGAAACAGTTAGCCTAGTGCATACCAAATTTTTCAACATTAACATTTTAATACAATATTATAGTAATTTTATGGCCTTTAGAATTTTTTTTTTTTTTTTTTTAAAGTTTTGTCCTTTATGGCATTTTTTTACCCCTTACATTACTTTTACTTTTATACTTTAAGTAGTTTTGAAACCAGTACTTTTAAACTTTTACTTCAGTAAAAAGCTAGAGTTGATACTTCAACTTCTACAGAAGTATTTTTAAACCCTACTATCTATACTTCTACCTGAGTAATGAATGTGATTTCTTTTGACACCTCTGGCTAGTATAAATAAGTATCTCTATCGATAAGCAGTAAAATCCTAACAACACCTATCCATAAGTGTGTTACGACTAAGCTCTTCAGGGTAACATATCACCAGGGCCAGATTAATCAGCTTAAGGCTTTGGCACAATATCGATGTTGTACATCTGAAACTTTGAGTAACACCCCAATATTCATCTGATGTTTTCTTTAAAATCCACAAAGCTTTAAAAAGAGCAGTTTAATTGAATCTCTTTTTAAAAGCTCTCCATCTAAAAGTGCCATACTAAACACACTCAAACAGTGTACAACCCAACAGGAAGAGGATGATGATGCATAATGGGGAACAATACTGTCCTCTACACAACAAACTGGGATTCAGTTCCCTGTGAAAACGAGCACACAACACTAATTCTGATTGCAGCACACAACACTACGACAATAAAAGTTCTTGGGCAAGCTTGCAATTTCAGAATTATGCTTACCTAGCTAATCTCTGTTCTTATGTTATTGTTTGGCAACATGTTGCAAGTGTAATCATAACTTCACTTTAGCTTAAGTTCCTGATTGTGATATTTCAGGCTAGGTTCATTACAGAAACAACATCCGATTCAGTATTTTCTACTGGTTTTGGACTGGTGTCATCTCGATCAGCATTACATTGATTACTGTGGTAGAGCTTTTACCTGATCAGCCAGTGTGTTCTCCTCATCAGGCATCATGTACCAGGAAAGAGGTCTGTGTTTCAAGGAGACGCAGTCATCCTCCATCAGTTGTCTGATGTGACTCAAATGCTGCTCCAACTCTTGCAGGGATAAACTCTGCTTCAAGGAGACCCTGAAGAAACAGGGAGAAGGAGAACTGACTGTTACTGTCCAGGATTCAAACTCAAATCTACCATTATGTTAGTGTTAATATATAATTTGTGAACCACTGTTAGGTACTTAAAGCAAGAAAAAGACTTCGGTGAGACCCTGGATTTAACGTGAATTAGAAAACATCAATCAGTCAGAAAACATCAACGCAGCTATGAAGCTTCCTGAGTTTGTGATGCAATATTTATGGTAATGTAATCAATACTGTACTGTATTTAAAAATAAGTTAATTTTGAAACTTACGGCCCTAGAACTTCCTGCACAGCTTTCTTCACAATGGTTATCAGCTCAATAAGCCCTGTAGATGAAGAGGAAACATGTTCAAAATAAAAAGAAAACTTCTTTTCACCACTTACCACCTTCGGCAGGAAACAAATCTAGCGAGCATAATCAATAAGACAACCAGAAAATTATTATGCTCTCTTACCATCTCCCAGTAGGTGCTGTATACTTGACAGATACTGCTGTTGCACTTCAGGAGGAGCCAACGGTGTCTAAGTGCAAGTATGACACACACAGTCAATAAATCCATAAATGTTTGTAGCTGAATGAAACAGTTCGCATTTTTACATTCAAAGTCATTTTACATGCAAAGAAGACTACAAGACCTACAGTTCCATTTTTAGTCACAGAGTTGTCCAAATACAAGTAACCGCCAATTATGTTGAGTTGAACACGAAGCAATATCACCAGCATGCAAGTACTATAAATAGCCACAATGCTTCGGGTGAAACCTGGTGAGAGAAAGAAGGCAATTGTATGATAAAACTGCACAACTACTTTTTTAATGAGTTATCGTTGTTACCCATGTAGTTGAGTAAATTCAAACTTACTGATAATCTTAAGGTCCTCCCAAATCTCAACCTTGTTTGCTGGCCTACGAAAAACACACTTAAGTCAGTCATAATATTCTGGTATAAACATATTTAGATGTAGCAACAAATTACATGACCTTTTAATTTCATATCATTTATCAACATTTCATCACATTGATGCTAGAGCTGGATGATATGTAAACATCAACATTTTCAACAATTAAAATATTTAATTAAAAATATTACACATATATGGACTCCACATGATCTGGAGAATGTGGAGGCCAGGGTCACACAAGCTCTTTATCATGTTCCTTATACCATTCCTGAACATTTTTTTCAATGTGCCAGGGTGCATTATCCTGCTTAAAGAGGTCACTGTCATTAGGGCATACCATTGGCATGAAGGGGAGTTCTTGGTAGATGGTATGTGTCAAAGTACCATCCACATGAATGCCAGGATTCAAGGTTTCCTAGCAAAACATTACTCAGAGCACCCATTTGCCTCTGCTAGCTTGCCTGCTTCCCATAGTGCACTGTGGTACCATCTTTTCTTAAAAATCACACCACCCTGTGGCACAACAGTAACTTGCTGGTTTCTGAATTAGACAATCAGGGTTCATATCTGCCATGGGAGAAGGCTTTTTTAACGCAACCTTTTTTTTGCCCATACATATGTCTCAAATTTGTCTCCAAACACTGGTTTTACAGCAACCGTGAAAATGCATCTAGTTGTTATGTTTTTCCACTCATTTTTGGAGCCGCTTATCCTACAAGGTTATGTGAGTGATTGGAAAAATTTCAACCCTGACACATGCTGTAGACCTGGTGCTTGTACACAGCTTATCAATCAGATGATCAGGGGCAAAGTATTGATTGTATAAAAATTCGATTTCGGGGTCCAGTCAACTCTGTAATTTATGGGAGAGAGAGCAATGGGTGAGACGTCTTATGAGTCTATGTGGGACAGACAATGTCGTGAGCATTGTGACGTCACACCTACGGTGGATGCAACGGGACACAATGCATGGCAACACAAGCAGTCCTTACCATAAATGGTTTAATAGTAACCACGCAACCACATTTCACACTTTCTCACGGAAAAGCATCCAGTTATTATTCGAGGTTGGTCCATTAATAGGACCAATATTTGGCCATTTTTACATAATTTGCATCGGCTGATATCTGCGCATATTAAGGCAGATTAATAGACATGCACATTTATGGGCAGCCCCATGTTGCTGCTGTGGAGCACGCGTGTAACGCCCCCTCTACTGACACTGTAACTGTTCACCTTACTGCTAACACTGTAGCCTACGGTTAGTTTACCGCCAACACTGTAGCCTGCGGTTAGTTTACCGCTAACACTGTAGCCTGCGGTCAGTTTACCGCTAACACTGTAGCCTGCTGTTGGCTTACCGCTAATACAGCAGCATACAGTTAGCTTACCACTAACACTGTACCCAACTATTAACTTACCGCTAACATAGCAGCTTACAGCTATGTTACAGCTCTAACACAGCAGCCTACGGTTAGCAGCATCATCGTTCATCGTACTTAAAGATAAACTTGCTCAGGAGGATGAAGAAAGCTAAATGCTTAAATGCGTGGTTACACTTAACAATGATTGATGCTGTCAATGCCATTTATAAACGAAAGTCTTCGCACAAGAAAATGGAAAATAGAACAGTTTGTCGACATATCTTGAAAAATATACACAAGATATAGAGCAGTTAGCTCTCCTCATTATGTGCCTGGGTCAGGCTTTCACAATTTAATTGCTAGTGTCTTGTATAGTCCTTTGCATAGCAGGCTGTGTGAATTTATTGTTTTGCGATCACTAGATTTACATTTACGGCAGTCTCCCTGGAGCAACTGGGGGTTAAGGGTCTTTCTCAGGAACCCAGTGGTGGTTTGCTGAAGGTAGGATTCGAACCCAAGTATCCTACCCACTGGACCACCACCACGATTTCTAAATAACGGCATCGGCCATAGAAAAATCCATATTGGTTGACCTCTAATTATTATTATTATATTTATAGCTGGAATTTGGCACCATTAGCATGAATCTAACATCAAAACATCCATTAATATCCGGTGTGGTTCGAGTGTGTTTTCAATCGGGGAGCCAAGTATTGATTGTGTAAAGAAATCTATTTGTGGTCAAATCACCTCTATAATGCATAGGAAGAGAGCACAGACGGTGGAGTCACCTTAAAAATGTTTGTTGGAGAGAGATTTTTAGACATCATGGCTATGGCAGTCAGAAAGCAACAAAATGTGACGACAATTCAATTCAGACACAGCGGACTCATGAACAGACTTTAAGACACTAAAGCTAAGGTCATTTATAAAAAAATTTAAAAAAAAAAAGAAAAAAAAAAGTCATGAGCTACTGTTTGTTGTGGAACGCAGCTACATGCACTTTTCCCCACCCGTTTTCAGGTAAGAGTGGTTCGTCCACCCGTTTCCAGCAGTCCTTAACCATGAATGGGTTTGTAAGAGACCGCAAGTTAACACCCTGCCGGTGGTTCAAAGGTATAACGCGGGGTGCTGAATGAAGACGATCAGAAGAGGCACCCCAAGCATTTTGTTTATACAGCAGTGTATTTTGTACATTATGCCGTATTTCATAGAGTATTTTCAGAGTATTTCTGAGTTTTTAATATGACTTATTTTGAACTTTACTTTTTATATTGTTCTTGTCTGTATGACTGTGCAGTGATACCCTACGGGATCAATAAAGTTTTCTGATTCTGACTGCAGCAGTGATGTTTATAGCTTACAGTAAATCATTCTGTGTCCTCAACCACACTTTTAAGTCTGTAGCATCTAATTAAAAAACTGGAGGATGTTTGAAAAACATCCTCCTGACTATGGCATCTTAGCTCCAGGACATTTAGATGCCAAACATGTCTTGGCTTGGCTGATCAACAGCATCTAGAGTAAGTGAAAAATTGTGTAAATTAGATTTCTAGTGATCAGAGAGAACAAATGTCAAATCAAGGTCAACATCACAGCATCACTTGGCTCATAATTCCAATAAATGACTCACTTGGACTTCAGGAGTGCTGTAAGGCTCTCAGAGTTCAGATGGTGTATGATAGCCTCTCTCAGAGTAGGGAGCATCGATAGCACTGAAGACGAAGACATTCATAAATAGCTCTTAATGATGTAGCATGCCTGTGTAGAGTACCTACTAGGTGGTGCTGCTAAACGGATCCGGTGAAAATCAGTTAGTACAATAGTACAATCAGCACAGTATTTTCTTGACTGAAAAATGGGGATTATTGATTATATTTTGCTTCCACAGGCATCCACAAAGACAGTCTGCTGCAACTTAAGCCCTACTTGAAGTGTACATGCTTTATTACGCAATAAATCTTTAGTTCTTTAACACAGCTTAATGACCCTAATGATCCATTTACATTTTCGGCATTTGGCAGATGCCCTTTTCCAGAGCGACTTACAATTATTAGTTACCGGTACAGTCCCACTGGAGCAACTGAGAGTTAAGTGTCTTGCTCAAGGACACAATGATAGAAAGTGGGGGGTTGAACCTGCAACTTTGTGGTCATCGCATTCACAGCTAAGCATTCTACTCACTAGGATACTACCACCCTATTCTTTAATAGTCTGTTGTTTTTACTGGGTGAAGAAGAGAACTAAATACTACCTGTACATATTTTCATATTATTTGGCAAGCAGATTATAATTACAATAAATCTTCATTAGTTTTAAATCAGTTGCATCAATAAAGATGATGAACCCATAGTTAATAAGTGCTGCTACTTAGTAAATGTATACTGTCAGGTATGAGGTAGGTACCTGTCATATTACACGTCCTCTGGTTACTCTCAAAGTGGAACTGGCGCCGGGCTTGAGCGATGTACTCCGCTGCTTCCCGTTCCTGCATCTCTTGGAGTTTCCTTTGAGCATACTTACCAAGCAGGTACACTCCTGGTGTGCAAGTTTGCCACAATATTAGTAATTAAAGTTTGATCACATCATCTATAGTAAGTAATGAATGCATGAAGACTGGAAGGCCTGCTATGACTGTTTAGTTAAAGGGCCCCTATTTTACACTTTTCACACATTATTACTAATGGAGTTACATTGGATTATGTACCAAAAACTGTACCAAACCGTAATTCATTATAAACAATCACTTCCTAACTTCGCTTTAAACTTCCCTTAAACAGGCTGTGCTTGGGACCGGCTCTTAAAGACGAATGTACATTATATGGACAAAAGTATTGGGGCGCCTGACCATTACACCAACAGGGACTTTAATGACATTGCATTCAAATATATAGACTTTAATATGGAGTTGGTCCCCGCCTTTGTAGTTATAACAACTTGCACTCTTCTAGGAAGGCTTTCCACAAGATGTTGGAGTGTTTCTGTGGGGATTTGTGCCCATTTATTCTGTAGCGCATTTATGAGGTCAGGCACTGAGGTCAGACGAGAATGTCTTGCGAAAATGAAACACTCCTTATAACGTCTTAGTGGGTGGGCGGGGCTAAAGTCATAAAAACGGTCATTTCAAATTGGGCTGTTTTTCAGCTTCGTTTTCATCCAATAACTGTTTAGACAGGAGAGGTGAAGAGTCGGTCTTTGAAAGTTTAATGATTAACAACTATATAAAAATAAAATAAGATGTAAAATGTCCAGAAATTTGGACAAACGCTCTCATTTCTTTCAGAGAGGAGTATTCAGCCAGCTAAGACTGAGTCAACATTGAGAACTGGGTGACAGGTTAACAGGCTGTAAAATCGTTCTTTTCTTTATTTGGTAGGTTAAACTGGCTTAGAAAAGCTCTACAACGTGTTTATAGCAGTGAGGGCGACAATATTTCACAAGCTAATGTCATAAAGTGGTTATTTAACCACAAAACAGCTTTGTAACAGAGCTGCATGGTTCTTGAGTAGCCACTAGCCTGTAGGAGCTTTGCTACGTGGCTACTTCTAGCCACTCTGTCACATACCTCCAACGAAAGCTCCGGCGAAAATAAATTTCCTCTTGTGACGTTTGATAAAACTCCACGTAGACGATAACATTTTAAAACAAAACTCGGATGTGGAAAAATAAATAAATTAAATAACTCAGATTGGAGACCTCACTGCCCAGACAGGGCTAGCAGATCTCCAGTCTCCATGGCATGAAGGAGGGGAGGAGAGGAGGGGAGGGGAGGGACGTCCGGGTTGCCAGATGCGTATAAATAATTCCCCGAGATGGAGGGTTTTAGCGTTTCCTAATTTCCCAGCCTTAAATAAACTCATCTAAGTGGAATCTACTCCCAAAATTCCTCGTCCAACTAATCGGCTAATCAATTAATCTTTCCTGGGTTTATGTGTGTGTGTGTAATAATGGGGAAACGTGTAACAATAGAGAAATGTGCAGGGCAAGGCAGAGGTATCCAGGACCAGAGGGGATCCACTTGAAGGGCGGCCCACAGCCTTCCAAGAAGAGTGGAAGCTTTTTTTAGCTGCAAAGGCGCGGGCAACTCCATACTAAAGTCTATGAATGCAATGTCATCCGTTTGTGTAATGGTCACGTGTCCCAATACTTTTGTCCATCTCTTTGCAACGTTCTGAACACATAGGGGACTTTCTCCCAATATGGCAACAGCGGGGTCGCGCCGGTGCTACAGGGGTAAGAGACACTCAGCGGAAGAGACTGATCGACTGTGCTGGTTTGTCACGGTGTCCTTCTCGGTCCCTCCTCTGTTGTGGTCCTCCGTCTGTAAAACGCTGCACTAGTTGAGATCTCGTTTTTTTCTGCAGGGTTTCCAACTCTCACACATTGAGCGTGAGACACATACATCTGACTGTCATCTCACGCTCTCACGCCTCACCTCGGATTTCTCACGCTAAAGATTATGCCTTACACACGGCTGATAAGGCAGAGAGGTGTTCCCTCCTATGCACACTCCTCTACGGTAGGTGGCGCACCTAATGATGCTGCAGTCGTCGGCAGCTGAGGAAGCACCCCTCCCCGGCTCACCGTCGGCGGTTGAAGAGGCGCCCCATTAACAATCCCCCTCCCCCCGCGATCACCGCCCCCGACATCGGCCACACACCCCAAAATCTCTTTTTTTTTTTTTTTGGAAAAGTTGCCAACCCTGTTTCTGTCATCTGTACACGTGGTCTTCTAGATGCATACGTTGGTGTGTAATATAGAGGCGGCACTACACTACATAAAGCTGTGACAGTTTTCGAAATCCGAGCACAGAGCAGCGAGACTGATGATGCTAATATGGGGTTTTCACAGCCCCCCGACAGTGAGGTCTACAGTTGGATGGCCAAAGCGTTTGATATGGTAACGTTGGTATGTAGTTTGTAATCTACATTTTACCTAGAGTCGTGATGAAAATGTTTTGTTTTTAATGTGTTTAACAGGCCAGAGAGGCCCTGGAGAACGGAGAGGTGCCTGTTGGGTGTCTCCTGGTGTACAACAACCAGATTTTAGGAAAGGGACGAAACGAAGTGAATGAAACAAAGAATGTAAGTAAAATAGCTCATAGAAACTGAAGTCTGAGACTATTTATTATTCATATTCATTTTTTATTCAGTTTTCTGCCTGTATTCAACACGTTTCCAGAGTAGCAGGTGTGGTTAGTACTCAAAAGGGAAATAAAGTGTCCACACAAACCACAGCACGAAATAATTGTATATAAATGTATACATACAGCTTTTGTTTCAATCTATAGTAATAGTAATAAAGTCGGTTAATGTCTAGGGGTGTTGTGATGCAATCAACTCTTGATTCTGTTAAAAAATGATTCAGGGTTTTTAAAAATTTTATAGAAGGTGCTTGACAGTTGGTCTCACAATATCATTATACAGTAAAATCTTGAATAATTCAATATCTTGTGACTGTTGAGTGTTATTCTGCCTTGTCTCCCAACCAGTCTATTGTAAGGTGAAGAGCGCAGATTTTATTTTGTAAATCCTAGAGATGGTTGTGCATGAAAATCCCAGTAGATCAGCAGTTTCTTAAATACTCAGACCAGCCCTTCTGGCACCAACAACCGTGCCACATTCAAAGTCACTTAAATCACTTTCTTTCCCATTCTGATGCACGGTTTGAACTTCAGGAAGTTGATTTTGAAAGCCAGTTGGGTCACCAGTTTACTGAGCACTAAGTTTCACGAGCACTAATCATATTTGAAGGAATCTCAAGAAACAAACAAACCTGGATTTTTTCCCAATAATTGGAATGTTCAGTGTTTGCCGTTTGCTGTTGACCTTTTTTTTAACACAAGTACAGAATCCGATGGAGAAGAGCTGTTCTCCAAGCAGGACACTCCATAGATGTAATTCAATAAGTAAAAATGCAAAAAAAAAAGTATATATTACAAGAAAATATATCTATTTCTATACTAGGTTTGACCCTACATCTTTATCAACACATCTTTGGCAGTTTTTTTTGATGGAGTGTAAAGCAACTGTAAAGTGCATAAATAATATATTTAGAGAGCTTTCCCTTCTTCAATGTAGAACTTTCCCTTCATCAAATTACAGAGTCATTGGAAATATTGTTTTCTTCTGTTTTCTTCTGATGAAGGCCACACGACATGCAGAGATGGTGGCACTGGACCAGGTGTTGGAATGGTGCCGTTTCCAGGAGCTGGACCCAAAGGAGGTGTGTAAACAGACTGTGCTTTATGTGACCGTGGAGCCATGTATCATGTGTGCAGCTGCTTTACGCCTGCTGTGTATCCTTGATGATTGTTTGGAGTTTATTTTTTGGACGTGTTCTTTCTTGTCATCTGGTTTTAAATGATCTCACTTATTAACTTAAGCTTTCTTGCAGAGCAAAGTGGAAAATGGAAGACAATAAAAGGACAGCTGTTGCACAGATCATGTAATAAACGGGCAAATTAATACATTTGTGGCACAATTTTCAGTTCACCACTCATTAAATGCAAAATCCATATTAATGCAGCAATGTAACGTAGAATTGCTGTGAAAATGAAAGCACAGGTTAAAAAATGCATTTTTTTTTCCTCTTTATTTTCTTGTTGTCTTACACCTAGCCCCCTATGAGCCTTGTACCCTAGAAATATTTACAGACTTATTGACAGTACAACCTTAGTGGTGAAGTTAAAAAACTCCAGTGGCTGGAAGCTGAAGCATTGTTCCTTGACACTGATGCAGATATACCTTTAGTTGTATATGGCTGTAAGAACGATCGGTTTGGAGGCTGTGGTTCAGTGTTGGACATTTCATCAGATAGTCTACCACACACTGGAACATCTTTCAAGGTAACAAATTCTAATGTAAACAAAGTGCTTTTAACAGTACGGTGAAGAAGTTTGTATGTATGTATGTATGTATGTATATATGTGTGTGTGTGTGTGTGTGTGTATGTGTATATACATATATATTTATTTTTATTTTTTTTACAGTAACGTTCCAAGAGCACCCGCGTATAGTGGAAAAAACGTGGTGTTGTGTTTTGGTGTAAAAAAAAAAGTGTAAACCCTAAATATGCCCCCAATTATGGTACCAAAACACTTTAATTTCATTGTAAACTCAATTTAATACATTACCCTTAACGAAAATGTAAAGATAAACCCGTATTCATCCTGTACAGTTTACACTGAACTCCTGCAGTCCTAGAATGTAAATACCGATATTATAATGTAGCACTAAACATTTATATATTGCCATGAAAAAAAGCAACCAAAAAAATGTGGAGGATATGTGTTTCTAGAGTTTTCACCAGCAATTATTAGTTCGTTTCTAAGAAAAAATGACACTAATTTCATTTTAAACTCAGCTTAATACATTACCCATAAAATATAAAGGTAAAGCGTTATTATTGTTATTAATATTAATATCATTAAACCCGTATACGTGCTGGACAGTGTACACTGAACTGCTGTATTCCACAATTAATTTATGAAGGGGCGTTTTCTTTGGTATATGCAGGGTAAATACAGTAATAATTTAATTGATTTCTTTTGTAATAAAAATACAAACAAATGTATGGGTAATCACCAATAATTTTTACAGTTCAATAAGTTACTGTTCTTAATAATTTACAACTAAAATGCGTAAAAAAATATATTGCCATGAAAAAACCAAAAAAATAAAATGCAGAGAATATTTGCAGGTTCCACGTTATTGTGGATATTTCAGTTAGGTTCTCAGAAAAAATCTGTGTGTGACTGAATCCGTGACTCCTGATGCGCGTAAAACTGGTTGATTAGTGTGTGTGTGTGTGTGTGTGTGTGTGTGTGTGTGGAATATATATTACACACACACACACTACCCACAACATGTTTGGGATTTTTGTATTTCGGGTGACATTTATGGAAAACGTAAAAAGTTCACACTACAGTGATATATCATGAAAGTAGGGCATTTAAGTAAAAGCATGCAATGGTGATTTCCTCAACCTAAAGAATTTATTAAAACAAAAGCCAACAGTAGTGGTGAGTATACCACAACAAAAAATGTCAATGTCTCAATAACATGTCATGTGCACTTGAGCATCAATTACAGCTTGACAACGATGTCTCATGCTGTTCAAAAGTTGACTTACTGGCTGCTGAGGGATGGCATCCCACTCTTCTTGAAATGCAGCCCTCAGGTCATTGAGGTTCTGGGTACAGAGTTAAGAACCTGTACATGGCGACTCAGCTGATTCCATAGGTTTTCTATGGGATTCAGGTCTGGAGAAAGTACAGGCCACTCTATTCAAGGTACCCCAGTCTCCAGCAGCCGTTCCCTAATGAACCTCGATGAGATGGAGCATTGTTGTCCATGAAGATGAAATTAGGCCTGTGTTGTTCATGCAATGACTGGATTAATGATGCTATTCAGGTAGTAGGCTTGTCACTGTAGGGCAGTTCTGTATTGACACATCTGACCACACTAACACCACCACCACCAAAGGCTCGTCTGGTGATAACAGTGGCTGATGCACAACGTGAATCGATTTTCATCAGAGAACAGCACTGAGGCCCACTGTCCTCGCAATGGTGAGGTACTGTTGATCAATTGTTAGGTGTCGTCTTGATGAGGAGGACTGTTTAAATAGTCATTCTGATTGAACCAGAAAATGTATTGGACGATTCATGGATCAAACACCTGTTGTGAATTTTGCCATTAAGCTCCTTGTCAGAGAACAGCACGTTGTGTAAAAAGTACTGAAACATTGAACAGTTGTACATGTGCACTCAAACATTTAGGGAAGGTCACATTAAGTTCACCTGTTAACGTTATAGTGCATTTTAGGTTCATCCTGACATTTCACCCAAAAGCCGAACTTTTTGTGAATAGTGTATAAATAAAACTACTGTACACAGGCCTATACCAAGGATTCTCAAAAGTTTTAACAGTCGAGGACTGTCTTCAGTCCATAGACAATTCCATAGACCCGCCCTCCCCACATTGATTTTCAGCTGTGATGCAATGGGCATACCTACAGTCGTGTTACCATTTCCTGTCATTTTCATGACTGATCCAGCAATGCCTGATGTCATGACAATGTTTTGACAAAATATTCTAGTACCTACCATGGCAATAACAAGTAATGATATTAAGACAGTTATCTTGTTGGACATAATCGGTCATGACAGCATATGACATCTGCCATGATCTGTTGCTGGCAAGCTTATATCAGTGTTATACAGCAAGGTTGAAGTTAGTGGTGCTATACTTCGTTACTAATTACTTGAATATTTTTAGCAATTGTAGTAAAGCAATGCTGAAAGCAGGGGGCACTCCAGCACATGCAGTACTCTCACTTTTTAAAAAAAAAATCTCTGACTACTTCTAACTTATCTGTAAATTAATGCTGGATATGCATGACTTTTTAGTACCTCAGCAAAAAAGCAAATAGTAATAATGAATACTAATGAAACTTCACATGCTGTAATGCAAGCTGAACATCTCGTGTGAGCTTAAATTTAATCATGGGCGCTCCAAGTCCTTTATCACTAAATGTTGTTTTCTTAATTTTTGTGTTGGGTAATAAGTGCTCCTGTCTTTTTGTCCACACAAAAAACTGTGATCAAATCAACATTGGCCCCTTAAGTCAGTGATATAATGATAAATATGAAAAGGTATATTGGTTGAGCCCGTAATATGTCCACAGATACGCACACGTGTTTCCATTAGGGAAAAAGTCAGAGGATGCAGCTGTGAAAGAGGCGAGGATTTCGGAGTGATTTACTGTGGGACTGTTCCCGTGTTTGCTTAAGGAAGTGTGTGTCTGTGAGAATGGAAGACAGTGAGAGAAAGGTCAGCGACAGCGTCCCAGTGAATGTCTTTGCTTGTCCACTCTCAGAAATGATTCAGTGATTCATCATTGGATGCCTGTGCAAGAGCTGGAGGGTGAAAATGATCTCTCTCCATTTACTCTCCAGGGGTGTGTTTGATGCCTCTTTGAAGATGGCAGGCTTTTACGGCCTGTACACCTGGCTCACACACACCATCTTCGGCATCAATATCGTCTTTATCCCCTCAGGTGACAAACACACACACACACACACACACACACACACACACACACACACACACACACACACAGTAGCTATCTATTTATAGCTGCATAGAGATGCATGTTTTTGTTTATCAGTGACACACAGACTCCGCTTATTCTGGCATATGGCAGCCATCTGGCAGTGCTTGTGTGGGAGATTGTCCGTAGTTATCTTTCCCTTCTAACTGCACCTTGTCCTCCCCCACACTGCAGCACTGCAAATCTCTCTAACACATACAAACACTTCCTTCTCAGAGCTTCTTTTGTTGGCTTTAATTCTTTTAATAAATTGTTTTAATATTAATTATACTCAAATGAAGTATTATTAAAATAATGTTAAGAATTAAAAGTAATTTTTTTGGTAACATTGTCATGTAATATTTTGTTAAAGGCTTCATTTTGTTTAACATTGCTGATGCAATTGTTTGTTAGATTACAGGAATTTGAAGGACTTCATCAGTTGCTTGTTTCTAATTTCATTTAACCCATTGGTTCTCAAACCTAGTCTTAAAGTCAGCTTAACTAGTCAGCTGGGTTGAAGTGGGTGTGTTAGTAATTGGGTAATCTAGCAATTATTTTGACGATTAACCGAGCAAAATATACACAGTGTAACCGTACATTTTACTTCGTCTATATTAAATTTGTACCTATTAACACATGAGCATTTTAGATCTTCCTGCTGTAGGTTTCCTCTCTTTCAGGGACGCTCCCAAAAATGTTTTGGATGCCAGTAGCCCTAAACTTGGCTTTATAATTTCTGGTGAATTCCCTTTATCATACCAATTGCAAAGTAATAATTCAATGAGAACATGCATTCAAAGCACTTTGAAGTAACAGTTCTCCAAAAATTCTGATTTCTGTAAGAATAATCAATCAGCCACAATTTCTGAAGGTTCCTTCTTTGGTTTTGAATGACTTGGCTGATCGATTTGGCTTGCAGGAAATTTGTGGAAATTAGATTTTTCAGTGAAGCTCTAACATGATTCTTATGATACACTACAGGAAGTGTTGGCAGTGGTATCGCTTAAACAATCATTCATTTTGTTGACCAGCCGTTTCAGTCCTGATCTTGTACGTGTATTTATTTTAGTGTGGTGGATAAGGGATTCTCAACAGTGGCACTGACATGGTAGTGGAATGTCAGTGCCTGCAATAGATCACACACAGCAGTGCTGCAAAAATATCCAGCCAACAGAGCTCTGCGTCCTTAATCTGTTGAAGGACTAGAGCGGGGGTGTGGAACTCCAGTCCTGGAGGGCCGTGGTCCAGCACGTTTTGGTGATTTCCCTGCTCAGAAACACCTGGATCACCTCACCAGTTAATTGTCAGGTTTAGTGAATGAACCATCAAACTGTGCTGGAGACCGACCCTCCAGGACCGGAGTTTGACACTCCTAGAGGATGACTAACACAAACTTGTCTTATAGTCATTAATTACAGAGACAGTCTTACAGTCATTAGTTACAGAGACAGTCTTACAGTCATTAGTTACAGAGACAGTC
>JBBJLS010000155.1:14245531-14295027 GCA_037577275.1 Bryconaethiops microstoma | reverse complement strand
TGTAAATATCATATATATATATATATATATATATATATATATATATACACACACACACACACACACATATATGACATTTGTTCCTGTTGGTCATTGCCTATGTACCAAGGAATTTTGTGTAAAGGATGACTGTGCTTCGCCAAACTAAAGACCACAGCATGCCAGATACAGCTTCCCACTCACCAAAGCCATAGTAGATGGCATGTAGCTGGAAATTTATACTGGAAAAGAAAATCTTTTACATAAAGAAATAAAAGCTTGCAATATGTCACCTCAGCCAGTGGTATCTTTCAGCTTGAAAGTTATATAGTCATATGAATGTTGTGAAGTCATATCTAGCAAAGTTGTGAAGTCATATCTATTAAAGTTACATGAATATAGTGAAAAAAATATTGCAACACATTCTGATTAGTAAAGCTGAGTTTACTGTAGGTGGTAGATACATAGAGGGACCCTTTAAAAGCCAAAATGAGAAGTGCGATAACCTAAACCCTTGCAGGTCAAGGCGGCATGCATAAATGAGAGTTGCAAAGTTCTGAGTATGCCAAACATCACAGGACTACGTGGTCTTTTGGACCTCAGATAACCTTACTGTCAAAAACTAGGACTGCAGCGTCTTACTGTAAAAAGTCTCTTTAAAGGCAGAGGTCACATACCCTTCTTTAGGAGTTCTGCTTTCCTGGAGAGTTTAGTTCCAACCTATGTCTAACATGCTGCCCCCTTTCCTAACACTAATGTAACTGATCAAGCCAATAAAGGACTCCTGGACATGTCCATCAGGCAGAGCAGGTTTGGCAGATCCTCAGAACAGTAGATCCAGGTTTGACAGCTACTGGCTTAAAGTAATAACAGCAGAGAGTAAAGATAAAGCAGGAGCAAATGCAGACCAAAATCTGTTAAAAGTGGGAGAAGGACTAGGAGAAACCCAAATATTGAACACTGCCCGAGCAGGACAGAAATATGAGAAATGATATCTGAACTTGACTGAACCCAGGGGGAACAGTTTAGAAAAATATTTCAAGCTTTAATATACACACTTACTCCTCGAGGAGTCCCAGATGTAGCTGTTGAGGATGTCTCCCAGTACATAGTAGAGGCTGATAAGTCCTGTGAGGCAGACAAAGAAGAGAAACCTGGCCACGGGCCCAATGTGCTCCAACAGTGGATACACCCAGACCCCTGTCACATTATGCACCCAACACATCCTGAGGGAGACAGATTGGAAAAAGGAGACTGTTAAAACATCAGGCTTGCACCCACGGTCTGTCTATAACTGTTTCTGTTTTTGTTCCTGTCCACTCTGTCATATGAAAGGCTGCAGAAACAGACTTTGGAGTGTCAATGTATTTACCAGTCCAGTCTCAGCCCTTCACAGACTGCTCTTATTGTTTCTCAAAAGATGTTCTTACATGAGAGATGTTAAGGCAACTAATACACTAAGCACATGACAACATCAGAATTAGTTCACTCTTTGTCGTGCTACTAATTTGTCGTGGCAGGGCAATGCAATGCAAAAACTAGTGTGTGTGCTTTTGCGTGTGTGTGTATGTATGTTTTATCAATCTCTGTTTTTGGATTTCAATGATATATAGCCTGGCTCTGCTCTCTCTGGCTGGGTAGATGCTCTATCTTGGTGGGGTGGCTAGCAGTAATAGGGCTCTCCCTGTCTCCCATCACTATTAGCAAAGGCAGTCAACAGTTGGCTGAGATGCCTGAGAAACTACACGTACAGGAACAAATTAGTGGACGACAAGAAAAATGCTCAGTGCAAAATTATAGCTAAGAGCTCAGCATGAATTACCCAATATGATGAATTGAGGTCAGGGCTCTGTGTGGACCAGTCAAGTTTTTCCACACCAAACTCATCCCACCATGTCTTTATAGACCTTGCTTTGCATTGTCCTTCACTGGAAGTAAGGGGCCACCTGAATTCAATAATTAAGACATGTGTCACAATACTTTTGTATTTGAATGCATAGAATTACTTGTATAAGTGTATCTAGTGTTTGGTGAGGGTAACTCTAAAATCAGGAAGTTCACTAAATTATAACCATAATGACAATGAATAAAACACTTTCAAATTCATTACACTTGTACCTTTTACATGGCTCAAATACAAAAGTATTTGTAGGCAAAGATTGCAGCTACTATAGCAACCAACAGCTCCAGTGTTGCCTTGAATTCAATGTGAACTACTTTAACAAATATGTGTATTTATAGTAAAGGTAACCTCATAATCCTAACTAGGGTCATGGGTACCTGGAGCCTATCACAGGGCCAACGGGTGCGAGGCAGGGATTCACCCTGGGGTGTGAATCCCTGCCTCTCATGTTCAAACTACTAGAACATGCAAACTTCAAACCTCCAACCTTAGAGGTGTTGGGCAACAGCACTAACCACTGCACCACCGTGGGGCTTTATAGTAAGTCATAAAATGTAAATATAAAGGTAGTTTTATTTTTTTTAAATATTTAAAGGCTGTAAAATGCTACTGGGGCAACCCTAATGATTAGTTATTTTTATTTAAAAAACAAACAACGAAACTCAAAATGTGGATTTGCCATGTTAAGGTAAAAGGCCTGGGCAAGTATTTGATCCCTAGTGATGCCACAGCCATCCATGGTTTGCAATCCAAGAGAGCATATTGTTTATATTATATGACATTATTTAATATCCTTTAGCAAGTTGTTTAAAGTTATATAAGTCCTCTCTAATTCAATAGTAGTCCTTCTTTATCAAGGCAACTAGCAGCTTTAAAGCACTGTTATCAGGTTACCTATCAATTACAACTGTTATCCAATTACATCGCCCTGTTGTCCAGGCATATAAGGTAACACGCTCCATTATTATTGTGTCCTTGAGCCTTTGTTTTTCTCAGTACCACATTAATGCTATATTCAATGCAAAGTTTGAAAGAAAAAAAATGTGGTTATGAAAGACATCAGTCACATAAATAGATTACATCTCCATTATCTCTAATACACTGTGATTTTGTCCTTCATGTCTAAACCTACCATGTGATGGGTTCTTTCTGATTCTCTTTATTTATACACACACACACACACACACACACACACACACACACACACAGGTTGATAAGGCTGGCTACGGATTCACTAAACTGCAGTGTATCTGCAGAGGCAAGTCTGAGCCCTTGACCAAAAGAAATGAATTGTCTAATCCATTTCATTTATGGATAAGAAATAAAACTTAGTGATGTGTGTGCTGATGTTCTTTAGAATTGTGTGATTCTATAGCTAGCAACATTTTCCATGCCTGCTATTAGATTTAGTTTGTCCTTTTCACTCTGCCTGTTATTCTGATACATCAATAATAACATTATTTTTACTTTTTAGTTTGCAAAGAAAAGTGACAGGATCTGCTAAGTGGTCAGGTTCACCTTCCCCAGAATCAGGTGAAAAGTAGAGGTCTGACTGATTTAAAACCCTGTGCCAGCAGAATATGCTGGATCAGATATTGGAGAAAAGCCCCAGCAGGAGGATTCTGAACTGAATTGTCTTTTTCTTTTATATAGGCTATTCACTCTCCACCTTGCCACTTTAAACTTTCAGTGTTGGATTGTGGTGAAATGAATAGCATACACCCCCTCTTAAACCCAGTCCAAAACTCACTCAGTCCACTCGCACAGTTGCGAGTGGTACTTACTTACTGATAGACAGAAGTATGTTTACAATTTTTATGCAGTTAGCTGTCATTGACTCTATACTGTGTCATGTAGTAGGAAATAAATAATAAACTTATACATAATTTTGTGACATTGAATATCGATTTACTTAAAAATTGTAAACAAACTTACTTAAAACATTTTTGAACAAATTTGCCCATGCTAAAATTTGCAGGAGTTGCACTTTAGAAACAGGCATCGAAAAATGACAAGTAACTAAGATTCCAATTAAAAAAATTATGTCCTGTAAGAATTGCTTTCCAATAGGTAAAACAAGTAAAATGCGATTTTCCGGAAAAAAAAATGCTTTTGGACTGAGTGTTTTGGAAATTTGCTCTTCAACTGAACACACAAGATATTCAAACTAGCTCAGGAAATACTAACAGAACGTTTTTTCCCTTGCAAGAGGTAATGCATATTTTTTACCATAACAGTTTACTTAATTGGTGGCCTTTTAGCCAAGCTGTCTAATGCAATATCCAGGGCTAAAACTAGGCAACACTGATGTTGAGCGCACCATTAATTTGCATTTTGAGCTCTGCCTTCATAAGGCATTAGATTAGTCTGGATATTTCCCAGTCAGTTTGTGCCCAACCTAATAAGTTTAAGTTCCCACCTACATTTAGCACAACATTTCTCATTATGAAATAATGTCTGGCCCTGCGAGACTAAATGTGCACTGCTAGTGGCACCTCCGAGGTACCGTCCCCACACACTGCTACCTGAGTGCTTCTCGTTGGTGGCAGCCCCCTGCTTCACTTGGTGAATGAGTTAAATACAGAGAAAGAATTTCACACTGTTCACACCGTGTGCTGTGTTGTGGTGTGTTCATGCATGACTGTAAGGGGCCACTTTACTTTACTTTTGTATTTTAAACAATTCTAATTCCCTCATAGGTTTCTTTCAAATTGAGCCAGATTTTAAAAAAGCTGTCTTTGTATTTCATGTTGTAGTGCAGCTTTTCCCAACCAGTCCTGATGTTTTGGGAGCAGGGAAAACGCTGAAACGTGCCGGGCAGCAGGTACTCAAGGACCAGTTTGAGGAGGTAATAAAGTGTTTGTTTAGGCAGTTGAAGCTATTAAGAAAGTGCTTATTATAGTGCTTATTATTTTTTATATAATATTTTATATAATATATAACATTTGATAACTTTTTATTACAACTTTTTAACATCAGTAAAGAAAAAGCAGTAGGTCTAGTGAAAAGAGTACTGACAGCAGGGACATACTGTACAAGACTTGTGTGCCAGAAAGTCTGACTCCATCCGATTGCACCGCACACACACACTAATCACAGTGTTATCAGGGAGTTGATTAGACATTAGGCCGCAGTGATAGTGAGCAAAGGCAATTACCACAGAACATATCCCACAGCAAAGCTGCACACGGCCAACAGTCCACACAACCTGCTGGGATATTGATGATGTGTCGTTCTCATCTCAATGATGATGAAAGGGAGCACCGTCGTATGCTGGAGAGCAGAGAAAGAAGCCAATTAGTTTTGTACAGGCATCCTAACAAAATGAAAACTGCTCGTTATTACAAGGTTGTTGTGCAACAGCTTCATGTGGAGGGAAAGTACTTTTCTGAATCATGTTTGCTTCCGAATGCCTGTACAGTGTGTTAGTTTACATCTTCTTTTATTCCTCTACAGCTGCAGTATGACTGACTCTGCTCATCCTTCCTGTTAGTCACATTCAGTGGATGTTCCTAGAGACTAGGGAGTCTTTCTTTCATTTTTTTTAAATAATCAAGACACCTGGTATTCGTCAACACATGTATTTTTCTCTGATGTCCCTGCCAGAGCAAATATTTTCAAGCTACTTATTAATGCCTTTAGACATAAACAGCTGGCTTTGACATTAGAGTAGCTAACATCAGCTTAAATGAATGAAAATGAGACATTATGCTTACTAGCAACACTAGGTTACATTCAACATAAGCTATTGTCTGGCTAAATTACTCCTTTAATATTTAGACTCCATTTCACCGAGCTGAACTCCCTCCTTTCCTTCCTCCTGCACAGGTGTCAAACAGCTTGCTTTTATCGGCAGCATTCATGACTCACTTGCCTTGCTGCTCAACAGGCCACCTGCAGTAATGTAATGAACAGAGCATTTGACTGATGAAGAGAGTAGCAAAAAAGAATGGAGACTAAAGTGTGAAAGGAAGCTTAATGTTGGTCAAACATGCTTCTATATGTAAGCACAGATAATGACGTCCACCTTTGATGCTGGGAGAAATAAATTCTGGTGAATAAAATCTGACAAACACAAAAAAGCATTTTTCACACTAGTCGTGTCTTGTAGTCAATCAGCCCTTATATTTCTAGTAATCACTGACATGATCTTATGGTTACCATTCCAGAGCGCAAACGAATCTACAAATATCACATGATGGCAAGTACAATTACATATCATTTACACATAAAGAAAAAAGTGGGCTCTATCATGATCTGCACACAACTGTACTGTGATTTTAAGTGGTTACCAAGATCCTTTCTGGCTTCATAAGTTATCAGAATAAGACTCATTTCCTTTCATAAAGTAATTAAAACCTACAAATTTGTTTTCAGGTCAGTGGAGACATGTACAACATGTAATAAAGTGAACAGACTGGGGTACCAGGTACAGAAGACTATTTATGAATATTCAAATAATATTAAACAAAATTAAACTGAATATGAAAGAGACAAGAGAGTATAAAGAGTCAGATTGAAAGGAGCCAAATGAGATGGATATGTCAATATGGGCCAGATGACACAACTGATGACATGACAACTATTATTTACAGTATATTTCAGAACATTTACGAGCAGTTGTGACAAACCCTGACCTGTATCATTTTTCAAGATACAGTTGCCCAAGACCATATAGTCTGGTCATGCTAGCTAAGGCTGTGTTCAAAATAGCCTACCACATACTGCACGTGTACTGATTTCACCCAGAAGAAGTAAGTAGTATGGTACCAACAACACTTTTGCAGTATACTAAAGATGGATTATGTACGAAACTGGTCAAATAGTCCAGTATGCCGGCAGAGCTATCTTTGTAATATAACCAGAGAACTAAAGAGTGATTAGAAACGCCACTTGATAATGTCTTCCAAGTTGATCAGGCACTAGAGGGCGGTCCTGAGTAAGCCTGAAATGAATGGATTCCTTATGAGCTTTTGTGCAATATTGCAATTTGTAAATTGTTTATTGTTTTTATGAAGACAAATGCACTCATTTCACATTCGTCTGCCTTATCAAAATAAATTAAATAAAGGATTGCTTGCTGGCGCCCTCCAGTGTTTTTCAGTCTTTTCATATAATGAGGAGAATAAGAAGTGGCGAGAATAGTAACTGACCCCAATGCACCGCATCGCAAAATGCCCTGTGGTTATTTCAGGATAACATAAACACTGACCTGTCAGTCTAGATGTTTTCAAAAGCCCAAGTTTCAACCTGGTACAGAAATTACATCGAAGTTGCCTGGGCTGGTATCCACTTTTTCATACTTTCAAATGGTCTCAAATGTTTCTTTTGTAATTTTGTACTGCACCACTTCAAAATCACACAACAAGTTTAATTACGATAGTAGAGGACCAAAACTCAAGCCTAAGAGCACAAAGTCCAGCAGCTGGTGTTGGAATCAGTGCTAAAATCCAAAATCAAACATGCTGAATCTCCATCAGCTTTCTCTGCTTGTTGTAAGTTGGGTTTGCTTTTTTCATTTTTTAAAGTTAGCTGAGAAAACATGGCATATAAAACATGGTTAAAACTTGCTAAAAGTTAGTCTTAGCTAAATAATTCATACAGGATAGTCCTACATGCTGGTGTGGAGTAACACTGCTTATTATTCAAGTTCACAAATCTAAATGTGAACCAAGTCATCAAGGCACATCTTTTGACCAAAACACATCAATGCATGCTGCTGAAGAGGTGAAAAGCAGGTAGCTATGGCTGATAAGCACTCGTTGGAGGGCTAAGGACAATTAGACAGGCCTGGTTATGTTTGCGGTCTAGCAATGGCCCTGCCTCGTAGTACAACACAGAACCTTTCTTTAAAACAAGATACTATAGTGCATACTGATATGCAAAGATGCATGCAGCATACAATATATAGTGGTGCAGTATGTAATATATAGTAAGTGGTAAGTTCAGTAATGCTGAAATGTGATTCCACCACAACTCACAAGATGGTGGCCTATTTACATAACCAGTGGCAACATCTCCACTTTGCCTCCGCTGTCCCAGTGAATGTGGTGGTAATGGCTGCCAAGAGGAGATGTTTGACCCTTCCTGAAGAGTTCTTGTTCAGCTCATACCCCTGACTGCTATGGTTTCATGGCTAAAAACAAAAGGCCACAGTCACAATGCTCTTTTCTTCAGATATCAAACCACTCTTCAGTGGCGTAAGACATGTGCTACCAAAAGTATTGGTCTTCTCTCTGGGAATCTGTGTGTGTGTACTGTGCACAAAACTGGAATGTATGCATTTAAAAAATGTTCGCTGATCATAACAACAGTTAAGACACATTCACACTATTTACTTGAACTAGCCATATATTGAACATGAATACCATTCAAAGGCAGGAGCTATTTCATCTTACATACAAAGCCTATGACTTTCTCCCAAGAATAACCTGTCTAAACAATATTCATAATCATTCTTGATCACACCCCACAGAAACACAGGGGTCTCACATGACAAACAATAACTCATACTTTCAGTTCAGTCCTGTTTAGGACCAGATATGTGCATCATACTAGATTACATTTACATGTATGTGTCACACAGAACACTGACACAGAAAGCAAACAAGGAAGAAGCTTGTTTAACATATAAAAACATCCAAGCCCAAGTAAAATATTTAAGGTTTAAACTAGGTGTGTTAACACATTAATTTCGATCAATTAATCACAGAAAAAATAACACGTTAAAAAAGTAACACTGATTAATCGCACCACGTCTTTAACCCGGTCCGGTGTTCTGTCGAAACATGCTACCCATCGAGATGTGCACGCTCATAAATCTGTGCTACCTTGGAACACTGGCAGCTGTATAAGCTTCAAGGGAGCATTTTTCCACAGGGTAGCATGAATCGATAGAACACACTGCTTCACAGTAGCATTTCTCAGTGTTAGAACCTGACTGTATATATTTTTCTCAGATTATGCATATTATTTGTGCTAAACTGACTGTATAAGCTTCAAGGCAGCATTTTTCGACAAGGCAGCATAAATCGACAGATATTAGCTGTCAATTTGCGCTACAGTAGCATTTTTCGACAAGGCAGCATAATTCATCAGAACACCCGTGCTTGTTTGTACATTGTCTTAAACTGCTTATAGATGGACTTAGTTCTATCATTGTTCTATAAATTTTTTCCATCAGCATATTAGTTGAAAATCTGTAATGTAGACTATTCATTCATTCATATGCCAAAATTCACTTAATTTTAAAAATACTTTTACAGCAAAAATGTGTGCAATTAATTTAGATGAATTAATCAGAGAGCTTGTAATTAATTTGATAAATTTTTTATTGCGTGATTCCCCTAGTTTAAACTAAACATTCCCTATATAAAAACATGATTTTGTTTAATCATGCAATCTGTGGATTAAGAAGAAAGCCCTGAAAATTATGCGTGGACATTTGAACTTCCAGGTCCCTCATCCAAAATCATATTGATTTTGGTGTCCATCTTCTTTTTAATTTTTTTTTTACCATGAATGAAACATGAACTAAACTTGAACTAAACTCCACACCGCAAGATATAACATGCTTTAAAGTGATCTTTGCTTGGTTAAACTTTAACTGGAAATATGACCAAATGGAAATGTGGGTAACACAGCATTATTTTTTCATTCTTTCAGGCATGGGAGACGGAGGGCAGCACATGCACAAGCAGTGCTTGACTCTGTCAGACACTTTTCCTAGATGGTAGTGAAGTTTTCAATGGGAAACTTACATAACATTATTAAAGGACAAGTTCAAGAACTTCAAGAACCTGGCTTACCTCATGCTTTATTTTTGTTGGTAAATGTTGTGGAGGCAATGTGTCAAAAAGCACCAAGAGGAGGATACGTTTGCTACAGACCCACAAAGAAATCATACTAAAGTAGAGAGAATGACCATAATCCTGTTCATATCAACATGCACACTGAGTGATGTGGTAGTGTGAATTGATTTAAAAGTTCAGGATTATACGATATAAAGTAGACTTTGATTCACTGTAGTCAGTGAGTGTTATCTATGATGACTTATATGATGTCTTAGCTAAGACCAAATGAAGTGCAATTCCTAAAGGGTGTTCGGAGGGCAGTGTAACATGATTTTAAATGTAATCACCAGGAGTTTGCTCAATATCACTGGAACTATCACTATCAAATACCAAAAGACTTTTTGTTTTGCCATGGCTTAGTCTTTTAGCAAGACAATGATCCATACATTCCACAAAAATCTAAATCCACTAACCACAACATTTTGCAGGGGCAATTCCAGTCCCTTCACATAAACCCACTGAAAAGCTGAAGAAGGCCCAAAGTCTCTGAAACATCTGCTGAGATTTTGAAAGGTGTAGTCACCTATTGTGTTTTATATGTGTTCCCTAATCCACGGTTAAAAGAAAAGACTGTTTTCTTGGCGAAGGGAGAGTGAACAGTGCATGCACAATCATGCAAATATTGGCATGAATATAGTTTCCTTCACCCCTTTCAGCTCACTTTTAGTGGAACAAAATGTGGGTGTATGACACTTCCCAAGATAATTTAACTAAATAAAGGTCAATATCAGTGATGATTATAAAAAGAAGAGTGTCTCATGAGATCTGGAGATTTGTCTCAGCATGCACGTAACTTAAGTGAGCATAGCTGAACATATGCACCCACTCAGTGGTCTCTGTTATCACAACGTGGGCAAACCATTTATATCAGGATATTAAATCCCTTTTGCTCTTCTGAAATGGCACTTGAAAATATGGAGGTTTGTGATTAAGAAAATTTGTGTGGGTTTTGTACTTGCAGAAGAATCACAAGTATGCACTCATACGCACTCAAAAGACGATGAAGCAGCTTGTCTCATATTCCTACCGTGGCAGGAAACACTCACTGTTAGACATGCAGCTCTAGATAGCCTTAACATTTATATAAAAAGTTATGTAATGAAGTGTAAAGGAATGCAGTACACTACTTTAATTACTTTTTCTGCAATCGTCACACCCTGCTTCATGTGTCCTTCTCTGCTGTTTGTTTACCTGTGGGCCATGTGACCTTCTGTTTTGATTTCTGGCCCTTCTTAGGCCAAGTCCACACGTACACGGGTATTTCTGAAAAAAATAGATTTTGCGTTTTCGTTTTTTTAAACCGCATACACAAGAGCACGTTTTCAAAAAGGTCTCCTTCCAAATGTAATCGCTAAAAAAACGCTGTCAAAAGCACACCGAAGCAGCAGATGGCGACATAACCTTAAACCGTTTAGAATTGGTGACCAATCAGAAGCCTTGGAAGGTGGTGGGCGTCGTTACCAGAGACAGTGGGCACAATGTCTGTGTTGTCTTGTCGAAAAATGCTACCTTTAAGTTTAAAACATTGATAATGATGAGAAATAGGCAAATAATATGCATAAGCAGAGAAAAGGATGTTTTATTTAAATGAGATGAGCCTAGATGGATAGGTCGATCCTTAGAGGTGCAGAAAGCCAGTTTATACAAGCAGGTTCTAACACTGAGAAATGCTAGCGTGAAGCAGGACACAGGATATTTCAAACCGTACCATGCTTCCAGCTTGTGGTGATTCTGGACAGTTGATGTTTCCTAGCTTCAGATATTCTCAAAACTGCAGAAAAAGGCATTTTAGAATCCGAACACTATTGATCCTAGAGGAAATTGCTTACGTAATGACGTAGACGCAGCGACATACACTCATATTAAAAGAGCTTTGAAGATATCCGAACGCAAGATAGCACAGATAAGTCACTGTTCACCGCAAGATAGCACAGATAAGTCACTGTTCACCGCAAGATAGCGCAGATAAACCCTAATGCTAATGCTAGGTAGCACAGAATACCAAAACTGCAGAAGGGCACGGTAGCACATCTAGACGGGCAGCATGTTTGGTCAGAACACCAGACGGGGTCCACACATAAACGCAGAAACTGAGTTTTCAAAAATCGCCACTTTGGCCGGAGTTTTCAAAAACCTCCGTTTTCACTGACACAAAACATGTGGCCTTACGTGTGGATGAAAATACCCGTGTACCTGTGGATATGGCCTTAGTCATCAGTGTATTCACCTGTGTTTGTTTTCTCCCTTGTCAGCAGCTCGTTTGCCCAATATGTTTAAAAGCCAGCCCTACCTGGAAGTCAGTGTCTGTTCACTGCAGTTACTACGGGCCATTTCTGCCTGTGTTTGTCTCTGTTTCAGCTCTGAGTCTGCAGGCGACTCTCCATTCTGCTCAACTCCCTGTTGGACTCTTATCCACTCCGTCTCAGACTATATGTTGATCGCATTCCAGATGACTGTAGTTTTGCAAACCATTATCTCTGAGTTTGTTCAGATCGGGGCACTTCCTGCATTGTTTAGACCTTCTGACACACGGAGATCATGACAGAAATGAGTAGTATTGAGCATCACTACGCATGTTGCGCTGGAAACATGTATTTTATGTATATTATTGTGAGGGAAAAGTTGTTCCGCTGCTGTAAACTGATGCGGTTGGTGCAAACATTCACCTACATCTGTAGAATAATTACATTGACAAATGCATGAATGTAACATAAATTTAAACTATATGAAAAATCTATTGAAGGGTTTACTCACACTAATATGAAATTAATAGATACAAATCATCAGGCTGAAGAAGAGACTCAACGTCACCTTAGCTGGACAGAAACAGCCCTTTATTCCTTATTTATGTTTATTTATGTATTTTTTGTTTTCTCCTCTAGTTCCTAGGTATATAACTATTGCATCAGATTACATTTTAATCAGGTATACTTGTATGTCATGTTCAAAACACAGGCATTTATATCAACACGGCTTTTAAATGTTATGTACTATGCTTTCTTTCTAATGTTTTTTCTTTCCAGTAAGTACAGAGTAACAGAAAAGTAGTGAGTCATAAGCTTACTGCTACCAGGAAAAATGCGTAATCACAGAAACACTGCAAGGATTCTGACCTGAAAACAGTATTTGTCTACTGATTTTTCATAAACATAATCTTACAATCAAGAGGAAGTTAACTGCCAATCAGAATTATTACTCTTTATAAACAAGAGTCACTGTGGATGTTTCCCACAGGTTGGTTTCTCTGTTAACACCTAAGTGACTCCCCATCTGCTTGACTGACGTGCACCATGCCTAAAATCTTTTCTGATCTTTCCACATAAAGATGGCACTATAATTGGATGCATGGACCTCATGACCCCTGAACAATTAGCCATAACATTAAAACCCCTCACCTAATATTGTCTTGGCCCCTCTTGCATTGTCAAAACAACTCCATGAGACCTTTAAATGTGTGCTGTAGTATCTGGCACCAAAAAGTGAGGGCCAGTAGAGCCTCTCTAGATCAGACTACAATGTCCAGTACATCCCACAGTGGCCATGTTTACACCTTAAACTCTTTGTCATGTTACTCAAAACATTCTTGAACAATTTTGCAGAAAGAGGCTACAGTTACCATAACAGGGTGTACGTGGTCTGCAGCAATGTTTAAGTAAGTGCTACATGTCAAAGTAACAGTCATATGCATGCAAGGACCCAAGGGTTCCCAGCAGAACATTGTCTATTCACTAGGTACCTCCTATACCTCTGACCAGTCTGTGGCGACACAGCCCCATACAAAGCCAGCTATGTAGTGCAAAAGTGTGTTCTGACACCTTTCCATCTTAGACAGCATTACCATTATTAGCAATTTGTGCTACAGTACAGTTCAGTAGAATTTCCACGACCCTTTCGCCAGTTCACCGGTTGTCCTTCCTCAAAACACTTTTGGTAGATATTAACCACTGTATACCAGAAATACCCTGCAAGACCTGGTGTTTTACAGAGACTCAGCTGTCTATCCATCACAATTTGGTCCCAAATACTGAATGTTCACTTGCTACTTTCATGATGTTCCACCCCTTGTCAAGTGACATTGAAACGAAATAATCAATGTTATTCCCTTCATCTGTCAGTAGTTTCAATGTTGTGACTGATCAGTGCACTTTCTTTGTACTCATTTATGTTTTGTTAGGAAAGATTCATTAACTGTTATTGTACAGTTAAGTGTGATTCTAGATATGAAACCACCAGATCTCAGACATAACAAATTTGGGTAAGCAAAGGAGAGAAAGACAGGCAAGTGACTGTACTTAACACATTTTACCTACTGCAAATGTGCAGATGTGTGCTCTCTGCAGAGAATGTGTACTCATCTTCACTATTTGACTTTCATTCACTTATTCAGGTTACCTACATTTATGTTGGTCTGTTTAATATTTCTGAGGCTTATGCATTTTTAGTAAGGTTCTCAAAATACAGTCCCAGAATTGTAAAATCTTTAGAATTGTACCTGTTCTAGCACTTATTATGCATTGTTTAATGGAACAAAGTGGACTACAAGCGAAAAATAAAGTCACTGATATAGCCTGTATTTTTTTTAAAGGGCAGCTGTAGTAATCCTACAATTTATTGCATTTTATTCATTTCAGGTCCACTTGCAATGTTTGGGTTTTATCACAAACATAATTCATTTTTACATAACCATTTTCCAACCAGTCTTTATTAATTATATTTAAACAAACTGTTTTGTTACTGTGCTATTAAGACTGATGTAAATGATCCTCACTCCAACTCGCTGCTCTGTATTGTTCCTCATTCAAAAAGCTGCTGGGAATAAAAAATGTATCATCTTGACTAGAAGTGGCTGCTGTAGACTGAAAAAGGGACAAATGTAAACGTGCTTGTTTTTCCACGGCATCACAAAACCAATAAATTAATTATGCAGCTTAATTATGGACTGTATAAACTAGGGATTGAAGGGTATATTTTGAAACTTTAATAATGTTCATGGACTACATTTGATTTCCCACAGTCCACTTGTGACAGTCTGGATTGCAGCTTTTAGCTGGCACTTACTCCCTTATCAAACTTTCGCTTGCCTTAACCTGTCTGAGCAGTGGCTGGCTTTAAAGCACAGTGGAATCTGATGCATAGATATGTGGGCTAAGGGTCCACTCATCTGGCGGGTGGAAGGCTCTCAAAGAGGATAGTGTGTCAGGGAGAGTGCTCCCAAGGTTGGGAATTATGTTTCAGGGCCTGGTCTCCCAGGCCTTCCCTGACACACTCTGTGCAGCCCTTCCTCCCCCCAGGTCAACAGGGGGCTCACATAACCCAGCAACCCATTGGCTTCTGTCAGCAATGAAATCTCTGCTAAATACCTCCAGCTTTGGGCAGGGAGTGGGCAAGGGTTTGTGTGCATTCCTTTCGTAACTCAAGTGGTCACTGTCTGAAGGAGAGCCTGGTCACTGACCTAACTTAGCAAGACTGCCGTCAGTGAACGGTGCACTTTTTCCCAGGAGTAGCAAGCCTGTACATGACCCAGACATGTTTTATTTTAGATTGCTATTGTGGACCCCTGTCTTAATTTAAAGTGTCAGTTCTCTTTCTGACCATCAGGCAGTGAAGCATTTGGAGTCTTGTGGTTTTGGCTAGCATGGCAGGAGAGCCTGTGAAAAATCTCCTTCAGAAAGGCATGACTCACTCAGAAGGCCCTGCACTGTATGCAAGACAGACCCTGTGAAATGTTTACATCGTTTCAGTTCAACAGCAATCACAAGGCAAGTAAACCGTGGTTCAGTGAATACTGAAATGCATTAGGAATGTGCTTAGTGTGGATTCAGATACCTCAAATTTAGTTTGCCCGTGTTCAGTCTAGACTATGATATTTTGGTGTGAAACACGTGTTGTCCTGCACCGCGCATCACACATCACAAGCTGACAGCCACACCAGCAGTGGTGTGAACACACTTGCACAGTGAAACAGTGAGTTACTCCACTGACAAAAACGTTTGCTGCAGCACATAACTCCCAAGTATGACAGTTAAAAAACTTTGTACCAGTTTTAGGAAAAATAGGCAAAAAAACCCCCCAAACAAACAAACTGGGTTGAGCTGAGTAAATATTTCTCCAGTTGCCAGGGATGACCTAGTAAGCCAGCTATGAGTCCATTTTAATGATGGGGTTTGGATGGAGCAACATAACCTAGTAACTTTTCCAGGCTCAGCACAGCAACTCAATCATGAGCGCAAGGATGATATTGTACACTGCCAAGGCCCAAACAGCAGTGAAATTTTAGCGTCACAGAAAACCTGAGCTACAATTATTGATCTTTTTTAAGTAATTCCCCAGTGCTCACATAAAGCCACAGGAAATAGCAGAGCAGAGGGTACTTCAAAAGGGGAAAAGCAGTGTTTTCCTGAGGGGAATCAATATCATTGAACCTAGCTGTTTTTTTCACACGATTCTGTTTGCTTGAGACTTGAGGCTTATTCATATCTGTTAACTGAATCTCTCTGCAAAAAATACATCTGTTTCCTCTGCTCTACATACAACTGGCTCAAGTCAGGCAGAATAGCATTTTCTTTCAGTTGGATATCCCCAAGCTCTCCCCAATAGTGCACATTTGTACAGCTAAGTGTACTTCAGAGACTTCAGCATTGAGTGAAGTCTCTGTTTTCATTAAAAAAGGTCAAAGCAGTGCCTGGCTTTTAGCTGAATCTGTGCAAGAGTGCCAATACACTGTATTAGAAATGCTGGATGCTAACACTGCTTTCCATAAACCCATAATGAACATAAGAAGTTGGAAGAAGGTGTCCTTGATTTAGTCCCTCAATTAGAATGGAAAAAGACCTCGTTGCTCTCTGACTCACCACTAGCATCAGGTGCCCTGGAAATGTTTGGATGATACCATACTGCAGTGATGAAAGAGACTTGACAAAGATGGGAGCACCTGTCACCATGATGTGCTTGGCAACTACAGGCACCCACCACCTTAACATGGGTTCTGACTGGTTGTCAGGCTCATCTGTATACCAGGGTTGCTGGAGTGATAATTTGAACAAATTTACAGATGTAAAATAGTTTGAGCCACTACCAGCACACTTTTAAGCAAATACACAAGGTAGTGTTTACAGTGAATGGCATCTTGCTGTGTAGCCAATTGTCCAGCTCCGTCTTACCTATGAGTAAAGATCAGATCATGGGTTACAGCTCGCCCCTCTTAGAGCATCAAGCACACCTCTTCTCAAAGGCTGACATGCATCTCAGCTTTGGCAACAAAGTGGTGGAATGAACTTTCCCTGACAGTCAGAGCTGCTAACAGTCTCTGTTTCCAATCTGATAGGAAGCTGTTGGAGAACACACATTATGTCTGGAAGACTCAACTGGCAGTTCTTAATTTTAAGTCTCTGCTTACTAGTACGAAAGCTCTTGTGGACATATGTACATTGCTCTGTATAAGATTGACTGCCAACTTTTGTAAATGTAAAATGTAAATGACAGACCATTTCAGCCTCAGTCACAAGACATCTCTATAATCATATGATGAGAAAACACACATTCTATGGGAAAAGGTAAGTGGAGACATGACCATCACATCCATATGAGCTTGCTGGACATCCCATTCCAAAATCATGGGCAATAATGCAGAGTTGCCTCCTCTGTCTGTGGGAATACGTGCCTATTCAGTCAAAATAGTATTTGTGAGGTCAGACACTACTCCACTCGGCAGCCCTGCTTTGTGAATCTGTGTATGGCTGCCTAAGTGAGGTCGTCTATGTGAGGCTGTTTACGGCTTTGTGAATGAGCTGTCCCTAGACATTTTCATTTTACGATTATAGCACTAGCAGTTGGCTGGGGCTGATCTAGCAGTGCAGAAAAGTCACAAACTGTCTTGTGGTGAAGGGGACATCCCTTGACACTGAAATATTTCAAGTCACTAAACTCTTAGGTATGACCCGTTCTACCATAAATGTTTTCCTACGACTAGGTGCTTGATTTTATCCATGTATTAGCAATAAGTGCTGAAACACCTGAATAACTAAAAAGTGTGTCCACACACTTTTGGCAATTAAGTACACTTACCTAAAAATAGGTTTGTTGGTGTCTAGAGCTTGTTGCATTTTACCATAATAGACTGAAAGTGAGCACTGCAGAAGCCTTTCAAGTACAGTAAGACCACTGTGAACAGCTGGTGACTTGCCAGCAACAACAATGACATGCCATCTGTTAACCGTTAGCTTTAGAGAATGGTGCAGTTGCCTTGGAAAAAGGTCATGCTAACACTCTTACGACAGAAAAAAACAAACTTTTTTTCCCCCTTTTTTTTTTTTAACAGAGATGTGTGGTCGACACATAAGTATTACAAATGTATATGTTAATTTAAAAAATGTTATGTTAGAGTTCAAGTATACATGAATGATGGCTGTACGTCTATTATAAACAAAATAGTCAACAGTGCTCTGCCCCGGGCAACATGGAATTGCTGAACGTTTATGGCATCCACAAAGGCCTAGAAGATAAAGAACATCCATTCCATCTGTTCAACAACTGCATATTCTCTACGTCTGCACTCTGTGTAGGCTGCACTCACATATAATATGGAAGCAATCCATTAAACGGTGTGATTCATCTGGTCTTGATTTTACCTCATTGCACACAAGGAATGTCAAGCCAGGGATCTTCGAAATGTATGGGGAAACCTCAATGGCCATAATTGAGGAGAGCCTTGTTTTAACGTGTCATTAAAATGATTCTGCATCTTGCAGCAGTCTGGAGAATTACAGTCTAGGAATGTCTAAACCCAATACCCAAGTTTGCAGTTACCACTAGGTGGCAATCTGTCAACAGTCTGTAGCAGAAGGAAACTTTACAGGAACAAGCTCAAAACCTCTGAATTGATTCTGCCTGGATATTTAATGTTTCCCTCAAGGGTGTATGTATCACACTAAAGCCCTCAACAGTATTTTGGATATCAGTAAGCAGACTGTTTGTAATGATTGGGGTGTTTGCATCTGCTGGTGAGATGTAAGCCAGAACAATACATAATTAAAATTGTGTGAACATACTTAAAATTCACATGAGTTTGCATTTTAGCTGAAAGGCACAAACATCTGGTTTTCATCTCATAAGTGTCTTAAAGGGAGTCTGGGTTGAACCATTGGTAAAATGTACACTGAGTCCGTCTGGCTCTGAAGAGGTTTCTCTGACAGTGGTGAACCAAACATGTTATTAGCTACCGAGACAATACCACTTGATTGCTCGGAAGACCAGGATCAGTTTAACATCGCAGTGGTGGGGGTGTTGATCAATTTCAATTGCACAGAGCTATTTCACCTCTCACTTGGAGCATGACTTCTTGTAACTGTAAATTGTGAAGTGCTCACCCCCACAAGTCTAAACACACTGGTAGTCGCAGCAGGAGTTTACAGTTAGAGACAATTTTCTGAAGAACGTCCCTTCTAAATTGGCCTGTGGGCACAGCTATTTTCCACTCTAAACAACAGCCGGGGAGCAGGGGAATGCCACAAGCAGTTCAGAGACAGTTTAAGAGTCAGTCTATGAAGCTTGGTTGGCCTCAGTGCGAGTTTTTCTTTACTGACACATGGAAAGGGATGGAGATTACTACAGGCCAAAGGAAGCTGGGAAGCTATTAGGTTGTTAAGCATTGAAAAAATCCTCGAGTGTCTGGTTACATGAAGCAAAATTAAGTGTCAAAATCATTCCATCCGTCAGAACTGAGGCAACATTGAAAAACCTATTAAGTCACTCCCATATTGGACTATACAATGAAAACTGAAAAAATAAGCCACTTTGCAAGCTTTGTTCAAAATTGGTCACCCTAAAATGATGTCTAAAAAAGCTGAAAAGTAAGTAACTGAAGCCAAACTGAAGTCTTTGGGGGGATGAATGAGTAGAGGAGTACAGGCTACCGTAGGTTTAAAAGAGATCCATGAATAGTTGATGGGAAAAAGGGCTGGGAGGCCTGCTGTGATGGTAAGGCTACTGTGGGGTATCACATTTGTCTCCCTTCTTTCCAGTTCGCTGCCCAACAAAGGCCTGGCGGAGATGTAGGGGTTGTTGACCATGGGTAATCAGTCATAAAAGCCCCCGTACATAATGAGCTTCATTCCAGGTCCTTGTATCATTTAAAGCTCCCCTGAACCTACCTGCTGAATTAATTATGGGCAAGGTGGGCCATAATCCCGCTGGAAGAAGAGGTGAACAAGACCATGTCTAAATGGTAGCATTCAGGCAGTGAGGTTGTTGCACAAAATATTCTCAATTCTAAAAGTTCCAACTTCAGTCTGTCCTCTTCCTTTTGGCTTGATCTGATGGATATTGCATGGTGCAGTTGTGGCAAGCTGGGACTTTTGAAAGGCTCAAGCTCTCAGGGGAGATGTAAAAAGTATATTTGTGGTGTGTGCTGCAAGAGAAGTGCTTTGAACCCAGGAGTTGCACAGCAGGAGGCTACTGGCATTGACATTACAGTAGCGCAAGGCTCTTCTGACAAGACTCTCTTGGCAGCGGAGTAATTATATAGTGGAGACAGGATTTTTGTCAAAGTGAGCTTGATGCAGGTAAACTGCCTCCCAGCATAACCATGAAAGCCTGGTGGAGGCCTATTTAAGTATCAATAAAGTGGCTCTGCCCTAATTGTCTATGCCACATTATGGGATTCCTTTTAAGTCTTGCCAAATATGCAGCACCAAGTTTGACAGCTTCAGAATGGCCCGTTGAGGAAAACTGTCCTATCCCGTGTCATCTGGGAAAACAATACTCAGAATAATACCTTTAGTAGGTTTTCTTTTTTTCCTTTTTCTTTGCTTTGTTTTGTAACTTGAGCGTGTCTCTTGATGTCAAGCCTGCACCTTCTGTGACAGTTTTCAAGTAACTCCACCAGTCTAATTAATATTCATGCATATTTACATCTTCATAGATCATAGATTTTGAAGGTTCTGGAAAGTTTAAAAGAGCTTTGCTGTGTCTCCCCCACCCATGCACATCAAAATCGTCTTCACAAGCTCAAAATGTGTTGTGTGCGCAAACCTGCCCTGCATATTCAAATTAGATTATTTAAAGGTTTGAGCTGTTCAGCGGTACTATAGTTCCTCTTTAGTACTCGCGTGTTATGACAGCAGCATTCAATCAACACCTTCCTCTCCTGCAGAGTTCAACACTGGTCCTCTCCTTAGTGGCAGGGTGTAAAGCACTCATAATTGCCCTGCTGTGCAGGTAACCTCAATAAACCTGATCTGATAAGAATACACCAGGCAGACAGGATTCTAGCACTAGTGCATTTAATTGTTGTCGCAGACTTCTGCCAAGCATTAACAGGGCTTGGTCATTATTTCCTCCTCCGAGCAGGCAAGGGGAGCAGAGGACGGTTGCCGTAGAGGCACTGATAAACAAACAAATGCGGTACCATGGAATGCAGCAAAATATTTACGATGGAATAACCCTTGCCATCATTGCAAAGCCAAGCTGGAAACTTCACATATCATGAATTGTTCTCAGCTGTAGGATGCTTTGGTTGCCTGTACTGGGTTTGCCCTTAGCAACCTATTCCAGTTTTGACCCTGATAACTTTTTTTCCTTCTTCATCGTCCAACCCTGGCAGGCAGTTGGTGATTCATTTTTGTAAGAACACTAGGGAATGTCTAGATTTATACATTTGCACGTTGCATTTTGTCAAATCCATATAAATCAGGGTTGAATTGACCATAGCAACGACTATGCAAAGTACTCCCAACAAAACCTCTGCTTGCAAATGCTACAGATATGAATCTGAGGTAATAGCTTCAGGGATCTGAGACCTACTTTTCTAACACATGGCTGTAATCCATCAAGCATTATCTAATGTGGGCCTAATGTGTCTCATGTTTTTACAAGGGTAACAAAAAGTCCAAAGGTTGTCTCCAAAGCACTTGATATGACTTGCAATTATAACATTACAACAGTTTTGTTTAACAACGATTTTGGCACTTTTTTATTGTTGTTTAAACAACAGAGACATGTCTTTCCAAAGCTTTTCTACATCTGATTTTGCTCTGCAAAAGATATTAAGGCAACCCTGCAGAAATTGGACTTCTAATTAGTAACTGAAATACATCTTTTAATGTCCTGTCCTCGCTTGACACTGTGCCTGATAATATGGTATTATAGAACTATTATTCTTTACATTTCTTTATCTGTGGTTGAGAATGGTTAGTTCCATAATATTAAAATCACTTCACCTAGTCTGGATTACTAAAGTGTGTAGCTCTTTGTTTTTAGATGAATCTGCAGAGGTTCCAGTTGAGAAAACAGACACACATACAATACTGATCAGTCAGTTGATCCACTTATCATATAAATAAAACCAGCCACTGCTGTTGCAAGCTTGTGTTTTGTTGTTGTACTTGATTGAAATCAGTGGTTGCCCAATCTCTTATTCTTGTTATTACACAATAATTCATGTCAATATAGTGAAGGCAATGTCAATATAGAAGACATTAAAGGAAGGAATGTGTGCTTTTACAGTATAGAAGCAAGATCTGTGATGTGTGACATTGAAAATGTCAATGATCTTGGTGGTTAATTAGATGCTCGGGGCTCTACCTTCAAGGTATGTGGCAGGATTCTTATGAAATCAAGAAAATGTCAATTTGGCCTTGCCTTTGCACTAAGTGAGTCCCAAGAGGTGGTCATTTTGGCCCTGTAATGACAAATCCTTTCTACATGTGTATGTTACTGTATGTGTGTTCATTTGTGACAAGGCAGGTGGCAAATGGGTAAAATATAGTTTAAGCTCAACCCAATAATAGTATAATTACTACTAAACTGCATTTTCACCTGCATTAAAATAGAGCCCTTAAAGCTGGTTGTATTACTGTACTGCATTAGGTTAAGCACTCACCATTCCATGTTTCAGCCACTGAGGTATGAAGTTGTCCAGAAGTCTTGGATACACAAGGTCTCTGTCATACAGATATAAGGTCCAGAACATGGTCACAACAAACTGCAAAAGAAAGGCATTTGCATCAGATCGTGTTCTTTGTCTCAAGTTCATCACCCTCCCAGACCATCCAGATTCATGACAGTACTATATTGTAAATAAAGTACATGCTCAGTATTTTTAGATGATCCTTGGGGTTGTTCAAAATGCATTGTGTTTTACTTCATTGTGATGCTTTTGTATTACATTCTACAAAGTTTTTGTTGTTTGTTTTTTTTACCCAAAATATCCCTTTAGGGCAGAATTTACAAATATCCACAAATCAGCTGAAATGCTTGATTAGTGTGAAAGTAGCTGGTGACTAAAATGTGCTATTACAACAGTTTTACTTTTGTAGCCCTTTATAACACTTTTTTAATCCTCAAACACTCACTAGAGAGGAGACAGACCAAATGATTAAGAACAATCTGAGAACACGGCCTATCCTAAACAACAAGTGAACAACAAACAAGCAAACAACAACAGAAGATTTTTTACAATTATTCCTGTGCAATTTTATTCCTGCATAACTGCAGAATTTAGGGCTATATATCTGCAATGTACTTTCTATATAACTTGTATAAAACAATGACTTTCAGTAAAACTGTATTGCTTTTCACTACGAAACCAAAGGCCTTAATTTTACCCCTTAAAATTACCTTAATTTTGTCAATACATGGATAAAGTGCATAGATTAAGGCTGATTTAGGGGTAAAACTACTGATTTTTTCCCCTTACTTTTTCAAATTTGCCACTTAAAAATAGAACCTAATGAATTAATGACTTAATTTTAAGATTAAGGGGTTTCACACTCATGCCTTAAATCTAATTTTAAGGTAAAATTAAGGGGTTGGTTTCACAAATTAATGGCCACTTAATTCAAATGAAGGGGTTTGGTGTGTTTTAAGGGGTATGTTATGGTAGGGTTAAACACATTTCAAGTATATTGTGTTTCATAGTGTTTGTTGTCCCTGGACATATTTAGCATACATATAGCCTGGCAGACTTGAAACAGAAAAGAGTGGAAAGTCTGCTGGCTGGGGACAGTGCTCAGTAGCTGTAGGTGAACAGACAATCTGATTGTGTAGTCACACATTTTGACAAGTTAATACAAGGCCTGTATTTCTAAAGACACAACTGTAATGTTATAACTATGTGAATAAAATGTCAAGAACATGGTGGTGCATGTGTTAGCTTCTTACCACCCTTTTGTTACCTAAAAAAACCTGATTTTTGATAAGTGGCTAAATCACCATGCTCCAGTTATGCCATGTCACCTTCCAAACCACTGAAAAATTGTTAGAACCTTCTATGCTGACTGAGGCTGAGAGCGACTGAAAGATTTTTTCTAGGATTTCAGGGCATGAAAGGAAAAACAGACATAAGCAAAGCTAGCAAACAAGCAAGAGTTTCAAACCGTGAAATTGGATCTCTCATTTCCCTTTTTTTATTAACGAAATGCACTGCCAGGTCCTTTCAAACAGGCAAAGAATTGTCTGCTAAACCCTCTATTAATATAGCACTGGAGGCAGTAAGATTGCACTAAGATTCATACTTTGAGCTGTCCAGTTTTAATGGACCAAAGAGAAAAACTGCATATGGATAAGTCTGTTCAGTCCCTGAGATTCTCTACAGAGTTTAAGAAACCTGCACACCTCCTACCCAGGGTGGCATTTTAGCTCACAGAAATGTCAAGCACTGACCTGCCTAATGCCATCCCTCCCCACCTTCTCAATAAAAGAAATGCCTAGTGTAAAACTATGACGAGCCTGAAAACCAGCCATGAGCAAGGCGAACGGACAGCTCTGGAGCTTGTGTTTTCATATCAGCATACCATAATTAATCCCTGAGAGCTGACTCTCAGCCTGCTGCTCTTATCCGGCACTTTCTTGGAGCTATAGATGCCTTCTGTAAGAAGGACAGCGGTAAGCTTATGGTGAGATCAAACGCGCCATAAAAACAAGCACATTACTGTCAAACACACAGACCTCCGAGAAGGCAGAAGAGGTGTTTGAAGTCCCCGTCTCTCGTTGAGAAGCAGCTTCACAAGTAAGGAATTCCAGCTCTCCCCCCTCTGTAATCCCTTTGATCCGTGCAGTCTTAACCACTCCTGAATCACTCAAAACCTCTTCTTTTGCATTAATGGGCCTCATTTAGTGATGTGACAGAATCCGGTTTGGATTGGTCATTTAAGACGATTCTTCAAGGTTCCTGTTTCCAGTAAGGGTCTGGTGAATGGCATGGTGAACAAATAAACAGTGCCACATTGGAGGGATGAGTGCATTGAATGGAGGCCACTGAAGTGAATGAGTGGTTTGTTTGAGCACCTCTACAGCAGATGGACAGCCTGACTGCCACCCGTAAAGTAGTTCAGTTAAATGAGTTTACCATCAGACAGGAGGTTTCTTTGGATTTTGCCCGTTCCGCACCCTCACTCTCAACATTTTATGACTTTAGGCCCTTTTGCATTAAACCACACTGAGGGCAGTGAAGCCTGCCTCCTTACCCAACTAGGTCAAAGCCATCTGCAGCTTCTGTGTGGAATGACCTTAATGACTACTTTTAAAACCTGTTATAGAATGCTCTCAGTGATCACTGTATTAATTATACCTCTTTTATGATGTCTAATGTCAAACTCTGACTGACATCAAACTCTGTGATTACGCTGCTAGAAACCTGGATGGCATGAAGAAGGACTCACGGTCTTGAGGAGTCAAAGAGGCACAGCCTCATTTTGCAAAGAAACATGACAACTCTGTAAAATGATCATTTCAAGTAAGACTGGAAACAACAGCAATAAAATTAGAGCAATGCCATGTTTTTGACACTCTATGCACAAGTGCCACAGCTTCCTAACCAAGCAGCAGACTAGTTACCAGTTATTAGTGCTACACTCCAAAGGGAGTACTGGCATTTAATCAAATGTTACTAGGCATGAGAGAATTGATATAGGACTGGACTGATAAGCAGAATCGATAATGGCATTGGTATCAGTAAAAACTTGGGAAGTACAATCCCTATTTGTCAGTGTCATTACCTAAATAAAAGGAATGGTTTGGCAAAAAAATTCAATATCCATGTTTTCAGTCCCAACATTGTCAATGTAGTTTAGGGCTCAGTATGATTTACTGTAATCACAGTTAGCAAGGAGTCATTTTAGGCAACAGGGTCTGGTTTTACAAACTGCATAAGGAAGAGGGAACGTTAATATAGACATTTTGGAGAAAATGACTGTCAAAAATTCAAGATCAGTTGAATTTGTGACAGCCAAGATCAGTTCTCCTTACAGCTGATTTGTGAATACAGCCCTGGTGTTGTCTGAAGTTTTTTTATTTCATGAGCTAAATGCTAAACAATTATGAACAATATGTTGAATCAGTGCATGAACAGGTGCCAATCAGAACATGACTGTTACACAATAATTAGTTGTTTTAAATATGCAGCTAGCTACCATTTAACTTTACACTCTGCAGACAGAAGGAGCATTACACGTTTGTAGCTGGACAGTGAGCAAAGAAAATGTATTTTAAAGGCGGGCTGGCAAATTGTGGTAAAGTGAGAGAGGAAGTATATAGCAGGGTGAGTGAACCCACAAAAGTCATCTAGGGGCAAATGAAACCTAGCTCGTTAACGCTGGAGGTGGTGAAAAGTTATGTGACTGCAATCTGCTAAGAAGGTAAACATTCTTTTTCCAGCACTGACTGGATGAAATCTACAATGTACAATTTTTCTTTCTACATGCAAACAAAAACTTTATTTTCTTGGAACTGACAGGACAAGAAAATATGAACAGGATAACAGCAGGAACCTAGACATAAAAGGCTGACACAGGATCTCGACAGAAGGAAAAGGGTTATGAATGACTGACACCGAGGACTGACATGGGGAGGCATGTGGCAAAAAGAGGATTGGTAGGCTGACAGCATGGGACCGGGGAGTGTGGGGAGACGACTGCTCAGGAACAGGAGACTCAGGAGCCATCTGTTCAGGACCAAGAGACTTGAGAGCTGGCTGCTCAGGACCAGGAGACTCGGAAGTCGGCTGCTCAGGACCAGGAGACTCAGGAGCCAACTGCTCAGGACCAAGAGACTTGGAAGCCAGCTGCTCTGGACCAGGAGACTTGGCAGTTGGCTGCTCTGGACCAGGAGACTAGAGAGCCGGCTGCTCTGGACCAGGAAACTTGGAAGCCAGCTACTCTAGATGTCAGCAGGAGGCACCTGCAGTAATGGGGTGATCTCCAGAGCAGTAATGGGGTGATCTTCCAGGCAGAACTGGAAACCTCTGGAATGACAGGCAGTCATGAGCAGCTCCCTGGAATGAAAGGCAATGCTGGAGGTGATGAGGAGTTCTCCAGAACATCAGGTGCTGCTGGCAGAGACGAACAAAGGAATGCATGGGGAGCTGGCGGGAATGCGCTCTTCAGGGTGGCAGGAGAAGCCAACGATAACTAGGCTGTGATGGCACTGTACCACTCCCGGAGCTGCAAGGAGAGCTGACAAGGAAGCACTCTCCGGAGCACCAGTGGATGCAGGCAAGGTATTCTTCCTCCCTGGTTAACAGTCTCTAATCGCCATTTTATCTGCGTAAACTAAGATGAGGATGTCTGCTACCATAGTCACCTCATCCTTGACCAAGACCAGAATCCACCGCAACAGGCACTCCACAGCGCTATTTATGGCACTGCTTAAGGTTAGCTGCCACCAAAGTCTGGTTCGCATTGCCTAACGCCCTCAGCAGCAGGGCCGCTCTCTGCTTCCTTGGCCCTGCTACACTGCATGTGGCCCTGGTTGCCTCAGTAGAGACCCCATGCGACATACCAGGAAGAGAGGCTAGCTCCAAAAATAAAGCCCTGGTTTGCTGGGTCCCTGGTGTGGTCAGTCATTCTGTAACATGATTACAGGTTGTGGGAGGTCCTTAGGTGGAGTCAAAGCAACACACGAACATTATTTACCATAACTGATAGAACAAGAAAACACAAACAGGCTAACAGTGAGAATGACACACAGGGGTATATATACATGAGACAGAGACATGGAGACACTTTGGGAAGGACAGCAGGAAGGTGGATCCACTAACAAGAGGTGGACGACTAGGACATAACATGTGAATGAAAACAACAGACCACATGTTGAGGGAAACGAATGATCAGACAGGGAGAAAAAACAGGACGGGACGTGACAGTGTATCAGTCATACTCTTAAATAGTGCTGGAGTAACAGAAGCTACCACAGGCTTCAGTTACCCATAAACCTATCAACATAAGACTTGTGTCCCCACACTGGCAACAGGGCTAATGATACCCATTGTACAGTGGTAAGCTGAGCCTCAGGCTTAGGGGGCAGTGCCAAGTGTCACATAAGTTGTTGCTGGTAATGTATTTCAGAAGGATTATTTCACAACACCAGCAAGAAACATGGCACCCTCTGTCTGCAGTTCCATTACCATCACTCCAGCTGCCCTTGGAAGTTCCACAATTTTATCTTTAAGCTCTCTAATGACTAATACTAGAAATGTGAAATACTGTTGTTTCCTTTCTGACAAGACACCACAACTGATACCTTAAATACCATGTCATATTAATATGGTTTCCATATATTTTCTTTAAAATCCACTAGGCTTTAAAGTGAGCTATTGTTAACTGAAGTCCAACATTAAAAATGGCCATTAAAGAAGACATCTCAAACAGCCCAAACACTCTTCTACCCTACAGGACAAAATACAGAGCCAACAAAATGACTTGCTTGCTTTGATTTAGTTAAACTCTTTCCTCCAAAAAACGTTTATAAATAAAAACTATACAAAATATGTAACTAAATATGTATTTATTTAGTTATTTTAATAACATGACCTACTTAGCTTTGCTTATATCAAATTACAAGCAAATGTCTGATATTACAGGTCTGATATAATCTTAATTCTGATTTTAGTTATGTTTATTTGGTTGTTTATTTTTAATATTTATCCCTTCAATATCCTGTCCACTATTTACAGGTGCTATAAGTTTAACAGACACTGGTTTCACATCGGAATCATCTTTAATTGATCCTGTACTGTTTCAAAACCTTCTGCAGCCAATGAATAAACTGACCCAAACAAAATTCTCATACTGTCCATCACAGCTTAAATCTCCCCTATCTCCATCAAGCCTTGCAATACTTTAACATCTTCAACCAGATATACACAAAGCTAGACATCTGCAGGTTCCATTCAAATATTTTCCGTGCAATTATCTGATCGTCACTACCGACAGCGTGTGCATAAAAGTAATAAAAACATGTGCATCTTCCTCCTCTTGCCCAAAGCACAGGCTCTTCTTCATGACAGCTGCTCTGGAGCTGCGTCAAACCAAGCAGGGCAGATAGATGACGGGCCATTTGCAAAGCAAATGTCCATTAAAGACAATGTGCGTCGGTGTCCCTACTCGCTTTATGCAAAGTGGCACTGAGGCCAAGCTGCAGATATAGTGGTAAAGGCTGAAAGAATGCGGCAATGACCTGCTCTCATGATAAGCGTGGGACTTTTCCATCTAAAACCCTACCCACAAAACCCACCATTTACATTTGAAGAGTTACACAAATCAAGATCTGGATGACGTTAAAGCAGACTATAGGGCACATGGTATCTATTCACATGTGACCAGAAACACCCAGTTTCTTTCCCTTTTCATCTTCAATGTAATCATGCCTGGGTGGCTGGAAGGGACATGAATCAAATGACAAGCATGCAGTCGAGTCAAAAATGCTTCACAGGGCGAATTCAGCGAGTACTCTAATTTTAGCCAGTGGCCTAAAGACTTAAATAATTATCTTTTTTACTGTTGATCTGTATTTTTATGCATCTAAATGCCGGTTGTATAAGCAGTTTAATACTACAGCAGACATTTTTGTTTAAATAACTTGATGACAAAAATAATAATGCATATGGTAGTATACAATTTTCTAAATGACCTCTATTAAGTAGATTAACTGTCTAAAGTTTGTTTGGATGGGGTTATTTTTACATAGGGGGTGAGGTGATGTAGCTATTATGGGTGTTCAGTAATATTATTTAATTTATTTATTATAATTCTATACATATCTGCTCCTGCTGAATCATATCCTGCTGAAAAGGAGTTTCCACAGTTTTGCTTAAGAAGCACACAAAGAAGCATTTAAATGTGTTATTCCTGGCCTTAATCAAGTCATTTGTCCTACTTTACGTGCGCCATTACAATCATTAAAACGTGTTTGAGAAATGACAGAAAAAAGCTGGATTTTACACAGTGATTTTGATGCAGATTCCCAACAAAAATGTCAATGCTACTGACACATTATCATTTTAGACAACAAGATTAAGGTAAATGAAATAACAGCTGCATTTAAAGTTTTTACATTTTTTCTACTTTATGCTCAGTAATTCATATTACACTGCACGTATACTTTGGTACGTGCATTCCCCATTGAAAAGCTGTTTGAATATAATTAACACTGTCAACACCAGGTGTCTAATAAAAGTGTTCCAAAAAACTATCTGAAGCTGACTTCTGGCATTCGGATAGTTTTCACCTGGTTTCATTCAGGCCTTTTGAACCAAGAGTTCAGAACGCTTGTCAAGTGGGGAAGCTGTTTTCAAATCCAGGTCAGGCCAGAAAATTAATCTCTGGTTGACCTGGAAGATGCAATCTGTTCTTCTCTTTTCTTCTTCACCATGTCTGAGATCTCGTCCAGTGATGGTGTTCAGTAATTTGTTTGGTTTGTCACATTGCTTCCTGTTTAAAAGTTCCCCCCACTTTTATTTCTGTATGCACAATACTACTTGTGGCACTGAGAGAATTACACAAAACTTAGCAAAAAAGAGAAACATTGCTAAAAAGAGAGAAAGGTTCATCATTCGCAAGAGTTCTCACAGGATGTCAATCAGCCAGTATAGGCTGTTCAACATGATTTGTCTGTTGATAAGTGAAGAACAGAATTGCGCAATCATTCATGTTACAAGTACACTTTCATTTGTTTGGCTCATGTTTTAACTGCCTGCTGACATTTAGATGAAGAAGCGCATCCTTAGTCACTTCTTTATCTGCAGCAGAGTTGATACACAGAGACAAACAGAAAATGCAGACTAGCAAATCGGTTTAGCTGATTCCTTAATGAAATGCATATTTGTAACTCCATACAGTTTTACTGTAAGACACTGAAATAACTCGCTAAGATGTCAATCCTGAGTAAAACACATTGACAAAAAATATGTCTTGAACTTACTTCACTATCCAGACTCAACTGTCTTCTTATTTCGTACCTGACATATAGACTTTTGACTTTAAAATCAATGTTGTGTGGTGAAATGTCTTAGAAACGAGATTAATTTTAAATGTGTGAGCTAAGAAAATGGGAGCCTATAATAAAGTGAAGGAATGGCCTCTTGGAGACTATTCACAAGCAAGACTTTACACAACTAAACAAAAACATTTTGACCTCTTACAGGTGACATGAATAATATTAATACTGAATAATACTGGGATCTCATTACAGCTGCAGACTGACAAGAGCCAAATAGTTATGGCCAGAATACTGGACAGCAGTTCCTCTGAAAAGACAAGGCTTATGGGGTGCTCCCGGCCAGCAGTGGTCAGTAATTACTGACAAGGTGGGACAGACCACGAATCGACGACAAAGTGTTTGGCACCCAAAGACAATGAAGGTTATCCTGATTGGTCCAAACCGACAGAAAGGCTACTGTGACAGAAGCCACTGAAATTTCTTGTTACAGGAGGAATGTGACACAATGCACAAAGCATCACACCCTCCTGAGTAACGGCCTGCATAGATACATCATTTGCTAGGACAACAAGTATGTTTAGGAAGTTGTTCAGTGACATATTTTCATTGTCAGATGGCTTACTGAATGAAGTGCCATGTTGCTGCCCCATGGCTCCAGCTTCATTGTCATCATCTTGCTAGAATCTGTTGTTCTGCTTTAAATGGTGTAGGCAGACTATCTTAAGTTAATGTAATCTATAACATTTTTCCTTAATATCGTTTCTTTCAAGTAAATAGCATTTATATTTGGTTTCATGATTTCATTAGGCTTTATTTTTATACAGGAATAAGGCATAGATAAGCTTAAACAAAAGCCTCAAACTAAGCCTTACTCTGCAAACTAAGAGGAAGAGTGTTGGGGAAGTATGTAGAGGTCTAACTTGTTAAAGATTTAAATTAAATATATCTAAACATCTAAAGATAGTGATGAAAACCAATATAATGAGTGAATACTGAAATATTTGAATTATTAAAGTTTGTTTTCAAATGCACTGAAATTTACTCAACATATTACAAATCCCACTCACAACTGATCGCATACCTAATAAAGTATGTAGCCGCAAAGTATGTGACCATAGGTATCAGAAAAGACTTCCATTACTTTTTTGTTTTTAGCAGAATTAGGCTCATAGCTTCAGTGTAAAACTGAAGAAGCAGCTTCTGGACACCAGACCTGTCTTGGCTGATCAACTAGCTGTTCCTCTTATTATTGGTTATCTTATTAGCTATGACATTTCATATCTGGGCATCCCTAGGATACATAAAGACAAATAAATGGGTGCATGGTACTTACTACTCCCACGGGAAAGGCCAGCACAGCCATCATCCAGTCTCGCAAACCAATTAGTTTCCGGAGCTGTCTTTCTTGCTCCATGCTAGCAGTGCCCTTTGTCAGGAGGCTAGATAGGTCCGTCAGGACGCATACACCAAAGAACACAGCTTGGATGACCTGGAAAAAAGGGTGACAGTATAATAGTAAGGCCTAATGTAGTGTAGTGTAATTCCATAATTCCAATCTCAATTCAGTCTTCTGTTCCAGTAACCAATAATCCATGAGGTGTTTGTATGAGTCTTCTCTGGGTTGTCTGCTTCTCCACAGTTTTTTACTACTCAGAGACTGTTCAGAAGTAAACTATGTTTTAAGTATAGACCACTGAATTGTAATCGTTCTAATGCATAATGATGATGCAAATTCTTCACTCTTAAAAAGAAATGTGTCACAAAAGATTCTTTAAGTGACGCCATAAAATGAGATATTGTACTCTAAAGAACCTTTCAAGTGTAAGGGATTGATAAAGGTCAAGTTTAAAGAACCTACTTACAGTGTCAAGATCATCGAGAAACAAGAAAAGGTTCTTTGACTCAGATATTTCATTTTACAGAAAAATGGTTCTTTGACTCAGATATTTCATTTTCACGCTTTTAGGCATAAGATCCTGACTCTGGTCCAGGAGAATGTACATATGGAAATATCTCTATAGTTAATGGTGAGAATGTGTGTGGAAAGAAATAAGTTGTTTCTTAAATAGGATGTTCTATTATATAATGTCTTCATACACTACTCATGGCCTCCAGGGTTAACATAAGCCATTCTCTGTAAGCCCCTATCTGTCAGCAATGATATCAGCACCAAGAGATTACCTCAGCGTTAATTTCCGAGGGGAGTACATTATTCAGGTTCATTTTCTCTCATCCAAAGAAACCCAATACACAAAAAGTGTGCCTCTTATTCCCATTAATTCACTGTTTAATTTTTTATTCCCCATTATCTTTACAGCTGGCAAATTACTTTTTGCGGGCAAAAGTGAGCAGTGTCCTGTTGGAACACACACACACTCTCACACTCACACTCACACACACACACACACACTCACACACACACACACACACACACACACACACACACACTTGTGCTCAAATGAGCAGTTCGGTAGTGCTATATATGAGATCATCTTACTGACTTGTGTAATTGTGTATCTAAGTAACACTACACCTACATCTAAACCTCACCACAACCTTAACCCCAATTTCTGCTTTTATTTTTCCTAAAAAACCATTGTGAAAACAGCATGCTTCCTTCTTGGGACCACCAAAATGTTCCCACTTCTAAAGACTTTTCAGTATTCCTATCATTACACTGGATCCCCACGAAGAGTAAAAGGCAACTCCCACCCCCAAGTCTAACACAGTAATTCTTGCTCAAAACGATAAAAAAAAAAAAAAAAAGATTTAATTCGTCACACGTTTTCCACTTTTGACTCTTACTTTTAGCCAGGCTAAAATGGGGGCCTTCTCAGTTTTTCTCCTGTTGCATCAGCTTAATGAGAGCAGACTCTATATTATATGCATATAACCAACTGCCAGGTGAAAAGCACCTTTTGTGTGCTTTAGAAATGATTTAGGATGAAAACACAAATCTGTTGAATTCAGTATTTGTTGCCTTCGATCTTAATTCAACAGCATCAAACAGGCCTCTAAAAGCTACTGTGTATGAGTGTAAAATCGGAAGTGGGAATAATAGCCTGAGCCCAAACCCAAGTAAAAGTATTGTTACTAGAGAGAAACAGTAACCTGCGTAAAAGAGAAAGCACCTTTCCTAAAAAAGAACTTGAGCAGAAGTACAGAAAAGCAGCAAGTCACAAATTACTTGCATATTGAGTAGCTTCCAGAACTGCAGCAAAACTTCTTATTATGCTCAGCATTAATCAGCAAAGTAACTGTGAGTTAGGCCTTATTCTTCTCTATGCACTCTTCATCTAAAGTAAAACAGATATGTTGTAACTTAATGTTGATGACTAAAATGTAATTCAGTAAATAGTAGCTTCTTTTCCTCACAAATACAAATGAAAAATTTCATTATTTGAAAAAACCCAGGAAAATTACCTTAGATAAATGTAAATCAATAATGTTACTAGTTACAACCTCTGGTTTAAATACAAGTATGATAAAATTATTGCTACTGCTTTAACACATGCAATGTAGTCTCTAAGGTGACATGATTTTGCCAGAGGTTCTAACTGTGATTAATGTGTGATTATGCTTAATTATCACACACTGGCAAATTCCAATTTGTGAACACCTGCGATTTTTCAGAAGCCTCAGAACATGTGAAGTGTCTGAGATTACCCAGAGGAAGAAAGTTTACCACAGACTACACCACACTTGATTGTCAGTTTGGATTCAGCAGTTTTGATTCAGTGTTAAGTCTGTGCAGTTACCAAAGACACGTTTTCTTATGTTTGCTAAACGGTGAGGCATTTCAATTTCATCACATTCATAGTCGGTATTATGAGCTAGTTTGAATAAACAGGGTGTCTCCACACAAATGTGAAAAGAAGATGCTGCACAGATTGTTTGTCTGAAACTAGCATTTGGCAGCATTTTCAAGAAGCATTTTCTTTTGTTTAGTCATTATTTGTGAGTCCAAATAGAGCTGAATAACAGTCTGAAATATTCGGCACTAACCAGGATATTACAGCCTCCTAGAATTAAGATGCATAAGGGGCCACTTTACTTTACTTTACATTACTTTACTATTTCTGGGCACAATCAGCATGTGAGCAATATGCAGGCCACTGACTTTTCCCATGAGTCTCCTCAAAACAAGTTTATGCAACAGGTACTTAAACGTAAATCAGCTCCCTAGTTCAATTGTTAGGGTAGTGTTTTTCTAGGTTGTACCATTGTCAAAGTCATTCCAGTGTACTGAAAGTTCCCTGAAGATTCCCACAATGCACCATAATTCTATACTAACTATTGACTATGCACAGTGATAGCTTGACTGGGAGAAATAAAGGACAAATGCTGTATTTCACTTTCCCCCATCCTTGTAAAATTATATAAAAAATTATATTTAGATGTCACGCCAAACTGGAATATTCCAGCTGCATTCATTTCAGAATTAACTTTAGTGAAAGAGTAACTCCAACATAGCATATAGAGTAAAAATGTTGACAGAACATCTGTATTCAGTCATTTGCTGACTGTATTTTAGCAGCACTTGCTCTAGTACACCATGGTTAGCTCGGGCCAACATGACATGCTTGGTAAAATTAACACAATTATAAAGGTGTTAATCAAATAAAGAAAGACTTAATTGCATTAAACAGTGCCCATCCAAAAAATGACAGTATGGCTAAAGCACAACAATATGGCTGAATGACCCAGTCACCATTGGTGGTAGAATATCTGTGTATACTATCACACTGTAATTGAGTCCTTAGAGTCCTTAGTGAGTCCCCAGTCTTCCTGATAGCAGGGATCTAACCAGTACCCCAGTGTGCATTCACTGTGTACCGTGAACTAAGACACAGAACCTTATCTTTTCTGTATGCAATTGCACAGCTAATTAAACTATGGCAGCCTTGATCTCTTTGTTGAAAGTTCTGGACACACATGAGCAGTCACATTATGTGTCATGCCAAAGGCTCAGCTCAGTGTCTCACTCCTCAAGTGTCCCATTGTGAGCATGGAAACCCAAATCTGAACTGCACAGTCAATAATGAACGAGGCCTGACAAAAACACAAACAGCTGAAATCACAGTGAAGCAAGTCAGACGAGTCTAGAGTAAGCAAGAGAGTAGACGAACACGAGAGTCATATTGAGGAAATGTACATCCTTAGATGTTTTAGACGGATGCACCCTGCTCCCCTTGGGAGAGCATGTGTTTGTTCTAGAAAAGACTACATCTCATGCCAAATGAAGACGAACTATGCTACAATATCTTTGTCATCTGTTTTAAAAATAGCAGTTTATGCAAAAGATACCACACAGTGAGCTGGCTCTAAAGGAAACAGCAAACAATGACGCTTGTCAGAGGTCCCTTACTAGAGTCATAATCAGTTATCAAAACATTATGCCAAAGTACAGGTTTAATAAATAATATTTACAATGTTCCTGCCTCCTGTGCTTGAAGGTGACCCAATTATTTCAAAGGTATTCAAACATAAAATGTGCAGCTCCCCTAGAGAAATAATGGTCAACAACGATTTTTATCATCCTCACAGTTAAGAAAAAACAACAAACCTGTGAAAATACCAGCAAAATGGGTGGTAATTCCTGAAGAAGAATTCTGTTGTAGAGATAGAAATGTTTATCACTGACAGGTAATTGTAATTAGCATAATTATGTTTATTTGACTAATGAATAGACTAATTGTATAGCTCTCAAATTTGTAATAAATTGTATTTGGCTTCATGACTGTCAATGCCTCTGTAAACTTGCAAATCTGTCTTTGGAAGTATTCCTGGCTTATGCTTGTACTTACCTACCCATTATGTTCTTACACCTAACCTGCTGTCTAACAGTTTTGTAATGAGTTTTAGAACCAGTCGTAGGGATATCTGACAGATCTTTTTCTAACTTCTGTACTTGCATTCTTTTCAGTATACAGTAGGGATACACAATTAGTACTGGCAGGTAATTGCTTAAAAAATGATCAGCATTAAAGAGAAAATTATTTCAATTTCAATTTGCCAATAAACAAAAAAGCTATTGTTTAATGAAGCATTTATGGTACTTCAGAAGATCCTGTGCTAAAATATCTTCATTTACTCATTCTACTGCATTTGTAACCTGTGCAGAAACAATTTATATTTCTCTATAACACTAATTCAGGTAAATACAGTCCCAAATTCTACAATTCACAAATCAGCATTGGAAGACATATACAAAGAAAGTACCAGATATCAACACAGGCTCACATTTCTCAGTACTCAGACGAGAGGAGTACACTTTTAGATATAGTTCCTCTCTGCGTTTATGTATATCAAAATTATTCTGATATACATTACAATTATATTTTTTTATATTATATTACAATATTTTTTGCTATTTAAAACTTATGAAATTATCAACTTTCAGAATCAAAGTATTTAGGTTAAAAATGTCATAATACACACACACACACACACACACACGTGTATATATATATATATATATATATATATATATATTCATGTATTGTTTTTTATTTCCTTTGTCTTTGTCTGCTCACCACAAAAACAGGCTTGCCCTGAAAAGTGTCTGCCCTTTGCATGAATACTGTCACAAACTAGCCAGCCTGCATATTACACAGAGCTCTGAGAACAAACGTGCCAATAAGAACATAAGAAAACAACTTTATTGCCGGTGTGCGTTCGGCGCTATTTCTATTAAAAATAATTGGAAAAGGGAAGAAAACCGAGCCGTTTATGTGGAAAACCTGAGTCATTAGCTCACAGGAGAAAACAGGAGTCGCGCCAGTACAGCGGGGACGCGGGTCGGGCGCATGCGCACACGGTCGATAACAGGAGCTAGAGGTGCTGCAGAGTGAAGAGAAGGAGTCTGGAGAGAGAACAAAACAAAACCCGTCTCTGTCCAGATCAGCATGTGAGTGTTTTGGGACACAAGAAGCTGATGCTGGTTATATTAAAGAGCACAACACGGAGTGAGTCACTGAGTCTCCTGTGCTGAGTTCGCAGGGGTTCACAGTGAGTGGTGTGTGTGTGTGGAGGAGGCTGAGATGGTGGTCGAAGCCCGACAGAGCTCGGACACGGCGCTGCTGCAGCGAGGCCTGCCCGCATGACCAGATAAACAGGTTCTCAGATAAACAACCGGCCACTGGCTCGCACTTACCAAATCTATGAACGTTAGAAACTTCCAGCTCCCGCCGTATGTTTGGTGCGCGGGCATATCTATGGCTTTGTAATTGCAGATGATGGAGAAGTACGACAGGAGGATCGCTACTCTGAGGATTTGGGAAGGGATGAGCGCCATCTTCCCGTTGCCGTCTCGGGGAAAATCCTGCGGACGCACGGAGGCTGCGAGGAGAGGAGGAGGAGGAGAGATGCTGGAGGTGGTGGCGTAGGGGACCAGAGAGAGGAGGGAGGCTGTTGCTATAGTAACGGCCTTTGCCTGCGCTTGTGCTGATGTCGCGCGATATTTGCCGAGATTTCTTTGGGCCGTTGATTTGAAGAGAAACAAAAGAGCAAAATGGAAATCAAAGCAAATCATCTCTAAGATAAACTGTTCCCTGTCTCAGGAGGAATTCAGCATTATTTCATTTAATATTAAAGGATCACAGAGTTCACCGAATAAGACAAAATAGGAGATTCTAGGCTGAGTTTTAAAGACAAACAAAAAAAACATAATTGTATATTGACGATTTGTCATACATGAATGCACCACAGCATGAAATTCTCTGTATTTAACCCATTCACCCAAGTGAATCAGTGGGCAGGCAGGAACGTAGCACCCAGGGGCAGTGTGTGGGGACAGTACCTTGCTCAAGGGTACCTCAGTAGATTCAAACCCACGACCTTCTGATCGCTCGGGCAACTCCCTAACCGCTAGGCCACCCGCTGCCATTAGTGTGGAGGTTTTCTTTCACACTGATGAGCTGCAGAAAGAAAGAAAAAATGTCAAGACCTCTTAATGAACTCAGTGAAGTGTAATTTTAAAAAACAGTTAAGACTGTTATGTTAGTCTAGCGCTCCAGCCCATAACTGTCTGAGAGAATTCATTTCTTTTTAGGAGTTTGTTTGTTTGTTTATTCATTTCAAATTTCAGTAACAAAAAAAAAAAACCACTTAAAACTTGAATTCAAACCGAACTTAACAGTGTCTTCGAGTAAACAGTAACTTATATTTGTAAAATTAAATGAGATGAATTTGAATATGTAGTGACATTAGGTTAGATATAGGGGTTAGATTTACACCCCCAAGTAAAGAAAATAACATTTTGATAAGGTTTTGATAACCTTTTGATAATCTTTTTCCCCATCAATAAAATTTTTGTGTATCACTGTCTCTCTGACCTCCCCGAATTCATTGGAGCCCCTCTAAAGGACTCTGCATGGCCCTTCTCAGATGCAGTATTACACAAATATTTAGGGTGAGAAACTGAGAATCAGTTCCAAATTGCCAGATCCATCAGAGTCATTTGCTTCCCATTCCTGTAATTTATGCCAGCGTGTTTTGCTTACAGTTACACATTGCAAAACATCATGAGACATGTGCAAAGCATGGCCTCATTCTGCAAAGAAATGCAAAAACGGTGCTTCTAGCAATGTCTGTAAAATGATCATTTCAATTGAAAGTGGAAAGACCAGATATATGTCAAAACATCTTTTGATTCTACATCAGTGCCACTGCTTCCCAACCAAGCAGCACATTTAGCACATCTGTTACTGAGTGTAAACATCCTCCGTTATAACATTTGCACCACACACCAGGCAGTCTTAGCGGAAAATCTAAATGAAATGAATGTCACATAAAAATTCTACTTTTTCAGGAGTAGAATTGATTTTAGTGCGTTTTATATTTCGGTTCAAGTTTATTCGCTTTTGAAAAGGTGTATTGTAATTTATTCAAATGCTATGCAAACGTTACTCATTTTCTAAAGAAGAAAAGTTTATCAGCTGATTTTATATCATTAAGTGAAGAAGCATTGTAATTCATGTTCAGATAATGAAACAGCTGCGTTGACACTGTAAACCTGTATAGCCCTTTTTTCCAACACAAAATTGATCAGAAATTGATATGGGAATCGATAATGGAACAAACTGATAAGCAAAATATATATTTGGTGTCAATAAAATCATACTAATTCTTATTCAGTGTCCTTACAAGTACAGTAATACCAGAAGTGTATGTGTGTATCTGTGTTGAAGATTTGTTGTTAAGGCAGCTTTTACTGAAAACAATGAATAAAATAGCACAAAAAAAATCCCTTTCTGATGTGAAGGATAAGTTTAGGTTTAGAAATTGTTTAAATTAAACATTCTAAAATCTGTTTGTGTCACTTTTCCTTTTTTGCCACCCCAAATGACACTCGGTTTTACTGCATATTTTACACTTAAATGACCACCAAAATGAAACCGCTCCTGCATGAATTTCCCAAAACTGCACAATACAACAAGCTTTTTATGAGTTTACTGACATGATCACACTTATCATCTTTTGGTGTTTCTTTAACAAATGGATTGACAAATCAAACAGTTACAATGGCTGAGAAGCATCAAAGCTTATGCAGTGCCAGCAATGTTACAAGACTACAAAGTGACAAAGCTTTACAAGACGGAGCTTAACATAATGTGGCGGAGAAATATTCTCCAGTTTTTTCTCTAATGATTTTGTAGCATGTCATTAATGTAATATATAATTGCCCTTTTGTGATCACTATGTGGAAGATATCAGGCAGCGGTAGGCTAAACTGTGCACTTTGTTATAATCAGTGTTTTTTCAACATAAGGCTGCCAATGTGGTTTATGCTTTCGAAATCCCCCCTCGAAATGGCAGGCAAACGGTTCCCCATCCGTGCGATTAAGAGGATGAAGAAGTGAGGATTACACAGTTCTGACCCAGCGCTTCACTAAGTCAGTGATGGATTGCCATCAAAACTACACAGTGATCTGGGTGATACTTGCATCTGATGCTGTACACATCTGTCCTCTTACAATGCAGGTACTAAATAGGGTGATTTGCACAATCCCACTGAAGAACCACTTTTAATTCACTAAAAACAACAAAAAAAACTGTCCATAGATGGTTGTTCAGAGGAACCTTTTTTGTAGGTCCTCCTAATAGTGTACAATTTCTGGGAAGATTGCTTAAATTGGTACTGAACATTTTCATTACACTATTGTAAACTTATATAGTTTCCCTCCTGTTGTATTATAAGTTTTCTCTCTGTAAAGTGTAACACATTTAATCTGGTTGTCATGATTTCCTTCCATGACTTCGACCACTTGACTTAATGACTTTCAGTAAATATTGGGGATTTTATTTAACGTAGCTGGTGTCCCCATTTGGGTTTGATCTCACATACACAAACATCACTCTGTTTTTTGGCTTCCATGGCAACCCCCACAGGAACCTTTTCCTAATACAATCTCTCCCCCATGGGAGTTCATTTTGTGGCACCATAACCAAAATATACAGTGTACATGAGGCTCTTGATCGACTCTTTGAATATGACACTGGTGAGGAGGGTAGAGGCTAGAAAGATGCAACAGAGGAAGAAGTATCAGAAGGTGAAGACAGCACAATAAGATACAGACCAAGACACAGCTGATATGGAACAATCCAGTTATGAGGAAGGAGTCTGTTGTTACATTCCATTCAAAGAATGGTAATATATCCTGGTCTTCCTTACCACCTGATAGAAGAGGTTTGCTGGATGAAATTGTTATCAAGATAACCCCAAGGCCAACAAATGTGGGATTTATAAAATAAAATCCTGCTGACAGAGTCTGTTGAAACCACAGAGATAACACAAACAACAGACCAGACAGACATCCAAGTGTACATGGAACTCTTGATTTTGTCTGCCTTGTACAGTTTCAGAAACAAATCTACCCCCTGAGATGCAGAATCTGGTTGAGCAATATTTAATGCCATGATATCACTCCAGACATTTCATGTGTTGTCATGGGTGATTTGCTTTGGAAACTGCAATATGAGACCTGCCCATGTTGACCATGGTGGTATTATGGAGGAGAACCATTTAAAGCAAAAACACTTTTATGCATTTACATAGTGCTTTGAGTGCTCATTGTCCAAAAGTGGTTCTTCTATGGCATCTCTCAAAGAATTCTTTGTCGAACCTTTATATAAAGAATGTGAGGCATAGAGGTCTTCGAAGTCCAAAGCTATTCCCAACACAGCTAACATGACAAGAAAAAGAAAACAGAGGAGTGAAAGTGAGAGAGAGCGAGAGAGCAAGAATGTATAAGAAAGAGGGAATATGTGAGAGTGTGCAAAATCTACAACATAAAAATATCTCATTAGAGAATAAACCTAAATTTGTTTGAAACCTGATGTTTTTTGGGCCCAGTCAGGCTTAGATCGAGTAGTAGATCTCTAGTGTGGCATAATAGTCCTGCTGTTCTTTGACCCTTAGAAAGTTAGCTCCAAAAAGACACGAAATCCAGCCAAAAGTGTGAATTCTAAACTTTTAAATTTCGGGTTGTAGGTAATGTTGTGTTATTTCATTTTGATGAAATGTTGTTGCAAGCACAGTCTTTGAAGCAAAAGCCTCTGAAGTAAGCCTGCCTATACAGATAGTAAAATGTTAATGTGACGAATGATGTAACTTTGTATTTAATCATTTAGTTATGCAATTAAATTTAAATAGTACAGTAAAAAATTATAACAGGTCTAATCTCTTAAGAAGTACCAGCTGGACCTCAAAAAGACACGATGAAACAGAATCCTGGCGTACTTGGATGAGCAGGGGCCTGCCGAATCATACATAACCATACATAACAAATTCATAACAGACTGTTTTTCGTAAAAGTGTCTTTTTCATAAATATTCAAAACTGGGGTTTGTTCAACTTTACCCAAGTATCATGTGAAACACTCGATAACGCAAAGGAAACATAAGGCCTGCTTACTGCTGTGCAGGATCTTTACCCACGGTGGGGTGTCGTTGGGGTCTGCCAGAGTGCAGGGGTACTCTGCAGCTTGTGGAGAGCTGTGTAAAACTTTTCAGGGTTGGGGTGGCTCTAGATCTTTGTGAGAGCATAACTTGCTTTCACACAGTTTAAGCTGAATACTAACTCCATCTTAACTTACACAAATGTTTTTGTAAATTCTCAGGCTTTTTGCTTTGGCTTGCAGTGCGAAACGTAACACAATAAAGATAAATGGTTTGTCCTTTTATTACACTATTCATGGTCTCGTAGGAACTAACAGAGTGATTGGTGAATGTATTCGGTGTGGTGAGACTGCATGTATTTTTGCCTTTAATCATGGTAGAAACAACAACAGCTCCAAAGTTAGTAAATGTTTTAGGATCTATGTAGTGAGTTGTTTCATGGACCAGCCACACTCCCAAGCCTGGAAGCTCTGCCCATCAGCACAGAAGCTCCGCTCCCACGCCCAGAGGCTCCGCCCCAGAGCCAAGCCACCGCGACGCAGGGCAAGGCCGCACTGCAGAGCCTGGAAGCCCCTGCTCCCCAGGAGGTGCTTTGCAGCACCCGTGCCGGCTCAACGACAGCTTCTGCTTCCCACACAGGCCCCACGTCAGCTGCAGCCCCCTGTGTTACACCCCCTGTCAGTGGCCACTAGAGGCTGCTGCCCTGCACTAAGGGGCTTTATGTTCATTAGGGGTGTGGTCTCATCTCTGGCAGTGAGGCTGCTCAGCTGCCAGGGTTGAGACCATATCTGTATCAGCTGTTTTGTGTTGGTTTTGTGTGTGTTCTTTGTCTGTTCTCCCTCATGATTCCCGTAATGTTTGGTTTCGTTTGGGCTTATAGAGGGGGAAATAAAGACATGGATGAAGTCTGTGCCTTCTGCCTGGGCAAGCCAAGCCCTCCCATGACAACAGCCTAAACGTAGGCTATGCATATTGTTGGTGTAAAAAACCTCAAACATCTACAAAACGGAAAATTTACAAGAAATAGTAAAATATGCTATACTTGCAATGTAAGTATGTATAATGTCATTTTGGACCATTATTATTGGTTTATTCCCCATGAAAGTTTCACATAATGTTAGTAAATAAAATGAAAATACACTACAAGCCAAAAGTTTGGTCCCTGGATTAAAAAAAAACAACTAAATACAGTGCTCTTGATGAAACTCATACAAAGCTTTCACATCTGCAAAATTGCCCTTACAGTGTATATTGATATACTACACTTCAATATCAGTTAGTTGCTTCTGTCCTGTAGTGTGTATATAAATATGGTTTTCTTTAGACAGCACCCACTGGGCATTCTGGGAGTTTGCAGGATGAAGGGTACTTAAACATTTTTGGTCTTTATTTTTCTTCTCTGTTACTCCTTCTAATCCCTGTTAATTGCAACCCTTATAAAGAATATTAAAAGCTTGATTTTTTTGTAGTTTGAGGTTGCATGCAGAGTGATGCAGAGTAGAGACAGTGTAGAGTTTGAGTTTACAGTGACTGGTGAGCAGCAGTGGCACAGCATAAAGCCTGGCAGTTAAATGAACTCAACTGCTTAACATATCAGTCTATCCCTTGATCTAGTCACAGTCAAAAAAGTTGTCAGAATCAATTATTTTAGACTCAGCTTCCCATCCATAGTAGTGAATTGTCAAACTGAATTCCAAATGGCTTCATACTTGTCAGGCTCGAGAACGTAGCCGACTGTAGACGCCCAGTTGTAGCGTGAGGGAAGGGCCCAATCGCGGATACAAACAAGAGAGCTGGTAACTCACGCACATTGTTATAAGAACGCTCCCACAAGGAGTAAAGGTTCCCACCAAAGGAACCCATGTTCTTACACGTACACAGAGAGGTATACAAGAAGGATCTGAGATGCAGCGTACTTACGGTACCGGTGAATCGGGGCGACACGGGTTGAGTAGAGAACTCAATGTCTGTGTACAGACTTACCTTCTCTTCCTGTTTATATACCCACTGCGTGACGTCACTTCCGGTCCCGATCGACGTCACGTGTTCTGGTACATGTGATGCTAGCAGTCCTGGGATTCAAACCCACAACATTTTGATCACAGGGGCAACTCCCTAACCACTTGGCCAGCCATTCCCAATAATGAGTGTTAGCACTCAGTACCTAAAACATTAATTTAGGTGACAATGAGGTTAAAGGCACTTGCCAAGCATTAAACACTGCTGTGATTACACTTGAATTAACGTTTGCGCCAATAAGTTTTTAGTGAAATAAAATTGGATTTGTAATGAAGGTAAACTACAAGGAGCATAAAGTGAATGTTAATATTGATGGCTTGACACCTTAAGAATGGCACTAAAATACATTGTTTCCACAGTGAATGCAACTAGGTTATGTGGCGACAGAGGGTGGGGATGGTTCAGAGACCTGGTTCAGAGAAGTATCTACTCATGTGGATTGCCTGTGTGAAAAGATGATAAGGCACTTGACGAACAGGGCTGCCGTTTGTCAAGAGCTTCAGAATGAGCCATAAAATATGAGCTAAAGGTGCTTTCTTGACTACAAAACTGTCAACAATGACAGTAATTCTAGTTGTATTAGTTGTGTTTACTGAGGCAAATAATGGAAGTTCATCATATGTTATCCAGAACAAATTGCACTTTTAATATAACAATCTCATTAGGTTTTGAAAGAAAAAAAATCTATTCCAATATATGAGTGTGAAATTCTAGTACAGTGCATCACTGGTTAAATTTATGTTTATCTCAGAAATTTCTCAAATTTATTCAAGACTAGTGAGATTATTTTCTCTAGGACATAATCTGTAAAACAATCATTCATTTATAATGGAATACTTTAATACTAAGTGTATATGCCCTTTGCAAAAAATGAAAATTCCCCCAGCACTGGACTGCGGAGGACTGGAAAAACATTTTCTAAAGTAATGAAATTCCATTGAATAGCTTGGGATGAGCTGGAGTGGTATTTGTTATCCAGAACCAATTATCCAAAATGAGTAATTGACCCCACTAATGCTTTTGTGACTGAATGCAATCAAATCCTCTCAGCAATTTTACAATATCTAGTGGAAAGACTTGTATGCATAGTGGGATCTTGCTGCTGTGGGTTTTCCTCCATTCATAAAGCTCACAAATCAAGTGTGTGCTAACAGCTCCTCTTGTGTAGGTGCTGTCAGACCAAACATTGCTTTATAATGACTCACAGATGCCCTATCACTCATCATCAACCCTAAATTGTTTCATATAAATGTAAATTTCAGATTCAGATGAAAGTAAATTTTAATTGATTATTTTTTAAACTGAGTGATAGCAATCACATGATTGTGACAGCCCAAATTATTACCCTTCATTTTGGAAGAAATTTTAAAATGTGCATGGCAGCAGCTCATTTTGACACAGATCATTCATATTGACCTCAGCATTCCAAATGAGTGTCTAAAAGTTTTCAGATTTTATCAGGGCATCTCCATGCTACTGGACTATGAGGATGATAGAAACCTACAGTATTTTGTCACCATACCCAGCTTCCATCCGCACTTCATATCAGTTTCATATCAGTTCTTTGTGCAGCAAACTGTGCAGGCTCTCTGAACTCCAGGGAAGTCAAAAGATGTTGTAAACACATAATGAAGAGGATACTTTGAGTGATGAACCTGAAAGCATGTGTGGATCAGTGAGGTCATGTGCACTGAGCTGTGGTGTCAATCTCTGTCATTAGAATTTCATGAAAGCTGGTTCATTTTGAGACTGTTCTGAATGCATGTGTTACATTTCCCCTTCTCCAAACAGAGAGCAGGTGCATATGCAAACTTCCATTTCCATTCCTTTATGTATAACTGAAAAAAAAGCACAAGGGCCTTAACCAAGGCACACCGGTCCACCATCACCAAGATACTCAGAATGACGGTGGGCCGACAACTAAGGTCGGTCCCTAAAGAACTTAAATGCAAAAACCCCAAAACACATAAACCAATCACAAACCCAACACAGTTTCTCCTGAGCACACCGGCAGCTGAAACAAATCATAAACTCAAACCCGGTGTGCTCAGGAATAAACAACACAAAAAATCCTGGAATCCTCTAGCGGCCGCTAACCGTCACTGTCCCAGTCATGACAGTACCTTCCACTCTAGGGCGCCAATCGCCCATCAACACCACCCCAAGGGCGGAGGAGGGGTAGGCGGTGGCAAAGGGAAGCATCACGTCAGCCTCACCCGGCTGTATCTTGCTGGATGACATCCTGGCTGGCGTTGTGCACAGCCAGGGCAACCCGGGTGGGTCCCATGGGATGCTCCCCTCCAGGGAGCCCCTCACTGTCCTTGTGGGTGGAGCCCCCTACTGGGAGCCCCTCTGTGTCCTCCGGGACCGAGCTCCCTCCGTGGAGCCCCTCTGTGTCCTCCGGGATGGAGCTCCCTATGTAGAGCCCCTCTGGGCCACTACTGGGATTAGCGACCCTGCTACTGGGGTTAGCAGCCCTGCTACTCGCTTTAGCTGCCCTGTTACTAACTTTAGCTGCCCTGCTACCGGAGTTAGCTGCCCTGCTACCGGAGTTAGCTGCCCTGCTACCAGAGTTAGCTGCCCTGCTACTAGAGTTAGCTGCCCTGCTATTTGGAGTAGCCTCTGCTGCTCCACTACCTGAAGTAGCCTCTGATGCTCTGCTACCTGAAATAGCCTCTGCTCCTCCGCAACCGGGGATAGCCAGGATGTGGCTACAGGGGATAGCCAGGGTGCTGCTACTGGGGATAGCCACGGTGCTGCTACTGGGGATAACTGGGGTGCAGCTACTGGGGATAGTCTCGGGGCTGCTACAGGTTTTAGCCTCAGGGCGGCTACAGGGTTTAGCTTCAGGGCTGCTACCTAGCTTGGAACCTTGGCAGCTTGGCCGGGACACTGGAGCCTCGGCGCTGGCACTGGACGCTGGGGCCTCAGCTCTGCTACGGGCTCCTCAGTGGCTTGGCTCTCTCGCTCGTTGGTTTGGCTCTCTCACTCATTGGCTTGGCTCACTCGTTCGTTCGACTGCTGGGCCCTTTCGCTCGACTGCTGGGTTCTTTCACTCGACTGCTGGGCTCTCTCACACGGCGACTTGGTTTTCTTGCTCGGTGACTTGGTTCTCTCACTCGCTGGCTTGGCTCTCTTGCTCGGCAGCTTGCGGCAGAATGCAAGGGTAGGGTTTGAAGTGCCAGCACGTGCAGGGTCTTTGGGCTCTCAGTAGCTGGCATCTGCAGCTGGCCAGACCGCTGCCAGTGGGTGCGGAGCAAGTCCACCACTACCCCTGCCAGATTGTCCAAGCAGACTTCCTGCTCAGCCAGTTGCTGCCTGAGCTGCAGCTCTTCTCCTGCTATGGGCTTGCTAGGCCGCCTCAAGTGCCAGCATACCAGCTTGGCTCGGGAGCGTTGCTTTGGCAGGCTGCTGGCCGAGGGCCAGGACAAGGTCCACGACCAGCTGCGTCAGCTCCTCTATCCAGCCCTGGTCCGCTTCCTGGTCCTCTAACTCTCCCCTACATGGTAATTCGGCGGTGGAAAATCGACTTGTCCTCATCGGTTTACCCCTGAGCTGGGTCCAGTTTGGTAGGTCGGTCCATCTGTCACGTTTCCCTTTCTCCAAACACAGAGAGCAGGCACATATGCAGACTTCCATTTCGATTCCTTTATTTACAAAACAAATTCTTGCACTTCTGTCAGACAATTGAAGAGTAAATTTCCAAAACTAACTCAGTACAAAAGCTTTTTTTTTTTTTAATTGCGTTTTACTTGTACCTAATGGAAAGCAATTCTTACAGGAAATAACATTTTTAATTGAAAAAATATTTTTCAATGCCTGTTTCTAAAGTACAACTCCTGCACATTTTAGTATGGGCAAATTTGTGAAAAAAATATAATGAAATTAAAAAAAAAATAAATGTCACCAAATTATGTTTAATATTAATATGTTTAAGTTTAATATTTATATCCTACTACATGACACAGCATAGAGCCACCTTTGTTTATGATCTACCGCATGGGAGACTTGGGTAAGTAAGTACCACTCGTGACTGTGCGAGTGGACTGAGTGAGTTTTGGAAATTCACCTAATCTTGTACCATGTATTATGAAAGGACTGAGTTTTGGTCAGTTATACTATTGCACGTAAAGAGGTAATGTAAAAATATGCCAATAGTAGTTTTACCTAAAAAATGACAAAAAATGGACTGAGTAAGTTTTGGAAATTTGCTCTTCAATTAATTAGTGTTTTCCAACAAGCAATAACCCTAACATATTTCAAGGAGAAATCAGGGAACATTTTGTTGTTGCGATATTGTTTTTGTTCAGATTTGTTCATACACTGTTGTATAACAAGCCCTGAAGTCTGCAGGGGCAACACAAAAGACCTAATCAAGGGTGGCTTGTACTGCGACAGAGACAGAGAATATAAGACAGGTCAAAGTGAAGGCCTGCACAATGTTTTTCACATGACTTTAGATTGCCAAATGACTTCTTATTTACTTTCACCAGCTGAATGTTGAAGCAGGGTGCAAATTATTGGGGATCTCGAGAGGTCCAAGACTCAATTCTGTAAAACTGAAGTGACACGAAATGGTTAAAATAAGTGTTTGCTGGAGTAAAATAATCTTAATCCCCTGTCACCAAAAG
>JBBJLS010000155.1:14232100-14245431 GCA_037577275.1 Bryconaethiops microstoma | reverse complement strand
GACGTGGGTAGGGGCCAAGAACGCACAGCCTCCAGCTTCTGGGGATCCATGGCCACACCCTTAGATGAGATGACAAAGCCCAGGAATGTGGTGAAGTGCTGGTGAAAAGCACACTTTTCCAACTTACAGAACAGTTAGTGGGCCAGCAACCTCTTCAGGACAGTCCGGACATGCTGGATATGTTCCATTCCAAATGGGTCTTGGAATAGATGAGGATGTCGTCTAAATAAGTAAAGCACCATTTGCCTAAGTATTCCCGGAGGACATCATTGATGAAATTTTGAAAAGCAGCCGGACTGTTGCACAAGCCGAAGGGCATCACCAAGGTCTCGTAGTGGCCGGTGGAGGTTATGAATGCCGTCTTCCACTCGTCGCCCTCTCTGATGCGGATCAGATTATATGCGCTACGCAGATGACGGTTCTTGATGGTGATGTTGTTAAGCCCCCGATAGTCGATGCAGGGTCGGAGTCCACCGTCTTTTTTCTTTACAAAAAAGAACCCTGCGGCGGTGGGGGAACTAGAAGGTCTCAGTGTCCCCTGGTGAAGACCCTCGGCGATATACTCATCCAAGGCTTTTTGTTCAGATGACGAGAGAGAATACAGCCGGCCGCGGGGTGGTACTGAGCCTGGCTGAAGGTCAATGGATAAATCATAGGGTCGATGAGGTGGTAACTTCAGAGCCCGTCTTTTACTGAAGACCTCGGCCAGGTCTCGATACTGGACAGGAATTGACTCCTTGTCGACGTCGGGGGTCTCTGACTCCCCGGAGCACATCTCGACCCCAGCCTGGAGGCATAGCACCTGACAAGTCGAACCTCAGTGAAGAACAGTATTACGGGACCAGGAGATGAGGGGGTCGTGCTGGACCAGCCAAGGATGACCGAGAATGATGGGAGGTGATTCGAGTTTGGTGAGGAGGAAGGTGATTTTCTCGGTATGGTCTTGAATGACGAGCGTGACGGGTACGGTGCATTGAGTAATGGGTCCAGAGATGAGGGGTCGACCGTTGATGGCTGTGATTTGGAAGGGTCGAGATAACACCTCGGTTTGAATCCCCAATTGAGCAGCAAAAGCCTGATTGATGAAACTACCAGCAGCCCCCGAATCCACAAAGGCCGTAGTCACGATCTGTTGGTGGCTCAACTGGAGACTTACCTTAAGTGTTAAGCGAGAAACGGATGGGAGATTGAAGGCGGCAATCAGCGGACCAGGTAAGAGCCTCCCCCTATTTACCTGGTCTGTCCGTTTCCCGGGCGGAGAGGGCAGATGGCTCGGTGGTGTTCGGGGGAGGCGCAATAGGCACAGAGGCCCTCGCGATAGCGTCGTTCTCTCTGCACCACGGCCAGGGAGGTGCGCCCTATCTGCATGGGTTCCCCGGCTCCAGAGTGGGCCTCCGGAGGTGAAGGTGGTGGTATAGGTCTGTAAGATGGAGAAGGTGAAACAGAGGTCTCAAAGGTCCGGGTGCGGGGAGCTGGCTTGGGAAGGAGACTCAGACGTTTGTCGGTGCGGAGACTGAGCTCGATGAGCCCTTCCAAGGAGTCAGGTTGTTCACGGAGAGCCAGCTCAGCCTTCATTCTGGAGGAGAGCCCCTCGAAGTAGGCAGTTCTTAGTGCCGGGTCACTCCAGGTAGTTTGTACAGCCAGGGTCCTAAACTCAGCTGTGTACTGGCTGATGGGACAGTCTCCTTGTCTCAAATGGTACAGTTTGGAGTCCACCACCACTTCACTCTCCGGGTGATGAAAAGCGGCCCTGAGTTCCTTGGTGAAACTCTCGTAAGAGTAGGCGATGGTACTGTTGGACCTCAGGACTGCAATAGCCCACTCAGCTACTGTCTGTCATACTACTCTATATACTGCATTGTATGGGGAGTAGGGCACAGATTAGATTTAGCCTTAGCTTATTTGCACACATTGCGTGGTACAAAATTAGACACCTAAAACCTGTCAGGTGCAACACGTCTTCAGATAACTAACCTTCCATTACTGAAAAACCTTCAGTCTGAAGGACAGAACTGATACTCAGTAAAACAACTTAAAAGAGTTAGTTGGTAGTTTGTATAGCAAGTATGCTACTTAAATAACAATCAGTAGTTCAGCTGATTTTTCTTTTAAGTTTCAAAGTAATGTGATCTGTAATTTACTAAAATTCCTGCCAACTTCAGATAAATTAGCTATTGTGCTAGCTAAAATACTTGATATCCATACCCTATGCTATCCAAGTGTTGCATGTTTTGTTTCCTTTAAATACAGCATTAACTGTGTATAGCACTTCATTGTGCCCATCACACTGAAGGCTTTCCTCTAAGAAAAAGCTCATTATTTGAAGATATATTGGACCTGAAGGTGAGGTGAGCTAAGGATAAATGACATCTCCTTGCTTTATATGACAAAATCCCACAAATAAAGTGGAAACGAAAACGAATTTACTGCAATAAGGATGACGGTCCTAATTTAATCACTCCTGTTTCTGTTTTTTCAAGTTAAGTTGTAAATCACTTGAGTGTGGGTGCAGGTCAGTCAAAATGTGTCACTGATTCAATTCCCCATCTCTGGTTGGACCAAATAAACTTGTGGGGATTAATACAAGTTGATGTAGCATAGCAACTAAATCATTACCTTCCAAGCAGAAGACCGGACTTTGAATTCTCCACCTGGGCAAGTATACTATACTATGCCAATAAGAGTCCTTGGGCAAGAGTCCTAACACAATGCTCACCTTCATCTGTGACATAATTACAACTGTCACTCTGTATGAAAGCGTCAGCTAAATGTAAATATAAAATGTAAAACAACATGCAAGTAGATGATGAAAATGGAGATTTTGCATAGAGTTGCATTTTTCAAACAAGCATTCATGAAATTCTGACAACTTACTATATTTAATTGTAACAACACATCTAACTCAGCTTCTCTATTTAAAATCTCTATTTAAAATGTATTTCTCTAAGTAAAATCAGCAAGAGAAAACTGAATGAAAACAAAAACAGAGCTATTTCAGTGAATGTATATTAATAAAATTAAGATAAGGTGAGATAAGATAAACCTTTATTAGTCCCACAAGTGGGAAATTTGCATTGTCCCAGCAGAGAGTGGACAGTACAAAGGTAAGAGCATACGTAATATAAAGTAACTAGTTATGTTCATTGCAATACAAATGGTCAAAAGTGTAGATTTAAAATTTGTTTAAACTGTAGTTTACATAAGTTATGTACATTCAGCTCTTGTTTATAAAATATCCCACCCCTATTTGCAGGATTGCCATAAATGTAACAAAATGTAACAAATTCCTGATTGTCGCTTTAAACCAGAAGTCCTGGATGCGAAAAAACCACCTGACATCTGCCTGGAAGGACACAGTGGTATGTTCTGAACAGTGTGGGAAAGACTGCACTAATCCTTTGGCCCCACTGGCATCCTCAGAGAGAGCTGTCTCCAAATCCCTCCCCTCAGGATGAGATAAATGTGCCCTCAAAAACCACAAAATGCAAGTCCCACACGCTGACACGTCACACATTTTGACTAAAAATAACTTCAACAAGCCTCTTTAAGGCCCTCATTTGTTTGCAGGCCCCTGGAATGGGTGATGGTGTTTGGGTCTGTTTGGAAAACATTTTAGTCTGGCCCAATCACTCTGATGAAGAGGGAACGAGCATGCACATCTGGCAGCATGCTTGCCCACCGTTTACCTTTCATTGCAATTGGATGTCGCCTCACAGAAAGCTCCCAGCTCTAATCCACATGGATAATGAGGAAATATTTATCCATTCATGGCAATTGTCTCCAGATTTCAACCAGATTACATAACCGGCCCATGGTGATCCAAACACAGCAATGAGGCAGATAATATATTGGTCTAGGAGAAGATACATAGCAATGATGCACCATGCTTGCTTATGTAACTGCTAATGACAGTGGAACTTTTAAGAGTCCAAGCAATCAGGCAGGTCATCTTTCTGACTACACTTACTGCATGTCATCTAAACTCTCAAGCTGCTTATAATGCATTTAGATGTTTATTAGAGATGAACTTTATTACAAGTGGTTTAGGATGCAGTCCTTTAATTTATGACTGCTTTGTGAATAAAAGCTCTGATATTATCTGAAATGGTTGCCTGTCGCAGTGAGCTTTTGTTGATTTTTATAGCTCACAGTAAGTCAGACTGTATCCTAAGCCACCTCCGCAAGTCTGCACCACCTTTATGCAGAGCTAGATGTGGCTTGAGATATGTTTTTAGAAAATCATTTGATTAGGGATCATTTGTTAGGGACATGAGCACTGCAGCTGTACTTCTAAACTAAAGAAGCAACATTTAGGACACTAAACTTATTTTAGGGTCCAGAATGTACATCTAGAATAAGTGGAAAATGAGAAAATTAGTTTTTTCACTAAAATATTTTTTCAATTTGGACCTAAAAAGTCCACTATACTTACTTTCCCAAGGGAAAAGGGCATATTTAGTATTATATAATGATTACATAAGAACATTTAAAAAATCAAATATATAATAATGAAAAGCCCAGAGTCAAAACAGGGATTAAGCCATCACACATATCTACAAATATGATATAACCAGCAAAGTTATGTTCCTTAACTTAAAAGAGATACTAAAGATGTATCCTTGAGTGTACCACTCCAGTGATATTGTTTTCTAGAATATTTTAATATTTGTGAACACTTGGTCATAATTTGTCATTACACATAAATTAATATTGTGCACACATCAACATCGCTAATTAGCTAGCCAATATTAAATGACGGAATCTATATCATTGTCACAAGCTATTAGCCAGCATAAGCTAGTAAAGTAGACCAGCATATTTGGTTGACCAATAAAGTGTATTTCTATCTGCTTAATTCTGCTGAATCTTGTCAACCACCATGACTATCTTAGTTTAGCAACAGATCGGTTACCAACAAAAGCTGCCGTTAGATGAATTTTCAGCATTTAATGTAAGCTAGTTCAGTTGCACATTTTTAAACAAAATGTACTATGTAAAAACTTAGGTCTTATCATCTAGCATGTACAAAGCAAGGTTAGCATCACTTCTCATTTGTTTTTTGCAGAGCCTAGACAATAGGTCAGGTATGTTCCTTTATTGACAGATGTTATGTAAAGAGTTCTGACTTAAGAGTTCTGACTTAAAAAACACCAATCCCATGTTTAAGGCAGCATTGTCTCTTGGAAAGGCAAAGGTGCTAGAAGTGTGTGCCCCCTAGTAGACCTGAATTCATGTGAGGTTATGTGTGTGAACTTAAATTACACATTGTTGACAGTGTCCTTACTGGGGGGGGGGTGGTCATGCATCACAAACCAGTGTGGTGGCACTACAACTCAGGACAGGAAGGTTACACAGAATGTAATAAGCACTGTATGGAGAATTATAGCAACTGAGCTATAATCCATCATCCAGATATGACATAACCTCTACTGCAATGAAACTGTCAATATTGCTAACCTCCAATCACATGGCTCAGTAACCGTTCGGCACTCTTGGGCATAGGTTTTGTTTGTGTGACCATGTGGTTCAGCTCAGGGCCTCCTAGGCCTAGTGATTTCTGACAACTGAAATAATACACGTCTGCAGTTATGGTTCATCTTTATTTAATAGGAACATTTATATTTAAACTCAGTAAGGACTGCAGTATTTTTCGTAATTTCACTATTCACTTTAGGTTGAAGACAATAGGGTTAAATAGGGTCGATCTGTTTAGTAAGTATTACCTGAAACATAGGCATGCTTCCTCCAAATCGCTCTTTCTATACAGTGATTCAGTGAAATATGGCATTCATGCTAAATTCTTTTTTAACATTCATTCATCAACTTGTCTTCACCATTTTCCTTTCTGTAATAGCGCAATTGCCTCCTAGTAGCAGCGAGCAATATTGTGAAGAGTTGAAATCACTCAGAAATCATTGCTACTTCACACCTGTTTTGTTATTGGTTGATAGTTCCATTAATTGCTTAATATTTCCCATTAATTAATTAATCCAACTTCATTATGTAAAACACACACATCATTTTCACAATAATAAACTGCGAGAGATACCTTGCATGGACTTTTGATAAAAGAGACTAGATGAGGAGAAGTGCTTTTTTACTGACAAACAAATCATCAATAAAAAGAAGCATCATAAGCAAGATGAGCAGTTGGTCTATACATCTTCACATCAGTAGTTCTCATCAAGAGTGACTTACAGTCAAATAATGTTAAAAAGTTAGGCCATCAAGAGTCTAGCCCAAAGTCTTGTGGTGTAGAATCTGCCCGCACAGAGAATTGTAGGCCAGTATACTGCATGGAGGGACCATTATACACTGCACTATTTGAAACTCAATGAGCTCAATGAAGTTTTAGGTAAGCATTGGCCCACATAAGGGACCTTGCAGTTTAAAGGAGAATTCCACCAAATGTTTAAATTTTGGTCCTCAAAACAGTGCTTAGGACCTCCACATAAGGTCAACTGTTTTGCTCCAACCTCCCTCTTTCTTGTAGTAATTTTCTGTAAGAGCATTTCAGGAGGATCTTTGGATATCTGGTTCCTGTCAGTACCACTGTGATCACTTCTGAATGTGTTTCTATTGAATGGAGCATTTCACATTTAACCACTCTGACTGCCTTTCTTAACACGTTAATCATTTAATTATGCTGGAATTTTAAAAAAATGGCTTGTTGCCCCGTTTAAGTACCGTTTGTATTAGTTGACACATGCAAAAGTAATAAAGACCTTTGTTGATATTAAAACGCAAAAGGAGTTGACCACTGTGCTTTTATTGCCATGGCTGTTGCCTCAGGCTGCATGGTGTGCTTTTTTATCACAGAGAATGAGGTGCATACTGGGTTGTAAGCAGGCCGTGTTACTGGGAGAGGAAGGTTATAGCATAGGGTTTGTTTTGGCAGATCTCAGTGAGTTAGGTAGATATTTGGACGTTGGTCAGTCCATAAATCTAAGACCCCTAGGGTGCAGACTCCTTTATTTTGTTAAAGGCTTGAAAATAGTGTGACCCCAGCTTGGCATAGATCTGGAGCTATGGGTGCCGCTTTTTTAAAACACATCAGTCAAAATAGCAGTTCAAAGTGCTTGCCGTCTCCAGCCTTTGCTTAATACTAGGAATTTTGTCTATGAAAGATTACATATGAATATGCAAAACTTAAGCACAGCACACATGGCAGATCCACAGATGCAGCGGATTGACAAGACATATTTCACTCTTCATTTTTTTCCCCTCAACTTCGTGGAAAACACATGTTAAAAATAGAATATCCATTTGACATTCACAACCAATAGAGATGCACTCACATGCAGGTGTTGTTTGTCCCCAGAAATGCACCTTTTATGCAGGAGACAACCGGGCTCCCACCACGATTGCAGCAAAAAGCAGAAAATAAACTGCTTTAATTAGGTGAATGTTTTGACCTGTGAGGCTTTAGAGGCCGAAGGGAAGAAAATGTGGTGAGCTCAGAGCATGTGTGCCAAGCTCTGGGTGGAAAAAACTCTGCTCTACCAGGCGCCGATGTTTTACAACTTTCTGTCAGTCTTCAACTTCAAACGGTTCTCTGTGCTCCCACAGGACGTTGTGGGCTGGCAACCAGTGGCCTTTTATCTCTTGGAAATGTGGAAAACTCTGCCTGGGCATGGTGGCCTCTGTGAGCAAGGGTCGTGGAAAACATGATATGTGTCCTGCCCAAGGCTGACAGGGCAAGCATGAGTTGTAATACTTGCCTCTGTTTGAACATTTGGCACTCCAAGTAGATAAAAAAAAGGGAATTTATCAACTTGGTGTCTCTGAAAATAAAGAGATTTGTTAAATTTGTTGAACAGTCAGAGTTCAAAAAGTTCAATTCTGACTACAATCTCCCTTGTTTTACATTTTTTTCATTTATTTATTTTTTTGGGGGATGGCAAATCTTTTAGTTCAAATGTGAAATGAAGGACTTGAACTGCCTTGAGCTTAAATCTGAATATTTTTGCTGGAGTGTAAGATTTACAAGTGGCAATTATTGGAGAAATAAACTAGTTGAAAGCCAAAACTGCATTGAATATATTTTATTTATTTGCAAAAGTGATAAATGCTTGAATCAAGTCAATTCAGTGCAGTGCAGCACATTTTTTAAAAATCTGTGTAAAAAGACTAAGAAAAGAACTAAGTGAATTATTTTTTTGATTTTTTTGAGTGTCATGTCTGAACACATTTTGTAATACAGTAACCCCCATGCAGATTAAAACCACATTTTCGGTTTAGTTTTATTTTAATTATTAATGAAAAATACATATATGAACTTTAAATACGAACTTTTGCATATGTTAAAGGCCAATAAATATTGTTTTTTTACTGTCCCTCTAAGACTATTATATGTAAATGAGCTCTGTTCCGATCGGCTGCCCTTTATTTTGCCTCATTCAAAAAGTCAGTGTAGTCTGAAACACTCTAGTTACTGAAATTCTCTAGAGGCTGGGGCAAAACCTACTAGAAGGTTATGTAATTATGCAGGTTTTTGTGAGGACAGCAAATTCAAAAAAGCTTTTTCGCAGCTTAAAATTCTTTACTTAATATGTTTTAACTCTTTAATTTAAAAAAATCTGCAAATAAACAGTAATAGTGGGTTGAATGTGCAGATGTGTGTCTCTGTATACCACCTAGGTCCTAGGAGTTGAAGTTGCAGTGTCACTGTACAGCCACCAGGGGACAGGATTTAGGATTTGTGCATTCAAACCAAAGTGAAAGCCTGGACACCAGAACATTTCACTGACTTATAACAGTTTCAAAGGCTTTAAACTCTTTACCAGGTACCAGTTAAGTAATGTATTTTAGAAGGAAAGCCTCAGCTGGTACTGTTTGATAATAGGAGTGAGAATGGCCACAGAGCAATGATAAAATATTATCGTGGTATTTGGACCATGATACAAGAATATTGGTATTCTTTACATTTTAAAATAAAGCGAGTATTGTGATTCATTTATGTAATACATGCCAATTTATTTATCCCATACATTTTTTTAAATGAATTATAAGTTATAAGGAAAGTACCACACAAACTTCTCACTTTAATCTTCCTGTTTAATTCCTTCCCAATTTCCAGTGTGGCGCAAGTGAAAATGAGGTCTTGCAACATCTTGGAGGCTCAAAAGCAATGTTATCAGAGTAACCCTATATATATACAAAAATATATATACTCTATATATATAAACATACATACATATACACAATAAGTATTGGGACACACATCTTAATTATTGAATTGAGTTGTTTTAATCATACCCTTTGTCACAGGTGTAGAAAATCAGGCATACAAAGACATTTTAAACGATGTCATGCTTCCAACTTTGTGGACACTTTTGGGGAAGGCCCTTTTTCAGCATAACTGTGCCCCAGTGCACAAAGCTAGGTCCAGAAAGACATGGTTGGATGAATTCTGTGCTTAAGAACTTGACTGGCCCGCACAGAGCCCTGACCTCAACCTCATTAAACACCTTTGAGATGAACTGGAACGGAGATTGCGAGCCAGGCCTTCTCGTACAACATCAGTGCATGAGCTCATAAATGTTCTACAGAATGAATGGGCACAAATTCCCACAGAAACACTCCAAAATCTTGTGGAAAGATTTCCAAAAAGAGGAGAAGCTGTTATGGCTGTAAAGGGGGATCAACTCCATATTAAAGTCTATGTTTTGAATGCAATGTCATTAAACTCCCTGTTGGTGTAATGGTAAGGCGCCCCAATACTTTTGACCAAATAGTGTAGGTTCACAGCGAGCTCTTGTGCAATATGTGTGTAATATCAAACATGTCACATATATATTATAAATAAAACATAACATATATATTATAAAAAACATGTCACCAATATATAAACATATATGTATATATGCACATATATGTATATGGATATGAAATGTTTGAAATTCCATGTATTATTTTGTAAATTATATCAAACATATACATATACATACCCTAACACTAACCCCAATCCTTCCTTACCTTTATCCTAACCCTAACCATAACCTTACCCTAAACTTAACCCTAATACTAACTGTAACCTTAACCCCAGCCCTCACCCTTACTCCAACCCTAATCCTTACCCTAACCCTAACCTTAGCACTAGCTCTAAACCTTTGCTCTATATATATGCAAAGTTCAAATGGTATTCACTTTGATTACTCTGTCTGGTACAAAAGTTGCCAATGCGGCAGCTTTTTAAAGATTAAGTGTACTCTATGACTTAAGGTGTGTTTTCTCATCATACCTTTTTTCAGCTTTTCTTTACAAAGTTGTAAAGCAGTTTGTTTTACAGCCAGGGCGCAGCTGATGAAAGGAAATTTTTCAGTGAGGATTCACAGGCCCGCCTTATCTCTGAGACAAAACTGACCTTTGACAGGTGCAACAATCTCTTATGTAATTTCCTGGCAGCTGAGCAAGAAGAGAGGAGAAAAGCTGGGATTCCTGAGAATGATGAGGAGCTGGGTGTGAGGTTAATCAGAGGGATCTGAGACCAGACAATAGCAGTGGATTACCACAAGTTGAAAAGAAAAGTGGGGGAAAAAAAGCTGGGTGTGGAGAAAAGGAGTGGCTCCCAGTGAGTAAGCGCTGCGCTGGCAAGCTGTCTGCTGTCGAGGCTGTTTTATGTTGTCTCTTCTGGAAACACTGATATAGCCTTGGGCCCTGTGTGTGTATATGTGTTTTTGTGCATTTGCAGGACAAAACGTCCTGGGTATTGTCCTGAAACTTCACACTGTCCTGAAACTTTTTCCTCATATTGTAAGTCACTTTAGATAAAAGCCTCTGCCAAACAAATATAATGTAATGTAATGCAATGAATATATAGGATAACTTATAGAACCGAGAAAACAGAGCCAACCTGCAATGTCTGAAGCATCAAAAGGTCATTTTTTTCAAAAGCTGTTTGTCAGTTTTAAGAATGAAATGGTCAAGTCCTTTATTTTAAACATTAGGATTAGCAATTATGTTTAAATATAGACATGTACAATATATTATTACATATAAATATGTACAAATACAGCATTGAGTGTTAGTCTTAGGCAGCCCAAAAAATGTATCTTTGCAGTAACTTAGTGTTTTGCAGTCAAACATCATATAACAGTATAATATATACCAATCAGCCATAACATTAAAACCACCTGCCTAATATTGTATGGGTCCCCTTCGTGCCATCAATACTCCTCTCACCTGTCAAGATCTCTGAAGGTGGTATATGGCACCAATATGTTAACAGCAGATCCTTTACATCCTGGGTGTTGCAAGGTGGGGCCTAAATTGATCCAACTAGTCTCTCCTACTCATCCCACATATGCTCAATTGGATCAAGTTTGGAAGTCAAAACCTTGACCTTCTTTTCATTTTCCTCAAACTATTCCTTTTTGCAGAGTGGCAGAACACATTATCCTGCAGAAAGAGGTCACTGCCATTAGGGTAATACCATTGCCATGAAAGGGGGTTCTTGGTCTACAACAATTTTAGGTAGGTGGTACATGTCAAAGTAACATCCACATGAATGGGCTAGAACCCAAGATTTCTCAGCATCACACTGCCTCCATTGGCTTGCCTTCTTCCCACAATGCACCTTGGTGCCATCTCTTCTTAGGTAAACAACATACACACCTGGCCGTCCATATGATGTAAAAGAAAATCATGGACCTGACCACATTCTTCCATTGTTCCATGGTCCAGTTGTGATGCTCACATGTCCATTGTAGGCGCTTTTGGTGGTGGACAGGAGTCAGCATGGGCATTCTGACCGGTCTGCAGCTAGACAGCCTCGTACACAGCAAGCTGTAATGCACTGTGGTTTTTGATACCTTTCTATCATAGCCAGCATTAACTTTGTCAGTAAATTGTGCTACAGTAACTCTTCTGTGGGATCAGACGGATCAGTGAGCCTTAACTCTCTTGCCTGTTGTCCTGCCTTGGACCACTTTCGTGTAGATCACTAATAACTGCATACAGAGGACACCCTGGACGACTTGGCATTTTGGAGAAGGTCTGACCCAGTTTGACCCTAAAATTCACTCATTTCCTTATACTTGCCCATTTTTCCTGCATCCAACAGATCACCTTCAAGAAGTGACAATTCATTTGCTGTCCCACCCCTTTACAGGTGCCACTGTAATGATCAATGTGATTCACTTCACCTGTCAATGGTTTTAATGTTGTGACTGATCAGTGTATTAACAGTAAAACATAAGAGTTTTCAGTTCTTCAGAAAAGTTATTAATATCTTTTTCAGAAGGACACAGTTAACGGGTAACACGGGTTTGGTTCCCGACTTCCGTGACCTCCAGCAACTGCATCCATCAGTGGCACCTGATTTAATTTAATGAAGAACTGATTCGCTGAAGCAGGTAATAGATTATAGCTGGCACAGTCTAGTAGTGCTGTGAAAGACATCTTGGGTAACCTCAATGCTTATAAAAAACCTGGAACCTTCTATTAAACCCTCACTGTAGGCTGTTTCCAGAGAATGATGACTTGTTAGTACATGATACATGTGAAGACCTTTCAAATAAGGAAATGTCATTTGATATCAATTCTTCTCTTACAACTCATTCAAATAAAAGAGATTCTGTTGGAAGGGCCAAATCTACATTTGTGTTCATTATTAGAAAAGATGTTTTATCATGGTCAGAATTTGAGGAAATGTTCATTGTTATAGTTCTGGGGAAACATCTCTTACATTTTTGTCATTTTTTTTCAATAGTTGACATTACAAGCGGAAAAAAGACCTGAGGTTACGGAATGCAAACATAATGTAATAACAATTCCTTGCATAACTAACCTGCAACTGTAAAATTACCCCATAAACCAGCATAAGTTAGCAGAATTCAAAATATTTATGGTAGTTTTTAAGCTGATAAAAGTTTGCAGAAATTCTAGGTTTAGAGTTATAAATAACTGAGTAAAACATCAATTATCAAAAACACCAAATTATTTATTCACATCACTTAATGTAATTACATCAGTGGAGTAATTTTAACATGACTGACAATACTTCAATACTGTGTGACACCTATTTGCATTAAATGAACTGAATACCACTAACTTGAAAAATTAAATATTATGAATGAATGTACAATTAATTTTTTCTGTCTTTATTCTTTACTTAAGTACTGAAACATCTGTACTTCACTGCAAACTCTCTTACTGGTCAGCTCTGTAAGTATCAAACAATTGACTTTAAAATCAGTATGTGTGCCAGACTAATCATTTACGCCATTTGGCAGACACTTTTATCCAAAGTGTCTTCCATTCCCTAACTATAGGGGACAGTCTCCCTGGAGCAACTTGGGGTTAAGGGTCTTGCTCAGGAACCCAGTGGT
>JBBJLS010000155.1:14203000-14232000 GCA_037577275.1 Bryconaethiops microstoma | reverse complement strand
ACTACGGCCTTTGTTGATTCAGGGGCCGCTGGTAGTTTTATCGATCAGGCTTTTGCTGCTCAATTGGGGATTGATACTGAGGTGTTATCTCAACCCTTTAAATTAACAGCCATTGACGGTCGACCCCTCATCTCAGGACCCATCACCCATCGCACTCCTCTCCTCTCGCTTTCCATCCAGAACCACACCGAGAAGATTTCGTTCCTCATCACCAAGCTCAACTCACCTCCCATCATCCTTGGTCATCCCTGGTTGGTTCAGCACGACCCTCTCATTTCCTGGTCTCATCATACTATTCTGCAGTGGGGTACGACTTGTCAGGAGCTTTGTCTCCAGGCGGGGGTTGAGACAATGTCAGGGGAGTCCGAGGCCCTCGACGTAGACAAGACGTTGATCCCCGTCCAATACCGAGACCTGGCAGGGTTGTTTAGCAAGAAGAAGGCCCTCCAACTATTTCCTCATCGCCCCTACGACCTTGGCATAGATCTACAACCAGGCTCGGCTCCACCTCACGGCCGTCTTTACTCACTGTCTGCTTCAGAACAAAAGGCTCTTGACGAGTACATAGCTGAAGGACTCCGCCACGGTACCCTCAGACCATCGTCTTCCCCGGCGGCCGCGGGGTTCTTCTTCGTGAAGAAGAAGGATGGTGGACTATGTCCGTGCGTCGATTATCGGGGGCTTAATAATATCACTATAAAAAACCGTCATCCGCTCCCATCAACCAACTCCGCCCTGGACGCCATCTCTGGTGCTAACATATTCACCAAGTTGGATCTACGAAGTGCTTATAACTTGGTGCACATCAGAGAGGGCGATGAGTGGAAGACGGCCTTCATAACCCCCACCGGCCACTATGAAACCCTGGTTATGCCGTTTGGCCTTTGTAACAGTCTGGCCGCCTTCCAAAATTTCATCAATGACGTCCTTAGAGATTACTTAGGAAAGTGGTGCTTCGCATATCTTGATGATATCTTAATATACTTCAAGGCCTTAGAGGAACACACTCAGCATGTTCGGACTGTCCTGAAGAAGTTGCTGGATCACCAACTGTTCTGTAAGTTGGAGAAATGTGCCTTTCACAAGCACACCACCACATTCCTCGGCTTTGTAATCTCACCTCAGGGTGTGGCCATGGATCCCCAGAAGCTGGAGGATGTGCGTTGTTGGTCCTTACCCACGACGCTTAAACAGCTGCAACGTTTTCTGGGGTTCGTCAATTTCTATCGGCGATTCATCCGGGACTTCAGCTCAGTTGCGGCACCTCTGACGGCCCTCACTAAACCACAACCAGGACCCTTCAGACTCAACCCTTCGGCCATCAAGGCATTTCATCAACTCTGCCACCTATTCACCTCCGCACCCATTCTTCTTCATCTGGATCCATCTCAACCGTTCGTTGTCGAGGTGGACACCTCCGATGTGGGCGTAGGAGCCGTCCTCTCGCAGCGAGGGCCAGACCAGAAACTCCATCATTGCAGTTTCTTTTCTAGAAAATTCAACCCCACGCAGCAACGGTACGGGGTAGGGGACCGTGAGTTGCTTGCTATCAAGTGGGCCCTAGAAGAGTGGCGTCACTGGCTCCAGGGCAGCGATGAACCATTCACGGTCTGGACTGATCACCAGAATCTCATCGCCATAAGACTTGCCAAACAGCTAAACCCCAGACAAGCGCGGTGGGCGTTATTCTTTGAACAGTTTAACTTCCATCTCTCCTACCATCCGGGGTCGAAAAACACCAAAGCTGATGTCCTCTCCCGTCAGCATCAAGCAGAGAGCCCCCGGACGGCCTGTTCTGCCTGCTCACCTCATCCTGGCTCCTCTCCGGTGGGGATTAGAAGATAGAGTCCGCCAGGGACAGGCCTCGGATCCTCCTCCTCCAGAGACACCTACCGGGAAACTCTACGTCCCCAGGGAAGTCCGGTCTGAGGTCCTTCAGTGGGCCCACTCGTCTGCCATGGCTGGCCATCCCAGCACTAACCGAACCTTATCACTCCTCACGAAGTCCTTCTGGTGGCCCCAGATGCGCAACGACACTCGATCCTTCGTACAGGCTTGCGACACCTGCGCTTGAGCAAAGAGCACCAACACTGCCACCCTGGGTCCACTCCACCCACTCCACCCTGGTCAGTAAAGTATAAGTGTTAGTAAATAAGTAGTAAAGTGTCAATAAATATTTTTCCTTAAAACATCAAATGGAACATATTCTTCAGTTTTATTAGTGCAAACTGAAGAATATGTTTCTTTAGTTTTCACTAAAACCACTGAATTAATTTCAACATATAATAACATATAAAAGGCACTATAGCAAAATGACAGTAACTATCAACTTCAAAAGGTTCATTTGGATTCCAAGCCTGAAATTACAGGTGCTTTGAAATGCTTTATGTGCCTGGAAACTTCTAATGTGAATCGCTCATCAAAATGTAAGCCATTTGTAAACCATGGTGCGATAACAGCTATTGTCACCCATCACTATTTTTGCCTGTTCTGCTGATGACTTATTACGAGCATAGCTAGGCTCCATGGGAATGCCCTGAGGTGTCCTGGAGAAAAAGCATGCCGCTACTTGTACCAGCAGAACTCATCCAGCATGCAGTGCCAGGGAAAGGAGATAACCAATGAGATGGAAGCTGTTGAAACATGCTCTTTGGGTCAAGAGCAGCGATTTCCATGTTGTTCTGCACTCCAGGGAGGGCACAGTCAGGGCACTGTGAAATTGTTCCTGCACCCAACTCTCATGCAAACGCTGACTTATGTGGGTGCACTTACTAAATTATTGTTCTAGCTACTCACATGCCTGCATCTCTTTGGGGATGCCCTTGCAAGAAAGAGAGAGAGAGAGAGAGAGAGAGAGAGAGAGAGAGAGAGAGAGAAAAGAGAGAAAGAGAGAGAGAGAGAGAGAAAAGAGAGAAAGAGAGAGAGAGAGAGAGAAAGAAAAGAGAGAGAGAGAGAGAGAAAGAGAGAAAAGAGAGAAAGAGAGAGAGAGACTCCCATATCATGGCTGATGTGATCATAGGCACTTTATTGGGAACACAAGCTTTCATTGAAAAGTTTGGCTGGTGACTGCGTCCCACTCATTGTTTAAACACTACCTGAAGCTGCCTTTTAGCATGAGAACTTTTAGTACAAAGTTTGTTTGAATAAATCCTTCACAGCTAGCAGCACTAAGAGAGCAGTTACTAAAAACAGCAGCTAATCAATTTTCTGTTGTGCTGGGTGTTTTTATCAAGTAGCCCATTTCATCATCTACTGTGCCAAAGAAACGTCATTAACCCCATAAACTACAAAAAAACCACGAGGTGTTCTAGACTTCTAGTTCTGAAGTAGCGTTCTGAAGTAGAGGGTGAATAATAACTACTGAATAAGATATTGAAAGAATGATCACTGAATAATAAGTCAGAAGGTTAAGGGGTAAACTTGTTTGAAACCAATCCTGGGATTGGTTCCAAAGACCATGTTCTATAGGATAGGCTACCAGTATTCCAACTGTATAGCATGGGTAGAGAAATAATAAGCACTAAAGATGCAAGGCACCTAGTGAATGTTTCTGTATTATTATTCCTTCTCCTCTGGGAGTCTATGAGGGCATGTAGAATCTCTTTGTGGATTTTGATGAAATTTGACACATTGATAGAAGACTGAAGTCAATCAATCCATCTCTGTAGAGACACCAACAAATCAAATTTCAAGGGACATTTTTGCTTATGACTTTTGAACTGTTTGTCCCATTCTTAGGCCACTGTCATACGTGATTGATGCACATATTGGCTTTCATTTCTGACATTTTATATTTTCTGCTATTTTGAAAAAAAAATAAAGTTGACCAAAAGGGCAAATGACACGGCTGCAGTCATCCATTGAAATTTGACCGTGAAATAGGAAATGAGCTCAGTGACACTTTGATGTCAGTATCAGCCTTCAGACCCAGGAGGACATTCTGAGGAAGCACAAAAAATATTTTTTGACCACTGGAATTGATCCCACACAATGTGTTTTGGCTAACAACTACTGTTGTAATGTGTTTGCCTTAAATAACTCATTCATGTGTTTAAGAATACTTAAGGAGGTCACAGGTTGAGATATGGCAACTTATGTCAACCTGATACAGACTTTATATTGGATTTTATCAAAATGTTTAAAAAAATTGGCTCAGGGCACAATGTTTGCCCAGTTTTCACCAAACTTGGCACAAATTTTCAGATCAAGCCTCACAAAAATCCAATGATTTTTGATTTGTGAAACCATTTGTCACTGCCTATTGAATTTAATGGCAAATCTGCCAAACAGCAAGTGAGGTCGGCAGCTGTTTGAAGTCTGGAAAACAGGCTTAGTACATGGACTTAAGACACCATTCTGATGAAGCCCAAAAATTCTGGCTGAGTCCAAAGAGTTAAATAAAACTTTTTTGACTGATTTGGCAGGCAGGTGGATCGACAGGTTAGTCAGCTCTACCAATATACTTAGTGAGGCCATGGGGTACAGATGAGCAATCACAGCAAGCACACAGGAAAAGAAGCTTCATTCAACTATTTGACATCAGCTTCTGTGTCATACGACCAGTGTGGAGTGTGGCCAATCGACCAATCAAATTTTTTTTTATCATCGTATAAGAGTGATTTAAGCTGTTATATCAAGTCTTTTTTTTAAATATATTAACTATATGATGATTTTGGAATGACTGTGAAAAGATAGCATGCTTTTTGAGAGCAACTCCACCAGACAAGTTGCAACAACCCATGTTTAGCACATTGCCACCAGCTAGATAGCTAGCTAGAAAATACTCTGTCTTGTGAATCTTGCACTCAATACTCAATTAAATACTGAATGCTGTTACTTTGTTTTGTTATTATTGTCATCATAATACTACTACTCTTATTATTACTACTACTACATTAGTGAGGTCATGTGCGGATGTTGGATGATTAGATCTGGATCACACAACACCAGCTCATCCCAAAGGCATTGGATGTACCTCCGTGATTCCAGAGAACACAGTTCCACTGCTCCATGGCCCATTGTTGGGAGGGCTTTATATACTCTAGCTGATCATCGGTAACATCTAACCTCCAGTGCTTTCTATGGAGATTATACAAGACTTGTGCCAGCAATGGATGTACATTAAAGCAGCTCTATTGAAAGGTGTCTGAATACTTCTGGACATGTCAGTGTATGTAAGGTGTTAATAATGATGAGAGCATGTCATGGCTCAACACATAACCTGGGCCAGGGAGTTCCCTTTCACAGGCCTCCACTGTAAATGACCAAAGGCCGCTGTCTTGGTGATCCCCCCTCCCTCCCTCCTCCCCGCTCAGCCCCCACCCTCCTCCTGCACTCTCTCGCCCAGCGGGTTCAGCCTCACTCTGGCACGCGCTGGGGGATCCAATGACGTCACGGGCCAAACACACTCTCAACCACTCGCCTTACGCTCTCTCCCTCTCTCGCCGCTTTTCTATTCTGGGAAGCGGTGCTAGGAATAACCCCGTCTGTCCTCCCCATCGCCCCCCCCCCGCCCCCACAACACACACACGCACGCACGCACGCATACACCTCCCTCCCTCTCTCCTCTCTCACTGCGTCTCTTCTCTTGCCTCTGCGTCCTCCGACAGGAACAAGCCGCTAACGATAACTGGACTATTTACTCTCAACAACCCCTACACCCCCCACCTAACACGCACACACGCACACACACACACACACACACACACACACCCCGTAAAGGTTCTAGGAGCGAGGCGCAGAAGCAAAACTCGAGAGCGGTCTTACTTTCCTCCTTTTCAACCTATTTTTTTTTTCGCGATCGCTGGAGAATTTGTCACATCCTGTCAGACGGGCTCGTCACGGGCAGGCGAGGGCGAGAAAGACGCGTCAGCTGCTGGGGAAGGAGGTTGGCGCTCCTCGGGTGCTGTGCGCTCTCGGATGTCTAAGACGCGCCACGGTAAGAGCTGGACTCTCTCTCTCTCTGCTCGCTGCAGGGTAGATTAACCAGTGGGACCCGCTCTGTGCGCTCGGCCTTATTGGGATATGTGGGGAATACCCGGTCGCTTGCATGCAGATAGGGAATGTTGCGTAATATCCTGAGGAATTTGCACAGGCGGTGCGGAGCGGAGCTAGACCCGCCGCCCCTCGCCAAAGAGCTCCGTGCGCTCCAGCCCGAATCGGTCGTATTTGGGGAACTTTATCGTTAGGAATACAAGGTGTCGTGATCCGTGTACGTCCGTGGACACAGCGGCTGTGTGTGTGTCTGTATTTGTTAGTGTCTATGTGTGTGTGCGTGCGCTCTGTGTGTGTATGTGCGCCAGGGAGAAGGTGGGTGGGACATTGGCTCGTTCCGGGAATGTTCCATGACGTGTTTGCCGTCAGTGAAGAGGGAGGGGGGCGGCGGGGGGATTCTAGGGAGGATCTCCACCGGCGCTCGTCGTTGCAAGTCGCCCGCTCGAGGATGTCATTTGACCCGGCAGAACGTGTTGTGTTATGAAACTGAGAGCAGACCGTGTTTTTCCCTTTTTCTAGTTGTGTAGTGAGCAAGCGCACTCTTGACAGGAATGGGAAAAGTAACTAATTCTGCTTATTAACATTTTTTTATTTACTAATGCAATCTTTATTGCTAATTTGTTTATCATCATCATCATCATAATAATAATAATAATAATAGAACAGCAATCAAATGTATATGCAATATTTAATGTATATGCAATACGGGATTCATCACGAGTGACATAACGACTGGGATAACGTAGGTCCCCACAGATGTTACTGGGGAGAACGCGCCACCTCAGGGCGCTCTATAGTTTTTATGTAACGGTCATACAAAATAAAGAAACAGGTAAAACTGAAACTGCAATGTCAAGTTCATTCAAATTTTTACCAGATTTACCCTGCTGTGGTTTTGTTCAGTCCGCAGGTAAAGCATGTCACAGCCCAGCTTGTTTGTCGATTTGCGTTGTTTACTTCTGGTAAACTGCTGTGTTCTCAACACAGTTTACTGAAAGTTAGTTGTTCTGTCATCACAGCTGCCCACCGAAACATTTACTCAGGGGGCCTTAATTTAGGTTGGTTTGAGGGATCTTACGTGATATCTCCATCTTACCTTACAGTCCCACCCAAATGAGGAAACACAAAAGTTCAAAAATCTCCTTTTCAAACGGAACAATATAGCTGTTTATTTGATGGTCAATAGACCATACAAGCAGGACTCCAGTATCTACACCACAGGGTGAAATAGCTACAACACAGATTCTAGAACAACACAGAGCTATTGCACTATATTCGATATTCAGGAAGCAATCAGGTAAAAAAAAAGTTCTTGACTTGAACTTGGAAAATAATCTGAAGACCACACATCTTGATCCTATCAGCAAGTTTTTCTTATTATTCACAAACCCAATATGTGCACTGAGTTGTCGCTCTTTATATAATCACAGTTGATATTATATAAATATTTGACAACAGCCAAGACATGCATTAATGTTAACTCTTCCCTGAAATCATGTCTAGTTTGGCTGATGAAAGGTACAAAATGACACACTATGTTCCCTCTGACATCGACTCATGTATGTAATTTTGTTCTCATCACATCAGTTCCATCCATTAAGAAACTGCTGAGATGATGGGAGGCCTTGATTGATGCCTTTAAGCTCTTTTACTGCTATGTCATCAGTCACTACTATTCTGCCCTCACCAATAAGCTTTGACACATTTGGGTTGTTTATAAAATTCTCTACATTGATTGAGGATGTGGCTTTGCAATTGCTTGGCAACACATATACATCTCAAAGCTTATGAGGATATGTTATACCTGATCAAAGAGCTGTTGTTAAAGAAAGTAGGGATGGGATTGTCTTTTGCAATCCAAGAATTTATCGAGAGCCCAGATTCTTGAGCAAAGCAAGCCATTAATGCACAACCTATTCAGTAGAATACAGTACCTGTCAAAAAGCTGTATTTATCCTTGTTGTTAATTGCACTGAATGTTGTCTTGTCTTGTCTCATCTAGTTGTATTCTTGCTCTTGTTCTTTGACCTGTCTGCACTTGTGATCTTGTGTTCTGTTCTGTTCTGCTCTTGTGTTGCACCATGGTTCTAGAGGCAAAAATTTGTCTCTTAAGCTAGTGCACTTTCATTAAATGCACATTGGGCCATGTGATGCTAGGTGCTGGAATTATCTACACTTAAAAAAGGTTCTGTCCTGGTACAGCATCTGTCAGAGATAGCATGATTCTTACTGTCTTGCTGCGTACCTTAAATCAGTTGTAAAGGTTTGCTTCATCCGTTTCCCCAGGCATATTTGTATCTTTTAACTTAACCTTTCTAAGTAGAACAGTAAAATTAACATCCTGGGGTTGGGACAGGATGTATAGAGTCAGTGCAACTAAAGAAATCTGGCATGTTTTTATTACAAGACATACTCTTAATGGTACCAGTCGAGTAATGCCTAATATGTTTGCAAAGTGGCTTTCATTTGCTTGGACTGGTTTTGAGGCACAAGTCTTTTCTCATATTCTCTATGGCTAATTTCTTTACCACATTCTCTCTGCCTTGAGAATGCAGCAAAACATAACCAAGACGTGTGCCGCATTGCACCAGTTGTGGTTAGCTTTGCTAAGTTGTGCAGCAAAGTGTTTGTCTTGACAAAGGGATATGGAACTTGAGTGTTTTGCTAAGCGAAGCAGCTCTCTAAGGGAGTGCCACCAAGTAGATGCCTTTGGGTTAGGGTTTGGCCATGTCTTCCGTCTTGCTTTGACTTACATGAATTCCTTTTTGTTGTTTGGACAGAAAATTTAGTCCATATATGAATTTAGGGTGGTACGTTAGTTTAGAACCAAGATGTACCACTTAGTTGGAATAGGTGGAAGTCAAACAGAAGGGCCTCATTATACTGAAATTCGAGATGTTAACTTGTTGTCGATCTTTCGTCGGCACAAAAGACCATAAAAGTTGATATTAAAAAAAACCAAGTCTTTAAAAACAATTATGTGTTTTTTTATATAATCTTAGTCTGTGACACAAATAGAGAAACAGAGCCAGGGCGACATGATGGAGAAACTTGATGATGGAGAAACTTGACACGATGGAGATGTCTTTATAGGTGTCTTATATAGGAGGTGTCTTTATAGACACCTTGCCAGAATGTGAATACTGCATGTGACGTCCTCGCTCGCCTCAGCTGCACAACAGGAAACACTCATGGCCTCCCCTTCTTCCTGCTTTGAAAAGGGAGGTAGTCTCTCGCTCTCTACACTCCTTCCCTCCCACCCTCTTTCCCTTGCTCTCTCATCTTTTTTTCCTTTCGCTTTCTGCAGCAACAGGGCCAGCTGAGACCTACTTTAATGTTTGCTTTTTTACCAGCAACCTCTGCCTGTCTACTCTTTCTCACCAATCAACGTCTCTTCAGCATCCGCCTTCCCCTTCCTTGGCCAGCCGGCCAATCAGAGCCTGTCTGGTTATGCTGAAGGAACATGATCGGTTTGTTCCTCTTTTCTTGCTCTGCTCTTCCCCTGAGTGAGCGAGGTTACCAGGTTAGCCGGGGAAAGGGTGTGAGAGAGAGGGGAGGGGTACATACAGTAGGTGGGAAATATCCTCCTGCACAGAGTGTCAGTGGATTGTACTACATACTTTTCTCGTGACTGACACAGCAAAGCAGAGATTTAGAATCCCCACTCCTTCCAGATCCCCTCGCAGCTGGAAGGAGTTGAAGGATGCTATGTCAGGTGGGCACTGGAGCTGTAGGTTTGGGGAAACGTTGGGCACAGAAATAGCAGAGAGGAAGAAAGAGGGATTCTGTAGTGAATAGTCTGGAAGAGTAATTGTCTATCTGGATTTCCATGGAACTGAGGGCTGGATGAGGTGATGGGGGGCTTTCATGTAGTAACAGAGGAACCTCAAATGGACACATTCTCTGGTGCCACCTGAAGGAAGTAGGGTGCTACCCTTTACGTTTCATTACAAGTTATGTCTGTAGCCCTCTTTTCATATTGACAAGATGATGAACCTAAACCTAAACAGAAGCATTTCTCTACTGGCCTAATGTGAAGTCTATGTGTTTATGTGTTTGTGTGTGTGTGTGTGTGTGTGAGTGTGTCATTTGTTTAACATCCCCACCCCTTCTGTCTCTTACAAACAGGCTGTGTGAGGAGGGTGCGTACCTGGATTAGCTTGCCTCCAGGACGACTGGCAGAAGAAGCTGCAGGTAAAGTTCACTCTTCAATATACAATATAAATGTTGTGTTTCTTTCGTCCTGTATTCATTCCTTGTATGCAGCGTATGCTTGTTGTCTCATTGCCCTCTCAGGTTACCTCTGATCCATATATCAATTATTCTAATGCTGGTGGACTTTTTTTTTCCTGAGGAAAAGATAGTACCGGCAACAACTTAGAGGGTTCTTCAGGGCCAGTTTATCACTGACCATTTTAAAGTAGCAACTGACATGATCATGTTAAGGTGACTTTTGATGTTGGGTCACTGTCATATAGTGCCTAAGAATGCCTATGTCGAACTTCAGTCTCTTTTAAAGAATCGTGATGAAACAATGAAACAGAGTGCTGCTGTACCCCTGTGGAAATTGTCAGTCAAGAGCTGTATCTTGTTTTTAAGGCTGAAGAAGTTTGGTGTAGGTCACTGGACCTCATATTGATGTTATTTGGCTTTGTGGCATGTACCACTCTCCCTTGCTCTCTAAATCTATCTCACTGTTCTCTCACTCTGGCGTCAGACACTGCTAGCATTGCAGGAACAGGCACTTTCTACCTGCTCTGAATCTCTTTGAATAAGCCATGTACAGAAATAGACATGCAAAAAACACTGCTATCAGCCCCTGAGGTTAAAAGTGGCCCCGCACACACAGCCGCAAGCGAATTGTCACTGCTTGGAGGCCGACAGTAGAGGAAGCATGTTCTACCAGTCTTTGTCTGAGTGTGTGTATGTACGTGTATTGTTTTTGTGAATTTCAGCACTGCCCAGTCTTAAAAAAATAGGCATAATTCACAGCGTGACCAGCAGAATGGTCCTTTATCTTTTTCAAAAGCTTCAGGTTTAATTTTACGGTGACAAAGGTGTTTTTTTTATGTGGTAGTGATGCACCAATACAGGAAATGAGGATGCTGATATATGTATATATATTTATGTACATATCTGCCGATAACCAGTGCACAAACATATATAGCGTGTACAAAATGGGACCACAGCTAACTTGATTGGCATTACAAACAGTTTAACAGTACCACAAGTTTACAAATGCAATTAAATAATAGAATTAATAGAATAAAATTCAGAAATGTTAGCACAGTAGGCCAGTGGTGCCTAAATGTTCTGCTGTTCTGGAGTACATATATTATCAGAAATTTCAGTCAAATCTATACATCTGTTTGAAGCCAATATGTTTAATACCAATGGGACTCCAGTGTCATAATGCATTGCTAAATTTTGGTGTTAAGATAATGATTCGCTTCAAAAAATTCTTATTATCTATAGATTAATTACATGGGACATATGCGTGTCGCCTCTTTTGTGTGTGTGTGTGTGTCTGTGTGACTTATGGGAAGGGCTTGGAACACAGCTGCTATATCACAGTGACAGAGAAGCGTGGGTGGCTAGCATTGGCTCTGGCCAGGAGAAAGAGTGATATTATCACTGGCTGTCCAAAGGTGGAGGACCAAACAAACCATTTGAGCCTTTCCATTTTGCTCCTAGGTTTGCTCTGTAAAGCTTCGCATATTGTTGGGTCTCCAGTGTTGATAAACATTGCCTGTCTCTTGTAAATGTAAGATCGGCAATCTTAACTTTCCTTTGCAAATGAGAGACTCTTGTCCAAAGCAGTTTTCAACGTCAGACCTTGAATCCAATTCCTGGTCGTGGATTTTATAATCACTAGTTGTTCATTTATGTCATATACAGTAAACCCCAGCAAAGTTGGATTTCGCTTCAGTCATTCGCAGATTTGTTCTTAGAACCGAGCTATTAATTGTTTGCGGAAACCGCAGATACATTTTACTGCTAAATTATTAAGAACATTATAATTTACTAATGTTGTAACATAAATATTAATGTTAATTCAGTTACATTTCCATATAAAATATAACTGTATACATTTTTTGGTACTGTCCAGAGAACACAAATAAAGTGTGTCTTGGGATGGCGAAATACCCCTGCACTCAGAGGCGGGAGGTTTGAAAGTAGCCAATCCAAGAGTGTTATTCATTTCTCCTTGCTGCTGATTGGCTGCTGCCCTGTGACGCGTCTCTGGCAGCTGCAGTCCAGCATTCCTGCGTCATAACAGTTTCCTCCGTGGAGCGTCTCGAGTGTTTCTGTGAGTGTTCTCATGTTTTACGTTTTGTTCTTTTTGAAGCCCTGTATTTTTATTACAGTAATTGAAATTAAGTTATTACTGTATTTACTCTGCTTATACCAAAGAAAACGACAGCACGCTTAAATGAATTACAGTACAGTATACATAGGGGTAACATCAGTATTTTACATTCTAGCGCTTCAGGAGACATTGTACAGAAAGGACAGCTGTACAGCAGTCAGCTAAGGTTGCCAGTGGCCTCCTCTGTTTGTGGGCCTGTGTGTATGTCCTTGTCTGTGTCTGCCCCAAGGAACGCAGGGTACCATACATTGAAAGGTCATCCAGCAGATTTTCTGGGAGCAAGACAGTTTTTTGCGAATCAATTTGCTTTTGTCACACTGTGGCTTCAAAGCCATTTCCATTTTGTGGTCCTTCCTATTGAAAATCAATATCACACAGGTGGGTATTTGCTCAACCAAATGGCCCTTAGCACTCCAGCACAGAAATCAGTGGTTATGTGAAGTAATGTTGGCTTTGTTTAATAACCTAACCAATGGCAGGCCAGCCATGCTAAATCCATACAGTTGAATTAATAGATTATATGTAGAATATATGTAGGCTGTACATATTGGGATGTTAGCATCTTCTTGACACTTGATTTATTGCTTTGCTGCTTTTGCATTGAACTGCACAGGATCTGCCTGAACATGGAGCAGGCATTGTGAATATGCTGCTAGTTGTCTTGTTGTGAATGGAACTCTGCCTAGTGCTGTTATTCACCTTTGCCAGCAGGGCAGTGTTGTGCTTTGGAGTTAAATTAATATTTTGGTCAAAAAAACTTTGATAGCAAGTCTGCACTAGCTCTTTAAAATGTTTCCCACATTCCCTTTTCGTCATACTGCAGGAATGACAAGGGTGAAATTCTGTCAGTGTATAAGCACTCTGAAATACTTTACACAGGTTTTTGCAAGATCAGTAACAGTTTCAAATGTTCATCGGTAGTTTTTTCAACTGTCACAATTGCATACCTGCTACTGGTAGGCCTGCTTGAACTTTTGACCTCTTTCAAAAAACAATCTGAATAGGTATAATCAATGGGAATTTGACTGCGAATGCTCTTGCTCAAACCGCTAAACCCTCACTAGAGTTGCAGGTATCCAGAGCCTATGCCATGATCAATGGGCATGAAGCAGGGACTCTCCCTGGGCACACACCATTCACTCACACTGTCAATTTAGAAACACCAATTCGCCCGACACACATCTTTGGACAGTGGGAAAAACCGGAGACCCCAGAGGAAATGCATGTCACCACGAGGAGAACATGCAAACTCCACACAGGACCCAAGGCCAGGACCCAAATTCAAACCCCCAACCATGGAGGTCTGATGCTCAGCACTACCCCTTGTGCTGTCACAGGATGTCTTTGTGTGTGTGTGTGTGTGTGTGTGTGTGTGTGTGTGTGTGTGTGTGTGTGTGTGTGTCTTGGTGTGTGTGTGTGTGTGTGTGTGTGCGTGTGCGTGTGTGTATGTGTTGAGGTGTAACATTGAATTTTGCCTGATGCTCCTCATGCCAACAGGGCAGGGCCAAAAGGTCAGAACTGCCAGCACAGCAGCCACAACCCTCCCAAGAAAGGTGCTGTTTTTCACTTGCACCTGGAATACCAAAGTGTATGTGCAAGTATGTATTTCATGTAATACCAAAGCAAATGTTAGGTTTCATTGCATAAGCTACACTGCTTGTTTGGGGCATCTACAATTGATTGTTTCTGTGAAACACTTCATTGTCTCCCAGCCCTTTAGAGGTTCGTAAAAAAGTAGCAGGAGTTAATGTTGCTGGAGTGTTCACAGTCACCCATGCCTGCAAACCATGTGGAAACCACTTTCTGTTAGCAGCCAGATTTACCTTAAGACATAGAAGCCTATAGTTATCATGTTCTCTTTTACTGTAATTACAGAACATGAGTTTTGTTCTAAGGGTCAATGAGAACTATGCTTTCATCTTCATTCATTGTTGCCGGAGTGGACGGACACCATCTGAATCGCCACAGGAATTCCAGAACCCTGTCATTGGCTAGAACTGGAGGGCTTTTGCATGCTATTGGCCAGCACTCCTCTTTTGTGTGGCCCCTCAGTGCAGACAATGCATGAAACCTGCCTAAAGTAGCAACACATATTCAGTTACTATGGGAACCCTATGTCTGAACTGTGCTTTGTCCTTGATGGAATCAGTTGGAGAGAGGAGTTGTGCTAGCGGAGCTGAGAGGAGAAAGAGAGGGAAAGAGATGGAAAAAGGGAGAGCATGAGAAAAGCTTTAGAGAAGTAACTGTGGCTAAGGATGTGTAGGAAAAGCATTTTTGGAACACAATAGCAAGCTGACATGTGCATGTCAACACCAACTACACAAAACAGATGTGCTTTTGACCCGTAACAGTGATATCCCTCTGCCTTTCCTCATTTTGTGTATTGATTTACCTGTTTTGATTTAATACATTTAGAATTTTATACTGCCCCAAGATAACTGTTCTTGCCTCTTTCCAGCTAAACAGTAAAGGGCTGAGCATCCATAAGTATTTCTGCTTAATACTGAACAGAACACACCCACACACCAGCCTTGCATTTGTAAGCACACAACACACATGTATGCGCATGATGGCAAAGGCCAATCGACTTTTTGGGTAAGCCAGTGCTGGGAAAAAAAAAACACATTGTTGTGTTGTAGCTGAACTAAACTGAATAATCCATACTTCAAATACAACACCAGCTGATACATTGTTTATGCCATTTTAATCCAATGATTTTGGGAAAATATGTAATAGCAATTTTGACCAATATTGCAACTGCGTTTTAAATCTCTATTGAACTCCATAGGCCTTGTGGTCACTTGCATACAACATCCTAAAAGAAGCTTGTCTTTAAATCTCTATACCTTGAATGTGCTGCAAAAAATCTCTTCAGGAATATGTTTAAGTGGAAAGTGAAAAACATAGATTGACAATTAAGTTTCAAACCTACAGCATTTAGAACCACAACATTTTTGAAAGTTTTAAGCTTTAAGCAGAAGTGGCCAGGGAATGAACACCAGCATTTGTGATGGACTGGTGCTCTGTTCAAGGTGTTTCTTCACCTTTTGTCTTTCACCCTGCAACCGCTGAGGTTGGCTTCAGCACCTCCGTGGCCCTGGTTATGGATAAGCGGTTCACCTAATAGATGTATAGATGGATGGATGGGTAATAAAATAATAATATAATAAAAAGGAGCTCTTGTGATTTGAAAATGGCAGTAGGTGATTTGAAAAAAAAAAGATTTTCAGCACTAATTGTATGTGTAAGTTCTAACACATTATTGAAATAGGTTCATGGGTCTCTCCTTATTAAAGCACATAGGAGATTCAATGGTTCACTGTTGTTCCACTGTCCTGTTCTGTGGCCTGCACATTTAGAATTTAAAAAAAAAAATTTATTTGCTTGCTTGTTTTTCACCTGATGCAACTAATCGGCTACTGAACTTAAAGCTTCTTTCTGAGCTGAAGAGCAGGCTTTTTAAAAAGTGCCCCAAAGGGTTCTTTAAGCAATGCATTAAAAGAACCCTTTGCTTCTTTGAAGAAGCATGTCTGAGAAAGAGATTTGTTCATCTTAATTCTCATAACATGACAGTTCTTTCCCAATGAGTGTGGGAAGTGGTAGTGCAGGACCAGGGCTGGGTTAGGTCACAGTGTTAATAAGCCAACAGAGCTATTGGCAGCTATCTGGGGAAAAACTCAGAGGGCTATAGGTAGATGTGTCCATAAGACTGTCTTTTTCATCCAGCAGAGCCACAGAGTAGTGATCACAAAACTGCTGTCTCTCTGTCTCTATCTCTCCTAACCTCTCTTAGTGTGCTGGCTTCCTGATAACAGCTGCATTTGAATTTGAATAGTGCAGGGTCAGGGAGCAGGCTCTGCGAACTGCAGCTTCCTGTAGCGCAGGGGCTGCGGTGAGCGGCGTGTGTCCGTAGTCAAAGCACATGGAAAACAGTGAGGCGAAGGAGAGGCAGGCCGAGCCGACCAGGAACTGCGCTGCTTTTTTTCTCCCACGGGCTTCAGCGCCTTTTCATTTCCTCCTCTCTGAGCCATGCAAATGACACTCCGGCAAAAGGGCTGCCGATGTGCCCAGCTGTAGCCGAGCATGCTTCCTGTTGGGGGCTGTTTGAGGTGTGTGTGTGGGCACGCTTGTGTTTTTTTACATTTGTATGTGCAGTTGGTGCTGATGGAGGAGGGCAAGCTGAATGAGAATGAAATGTTAACACTCATCCAACTCCTTTAACACACAGATGTATATATGTATTTAGATGTGTGTATTCAGCGTTTTAGCATGCTTTTTTCCAGAGCGACTCATAGTGGTAGGCTAATGCAGCTCTAGGATATTTTTCAAGGACTTTTACTGGTAGAACTTTGGCTTTACTGCACGGATGGAGTATCAAACCTCCAGTTTTATGGATGCTGGCATTGTCTAGTAACCTACTCATCAGATCATGTTGTAAGTGCTTGCACTGGAAGCACTCTTAGCATGACTATGACTGGTTGCAACACTAATTGCAATGATGTGAAACCCTTCATACTCTGCTGGGCTTTCTTCTCTAGTGTGATCTACTAAGTCACTCTGGGTACAATAGAGTTTCAAGAGCTTACAAAGACACATCTTACCTCTCTTGAGCCTAATCTGTTACCTCATTCAGTGGCAGAAATATTGTAATTTTTGTAGGCATTAGTTGATATTATTGTGATGCTTACTCTTAACTCTCTTGTAGCAATTGATGTACCTGAAAAAAGTTGGAAAGTTGGTGAAAACAAGGCCGCTGAGGAAGCAAGAGGGAATAATTTGTCTCTTTTCTTTCATCTCTGTCTTGCTCTCTTTCTGCGCCTTTCGGTGGTAGAACAGGTGATGAATTCAGCCGGCAAAAGTTGGTGCCAACAGTTGCTTAGCAGGTAGGTGGGGCTGTAGTGGAGTAGCGGTGTGCTGCTGGCAGGGGAGCAGCTGCAGCAGGTGGGTGAAACGGAGCAGACGCTCATTCTCCTCCAGTCTGCCCACGCGCCACTCATGCTTCTGAGGAGCTACTCAGAGCCTTTGCTTTCACCTCCCAAGAGCAAGAAAAGGTAGAGGAAAGGGACACGAGTAAGACAACGGTAGAAGCGAAATAATGTTCTTTAAGGCATGTTAATGAATGAATATTTAATTCCAAATAATTTAGTTGTTATTGAAATTCTCAAAAGACATAGATGCTGTAAGAGAACTGTGTTTTTATGTCCCATTTCTAATTTTTGTTATCTTTACCTCTGCTTGTGAAGAAAATATTTATACATTTGCATCCTGAGGCCCTACTCAGCATTGACCACTTATTTATCCACATGCTTTCTTTGTCACGGCCGTAACATTAATGAAGATGATACCACTGCCAGTTTTAGGTCTGGCCCACAGGGAAGTACACAGAGGAGCTAGGCCACCCCATCGCCTTCCCACTGAGAGGCCTGCTGTGAGCTGAGTGTCTGTGATTCTAGGCTTCTAGCTAGCCCTCCTAGGTCATTATTTGGAGCTCTCCATCATTAGCAGCCCCTGTGCTGTTTCTCAGGAGCTGTCCTTCTTGCCGGTTAACAGCGAATTAAGTAACAACATGGGAGCCGAGTGGCATGCCTCTGTTGACACAAATTATCGGCCGATGACACTCTAGCCTCCCTGCAATCAAGAGGGGCACTTGCGATTAATTAGCACCCGGCCTCTGTGCCTAGAGAGCGGACCATAAGGGGCCCTCAGATGTTCGCACTGCCAAGTGAATGAGAGGACACACAGGACATAAATTTGTCTCTGACAATAAAAATAGAATCGATCATTTTACTGTCTTGTCTTGTGTTAATGTCAAGTTGAGACATTAAGTGTAAAGTGACCATTCTGTCATACATGAATACACCACAGCATACAGTGTGAACAGCACAAAATTCTTCCTCAGCATTCATCAAGTGAAGAAGCGGGCAGCCAGGAACACAGTGCCCGGGGAGCAGTGTTTTTGGGGACGATACCTTTCTCAAGAGTACCTCATAGGTGTCACTAGCAGTCTTGTGACACCTATGACACCATGACTTTCTGATCGCAGGGCGAATGCCCTAACCGCTAGGCCACCAGCTGTTTGGTCATTTTGATTTTAACTCCCTAAAGAACTATGTTCCTAAATAAATGTGAATCTTTCAAAGAACCTTCATTTAAAGAACCTTCATTTAGTGTAATGCTTGTGTAATATTTCTAGAAATGATTCTTCAATGTATTTACAGAAATGGAACTTCAAAAAGACAACCCTCTTAGTTTTAGTTATCCTTGCCCAGAGGTATTGGAGTTTGATCCTTGAGGTTTTTCAGAGGTGTAAGCTACTTCTAATTTACCGATAGAACACACAAAGACCGTTATAATGCTCTCTGCAACAGAGGAAAAGGAAAGTCTGCTTCACAATACTGTATAGACTGCTTGGGAATGTTTTTATTAAAAGTGTCATCCCCACACAGAGTCAGGTGAAGAATGGCCTGCCTAATCTTTGCCCTGCTGCAATTTACAGCTAAGATTAATGGTAGGTGAGGTTAATTATGGCACACATATTAAAGCTCATTGTTCTCACTGAACATGAAACAATGGAGGAAGTTGATTACAGGTGCTCAGAGGCCTTATGCATAAAAAGCCCTGGCATAAGTCTTTTCAGGATATCTGGGCTCGATAAGAACTTCTTGTATGGTGTTTTATGAGTGACCCAGAGCACAGTATGCCTAGTCAAAGTCAAAGTCTATGATACCCTGACGGTGCCCAAAAGGTATTACTCACTCTTTCTGCAGACGGAAGGATTCCTCCATTAGCTTAAATCGCCCTTCCATGCTAAAACTGTAGATCACATAATAACACGTTTGACAGAGGAGTAGAAGAGAGTCTTTCCACAGCTCTGGTCAGTTGTTGTGTGTGACATGCATGTGACTCAACAAGCTGCAGTGACTCTTGAATTGAACCCGAGTATCAAACAAGGACATGGGGAAGAAAACAGCGATGGCTAACTAGAACATTTTTTCCCCTAAGCAGGCTACTAATATATGCGCTTGTGCATTTGATGCGCACCAAAACATCACTTGGGGGGAGTGGACTCTCCTCCATCTTTGAGCTGGCATCCCTTGATCACCATGCTCAGAGGCTTTTTCAGCCGCCCTGTTCTGCGGCACTTTGTGTCAGAGGCTCTGACAAGTGCAGCCGTTTGCGCTGTCTACGCCTCATGCTGCTTCAAAGCGGGAAACTGTCTGCTTCTGTGCATTGATCCCCACTCCCCCCCATTTGGTGGAAAAAAAGAGAGGAAATATTAGTAAAAGAAGCCACTATCTTGACATGTATCAAAATAACACAGCGCTTTTAAGGGCCCACCAACTGAGGAAGGATCCTTGAAAGAAGTACACAGGCATAGTAGCGACGCTTCACAATGTATTTGTTTGAACACCGCCGGTTGTGATCGGATGTTTTGTCATTGCAGCAGCAGAAGAGCGGGCCTGTCAAGGCCTCTGCATGACAGGAAGCTGCATGAAAACAGAGATGTTAGTTTGGTGACAGAGAAGAAAAAAAAAACAAAGAACAATCCCAGGACTGATACTCCTGCCTCTCAGCGGAATGATGAAAGTGATCTGTGCTAACAGAGTGTTTTTGGCATCACTGGAGAATGTTTACTTGTTCTAATCTGTCTTGTCTGCTTCACAATTTGACACTATTAGCTCCCTTTTATGCTTTCTGAGGGGCAGGGGAGCTTTATGGCAGCACATATTCCCACTGCCATCTTTGTCAAGGGCTTGCCGCAGTCGAGTTAAGCTTAACCTTGACGTTGACCCCTGATATTCTAAGAGGTGTTGCTGCCGGTTTCCGTACTTACATAAAGGTAAATGTAATAATAATTCATTACATAGTTTGTTACAAAAGGAATCATATTTACATCTATACTTTCTGTTTGGTTCAATTAGAGCACCATTATACCACTTTTGTGGTTCTCAGACATACCAAATCACAACACACTTTTCTCACTGCATGCAATAAAAGTGACTTGTAAGGGTTAAAAAGCAATTCATCAGAATTTTAAATAAAAAACATGTGATTAGAAAAAAACATGTGAATGCTGAAAGGATTTGATGACATGCCATCAGACTCATTCTGGGGCCGCTCAACCAAGAGGTTCATTTGAAGGAGCGTTCAGTGCTGTTTCTTCCCCTGGTCTTGGTTTCCTCTTGCTGAAGGGTTGCCACCTGCTTTGGTGTGATGTCAGCGATGTCTCTTTCCCTCCACTCAACATGTGGTGTGAAGTAGGGCGGCTGAGTGAGAGGAGGTGTTGCTGGTGCTTTTGCTCGCACATGTACGCATACACACGCTCATGTACGCATGCATACACACACACACACACACACACACACACACACACACACACGCACACGCACACACACACACCCTGTATTGGGAGAGCTGAGGAAGTGTGAGCTGCCAGTGTCAGGTCTGTACTGCTCCCAGCGGCCCACGCTGCATACACTCAGCTTCCTGCCTGAGACTGCAATCTGCTCTCTTATGCTTAGTACTCTGTGTATGCGCGTGCAACTGTGCATGAAAAAGACAGTCTTCCTCAAGAACGGCAGGTGCAGAAACCACAAGAGTGAGCTAGCGGCGAGCCTTTCAGCCTCCCAAAAAAAGGTTTTACTCACCTTGAAGCAAGAGGGAGCGAGAACAATGGAGTGGATCTCAGAAACGTGCCCAACTTTGCTACCTATGCTTTTTTTTGCCTGATATACTGTTTTTAAACCTTTTCTGAACCAAAATAACTTCACCTCCTGCTCACTCTCTCCACTTTACCCTCTAGCCACAACAGATTGTGCTGCAATGTGGGATTGTTTTAAGTGCGAATGAAGCACTGATCCTGAAGGACTGGATCTTGGCAAGGCCTCACCGGTAGCAATGCAGGAGCCAGGGGAGGTGTTTCACTTCATCTCAGTCCTCTTGCTTTCTTCAGCCCATCTGTGTGCTTGGCAGTGGCCATTATACCCGACATCACTAGTCTCCCAGCTCACCTTCTAATTTAGGCCCCTCTATGTGCATCCGCTTTTCTGGTTTCCATGGTGCCCAGGGCTGGGTTGTTAGCAGCTTGCCAGTTTGCTTGTGTGCCATGTTCCAGCACCACTTCTTCCTGAAGCAAATTGCTTTAGTGTCCTGCAGCACCATGTGCTCCAACTTGCATATTAAAAACAAAACAAAACACCCAGACACATGTCAAAAACGTAGCTGATGAGTCTGTTCTCTTCTATTAATTGCAGTTTGTTCATAGGCATCATTTACTCTGGGGGACATGTCTCCATCAATTTTTGTAGTGATCCATCCCCTTCACATCACTTTCAAAAAGCCCAGTTATTTTTGCAACTAAGTGACAAAGCACGTGGTATTTTCCATGCTTGCATTTTGAAACCTCACTGCTCAGTGAGGCTTTTCTGTCACATCCTTGAAGCGAAGAACATTTGAAGGACACATTTGTTGTTCCTTTTCATTAAGGGATGGGTTAATAGAACCTGCTGCTGTATAAATAAACCTTATTTAGAGACCTTTTCACATAGCTATACTTTGTTATTCAAGAAGATGGAGTAGCATTGCCATGAATTTAGGTCTGAAACTACAGATTGTTCAGGTTCTGCAGTTCATAGCCTGAAACGTTAAAAACGACAGACCCCCAGTACACACTCCTCCGGCAACAAATGCGATCACCCCACCAATAAAAACAAGAAGTAATCCCCAGCACTTTTCAAACTGTATTGATGGTTGTGGATATCTCAGTGCTGTTGTTGCATTCATTTGAACAGGTAAACACATAAAGAACTTGATTTAAATGCCACTTAGTCAATTTGGGTAAAGGGATAGCTTGACCAGACATGCTAAAATGACAACCCTGAATGCTTAGCCACCAAATAGCATATAATTTGGATTGGGCAAGAATTTTCACAAAATAGATGCTGATCTTTAACAGGAAACATCTATAGTTTGTTACTATTTTTGTTTACTTGCAGTTCAGTCGTTACTGATATATACTGTCAGAATGACTTAACAATTCCAGGGAAGAAGAAGTGAAAGAATGTATGAGAGGAAGCAGTAAGATTTCCTCATCTGCAGCTGGACTCTGGGTTTGTGTAATATGGCAGGAATAAATGTTTCTTACTTTTTAAAATTAGACAAACAATTTGACGATATCTAAACATGGCTCACTTACTTACTACATGTTAGACTGCCATTAACTTGCTGAAATCTTCTGGTATATTGATAAGTTATTATGCAATGACTAAATAGATTTCAATCCATCACTTAATGACTTAAACACTTATTTGTAGTGTTCCTTACTATTGTGATCTGATTGTCATAAGGTTGAAAGGCTCTTGTGCATTAGCCTTAAACAAAAATGCTTAAGCTATTTCATGCCTAGCACCACTATACAGCTTCTGAAATCTAGCCAGATAACCACACTTCTAGTTTAGTTGCAGTATGTGTTGTTTTTGAACAGACTCTGTAGACATTTAGGGTCCACTCTAAGGATAGGTCATGATCTGGGTGTCACTTGGAGCGATTTAAAGGTATAATTTATTCTATTTTTCTTTGTTCTGAAGAGCTACTCTGGATATATAAATAACTAAGCAGTAAATTCACAATACACAAGTCTGTAAAAAACGATGAGGTGGTAGAGCAGTCTATGCTGGAGCAAAGATGGCCAAGAAGATTTAGATAAATGTTTATATTGGTATCTTGTGCTTTGAGGACTAGACTGGGACCACCACACTAATTGACTCTGCCCAGTGATGCATGGACAGCAGCTACTGCGGGGTTGGACAAGTTTTACAACAACATAGCCCATCTTAGTCAACCTTTCAATCTGGAGACTGCTTATGTAGTGGCTCTAATCGCATGTTGTAGGAGTCCAGTGTTTTGTGAGGCTTGTCCAACCATGCACCTTTTGCTATGTTAGAATGCATTTTGAGGCGGCGCATAATAGGGTAACTACTACCAATTATAGAAATTGTTGTTTGTACCAATTACCATGGCCTTTTCAAGGCACTGAATCCTGGCAGAACAGGATTTTGAGGAAAGCCCAGTTGTCTGTTTATATGTGATCTGTCAAACAGCATTCGTTTGAGTAAACGGGATTGGGCTCAAGAGAGAGGTTAGAGAGTTGCCGTCTGGAATCAGGCGAGTCTCCTGCTGCTTGCGGGAGTGCTTTATCAGCTCAGGCAATCTGCATAGTGTAAATACACAGCCCTGGACGCCCAGCAGCACTGGAGTGAATTGATTTCCTCTGGCAGGACAGGCGCTGGCTCTCGTTGGTGAGAGCAGTCAGGCGCCCAGCTCTATGAATGATTCTTTCCTGCCACTGAGCTGTATCAAAGCCGTTTCACACCCCCTTCCTTTACTATTTATTACTCTTTCTCCTACTCTTACTCCTCCACTCTGGCTCTATTGGTTGTTTATTTTTTCATTGTTTCCTCCAGACACTCACACACTCTATCCGTGTTATTTTTTCCCTTCTCCTGCTAACTCTCACTGGATATGCTGTCATTAGACTAAGCATTTACAGATTCTTCTTTCCTCTCCTTCTCCTCCTCCCCCTTCTTCTTTTTCTTCTTTCTTCTTCTTCTTCTTCACATTCTCCTCATGCTCCACCTCCACCTCCACCTCCTCTTCTACATCTTCTGTTTTTCTCTCCATTTTTTCCTTTCTCTCTTTTCTGCTTTTTTTATGATTGTTGTAATCATTGTATTTTGCTGTATTATTTTAGGTGAGACACTACAGGTGAATATGATTACTGACATACATTAGTATAGTAAAAAATAAAACACAAAAAATTGTCTTTGGGTGATGTTAAAGGTAATGGATGTGTCTGGAGTGTCTAGTTGGATTTCATATAAAACAAGCTTTTCGATGACAAATATTGCAGTATGACTTTGCAGAGCTAAGCCTTCATGAAATTGTAAAACAAGTACCCTCTGAAATGAACCAGTTTTGAATATATAGGAAATATAAATTATATTTATCTGAAAATCTGAAAAAATATAGTAACTTAGATCTGTAGTGACTCACCTTAAATGTAAATTTGTAATGATTAATTACAATAGTGCACATAGTGCATTTCTCTCCATCACCTGATGTCATACATGGATCTGGGTGAGGAAATGGGAGGATGTTCCGGCGGCCTCCTGCTGTTCCCTCAGTCTCGCCACTCTGCGGATGGGCTTTGGGAAAGGACCTAAATTTAGCAACCCTCCTTTCTCTGTTGTTGCATGCTGTGTGCTGCTTAATTAGCTGTTGCACACATCATAGCAGAGCCAGACTCAGGCAACGGATGCATTATATAAGTTGGTTATATAATCCAATACATATTTCATGTTGTTCAGCACAGAAAGGGGTCCTTCGCTGTGAACGAGGACAGGAATAGGTGACAAAGTCAAACGAAGGCTTGAGGTTACATTCAGTCACTTAAACGTCTGCGCACAGGGTGACACTAAATACAAGCGGCCCTGGGGTAATTGCAGCTTGTATCACTGCGATCGCAGCAGCAGCTCACCATGGAATTTCGCCAAAACAGTCAACACATAATGGCCTGAATATTCAAGTGCTTTTGCGTCGTGATGTAATATGTCTCAGAACTTGCGATGTTACCTAACCCTAGATCTTGGGATTATGGCAATATGTGTAGCTAGATTACATCACATTGTGTTTCAGTATGCTTTTCTAAACATATTGCAATTGAATGTAGTTAAGCTCACTGCAGTGTGCCAATCATCCGTCCATCCATACAATATCAGAGTCGCTTATTCTTATCCTTCCAACTTAATCAGATCTCAGAAAAAAATTGTGGTATATTGCGTATAGTGAAAATGATTATGAAATAATTCTTATTAACAACAATTAATTATTATTACTAATTCATATCAATTTTATCAATAAGATTTCACTGTCATGAAATAATCGTCATTATATCATGATAAAGTATCACGATATCCTTTTTTCCACTACTTCACCCCTTGAACTCCAGCCTTATTATTTAGTTATTTGTATCTTAAGGGTTAATCATAAACATGCAAAATCCATTTTGTTAAGATGTAATCTGCTAAAGCATCCTTTGAGAATTGATGTTGACATTTGAGTAACTGCAAAAGTTCTAAGCGAGTCATTTCTATTCGCAAAGGTTTTCACATATACTGGAAGGACAAGACAACAATAACCCTCCATCCCAGGAGACAAGTTCACTGAACTTGGGTTAACAGAATGTAAAACAGATTTTTATTCTGGTAACTCCTGATAACTACTATCTACTGTGTGTTTTTGTTTTGTTTGTTTTGACCTTAATACAAACAGGAAAAGGTCAGAATTGCAGGCTTGAACAAGGATGTCTTTTGAATGTAAATATAATTGCTGTGTAATAAATTATAAAAATATGCAATTACATTTAAACTGTGTAGCAAAATGTGAAAAAATGACTTTCTTCTAAATCCACTGTAACTGCAATAAAGTAAGCTTTCCAGGAAGCTGATTTCAGACAGACCTTGTAACATTTATGACATTGACTATGTTGACACTGGATCTTGTCTAATGGTGTAGAATGAACTTGTGAGAACTGTAGGAGGCCTGAGGTTGTGGAGCTGCAGGGCTTGTTGTGGAATATGGCAGGGCGCTCTGGGGGAGAACTTGTGACCAGGCCACTGCTGTGTGAGAGGATCACATTTCCACTGAGATCTTTCTGTAGCGCAGCTCACTGACAGTGCCTCGTTTATTCCCCCTGGCAAACTAGCCATGTTTGCCATCCTCTCAGCTTACAGAGCCATTTAGAACTAGAGTAAATCATCAAGCTGGAGGAACTGGGTGCCCAGGCATTCAGAAGTATTTTTTAAAAGCTTTATTACATTCAATTCAATTTTATTTATGTTCTATTTATACAACCAATGTTAACACAAAGCAGGACTACCGGGTTCAGGCGGAAGCCCCTATTGAGCAAGCCAAAGGCGACAAGAGACAAATAAAAACTCCCTAAAGCTTGGGAAGGACCAAGACTCAAAAGGAGAACCCATCCTTTATCTTTTGGATTGTCTTTATTTGTTTATAGTCATTGCAAAAACAATGCCAATGTAAAATGTCAGGTTAAATGTCAGGATTTCTTCTTGGGCATGATGATGGATAGCTGTCACTATATGACAAATATGGTACAGATTTAGAAGCCCAGGACAAGCTTAGCTGCTTATTCAGTGAACTTTCCAGAGCTGCATGTCTGAAATGGTGGGGAAGTCCAAGGGGCAGTCTGTTGTATTTTTAGAAAGGGTCAGACAGTGCCCATCCAAGATCAAATGCTCAAGGTTTGACCTCCCTCTGCAAATACACAAATGTAAAGCCCAGTAAAGCACATTTAATCTTACCTCTGAAGAGGATATATTTTTGTTCTCCATGGAATATTATGGACAGTGTTATATATATGTGTTCTCTGGACAGTACCAAAAAATAGTAAAATATAGTAATTTTTTATATGGAAGTGTAGCTGAATTTACATTAATATTTATGTTACAAAATTAGTAAATTATATTTTTCTTAATAATTTAGCACAAAAATGCCTGAAAAATGATATATTCCCACAAAATAAGCTGTGACATCTGGGCCTCATCTGCCACGTCCCCTTGTCCTCGTGCTGGTTGTTTATGTTTGGGCGCGGTGCTGAGCAGCGGAGGCTCTATACTTGTCACGTCTTCCCCTCAGATCTCCCAGGCATTGAGGACAGGCACATAGGCAGACTTCCATGTCAAGTACTTTTATTAAACCCAAAAACAAAGGAAATTGGCATGAGGGCAAAACCAAACTTTAGCAAAACAAAAGGAGAACGGAAAGACATTCAAAACTAAAGCCAACACTGAGGTCCACTACACACGAAGCTATATACCTATATACATATAATACAGAACTCTAAACCAATTATAACACAAATGTCATTTCTCTGAGCACACTGGCCAACATGATATAAACAAATCCAAGGCCGGTGTGCTCAATATCAAAATAAAAGATCTAATCTTTAAACTAAAACTACACAGAAAAGGACGGCTTCTAGTGGCCGCTGACGGGACATTATTATACTGTAAATTTATCAGCAAAGAAGACTGAGAGTAGTATTAGTAAATATTAAGCAACATGCCAATGTAGAAAATCTCAGTGTATATATTTATACTCTCTCTCTTTCTCTGACACACAGCAGGGCATCCAGGGCTCAGTCCTGCAGCAGAGCTTCAGCTGAGAGTCAGGGATGAACTGTTTTAGCATCTGCCTTTTTTAAGCAATGTCTCCTCCTCTTCTTTGCATGAGTGTTTAATTAAAGCCCTTCAAAGGTTCAGTGCATTAAAAATCACATCTACTCTTTTAATCAAAAAAATTGGGAGTCCTGAAACTGTCCACATAGTCACACACTGTACTGGACATGGGATAAAACACATTCTCACACTCTCACCTCTCCACATGGTCTAAATTTAGCAACAGGCTTTAAAATGCAGACCGAGTCTCACCTGAGATTAGAGCCACTTAAACAGCCAAAATACTCACCTTCCATTAGCCAGGGGTCAAACGTCAGTATCGACCGGATCCTCCCCCACAGCTAATCTCCACTTAATTAAGACCAAAGAAAGAGTTTATAAAACAACAGAGAGAGAGAGAGAGAGGGGGGGGGGAGAAATAGAATAAATAATTCCAGTATATAAAACAATGCACAGAGATAGAGAGAGAGCAAGAGTGGGAGGAAAAAAAGAGAGAGAGAGCACAAGAGAGAGAGCGAGAGCGAGAGAGAAAGAGAGTGTGATAGGAGAGCAAGATGAAAGTGAATAAAAATAGAGAGAAACAGAGAGAGAAGAGTGAGAGCAAGAGAAAAAGAGAGAGAGAGTGAGAGAGATAATTCTTTTTTGAACATACACCACCCGACCACTTTATTAGAAACACTACCTCCGCTCTGCTAGTGCACAGTAATATAAAAAAACAAAAAACCTTTCCTCAGTTCGACCGTTTAATTAGTGTTTAAACAGCTACTGCCTAAGAACATCCCTTGAAATGAAAAAAAAAAAACATTGGGAAGGAGAGAAGTGAAAGAAATAGCCCTAAAATCTTTCCTTAATGTTTCGTAAGAACAAGTCCCCCCCACAAAAATATTGGGGACTTTAAGCACTGAAAGCTGGAGGGAAGGCTACATCTACCGCTCTGGCGTAACCACGGCAACCTGAGTCACTAAGCAACAATTCTACCATTAATCCTTTATTTTCCCCAGATAACAATGGAAAAGTTTACCAAATTAATCAGTGCTTGTTTCACTGAAAAACACTTTATTTGTTCTACAAAAACAAAAGACATTAAAAAACAAAAGACATTCCTCTGAAACTGGACAAGTTTAGGGACTGGACTGAAAATTTGAATTTTGAAAGTCCTTCAGGAAGCCTGGAGAACTGTTCCTCAAGACTACATTAAAATATGAATGTCCCATTCTTGTCTAATACGGGCTTCTAGTTGCTCAACTGTCTTAGGTCTTCTTTGTCGCATCTTCGTCTTTATGATGCGCCAAATGTTTTCTGTGGGTGAAAGATCTGGACTGCAGGCCATTTCAGTACCCGGATCCTTCTTCTGCGCAGCCATGATGTAGTAATTGATG
>JBBJLS010000155.1:14169984-14192919 GCA_037577275.1 Bryconaethiops microstoma | reverse complement strand
ACAGCTTTACCAGCTGAAGCACCAGGAGCACACTTTTAGCACTGAAGCCAATTGGTGTATCTTGGTCAGAACTGGGTCACAGATTTTAAGAATACAGTGGTGGCCCACATACAGGAGGTACATCTGACATTATAGAAACTATTTTTAGCCTTAAGGCAAGCACATATCTGCATAGCAATAAAATATTTATCACGTGACCCCTGCTAAACGTAAAAGTACTCTAAATTTGCTATTATGCATTGCTTCCTGACTTTGTTTGAGTTAGTTTACATGTTATTCTATGGGGCCACAGTTAGAAGATGAATAATTTATTCGTGGAGTATGTTGAGTAGACAAAAGAGAGCAGCTCTCTGAGCTACTACTCTCTCTTTAGAGAAGATGGTCCTACACTACTCAAGGAAAATATTTCTGCACTGAATACAGCTTTTATGTAATCTTATATTACAGAAGATCTAGACGTATAGAACACCTGCATTTAAGCATTATTCTGCTTTCTTTATTTGGCTAGGATTTACACATGAAAAGATTAATTATTTTGGTGTGCCTAAAGGTGTATGTAATTATCAGTTCTATTAAGAACCTCTCCATGAACCTCCTTTTGTCGCTCTATCGGGTGCTTCTTTAGAAAGCAATAATACACTGGTAAATGGCTTCCCTTCTTTCCAAGGGATCTTGTTTCTTACACCATTTTTTCTGCAGCAGATGCCATAATTGCATAAGGTTGTTCTGCAGGGATCACATGCTTATTTGTAGCACTCTCTTCCCTGAGGGTGTTGTTTACAGTAAGGCTTGTTTAGACAGTGAATGTGAGCCCTAGGGGATCAGGTCTCAATCCTTTGTGTATTTTGTTCCCTCTGATTCTCAGTGTGTGGGGTATTCCACAAAGGATTCAGGCATCCCACACTAGCCAAGAGCCCCTCTCTGGGGGTCAGTGGAGGTCAAGTATATTTAGTTGTGCAAATTGGATTTTAGGAGACAGCCAGAGGCTTAAGAACAGATACTTGCAGGGTTGATAGGGAGATGATGTCTGATTCATCAAGGGATTGCCCAGTGATGTTGGCTGTGCCAGCTTTGGATCAGTTTACATATTTGATGATGTCTGGAAAGAGTTTTGGGGTCTTGTTGGGCTACCCTCACAGTTAGGTGTGACATAGTGTGCAGCTGAGTTAAACAGCATAAATGATCTTTTCAGTGTCACTGACTGTTTTGTTTTCTTTTTGTGGGAGTAATCCCCTCACACACACCTGCACACTCGGTGATCCACAAGTCAATCATATCAGTGTCCAGTCAGCCAAGAATAGAAAGGAGAAGACACTGTAGAGGGATTTCGCAAGAATTAGCCTTGTGTGCTATTTTTAGCTCTCCTGGAGGGAGGGGAAAGGAGGGGGGGCTGGAAGGGGAGGCGTTACCATGTTGTTATGCCCTGCTTGGCGCTTCCTGGACAATCCCCGGGTCAGACACTGAAGCCAGACCACGGTCAAGCATGGTCTGATAAGGCACTGTGTTGTTAAACACATGTATACTCAGGCACACAAAAGTCGCAGCCTGCTTTTCATTCCCTAAATGCTGCCTCTCTCTTGACCCTTCTATTTGCGGTTGTGTCTTGCTTCAGAAAATGTAAACTTACTTCGTGAGAAAGCCCTGCTAGCAGCCAGCAAGAGGCAAGCTGAGTTGAGCTGAGTAGACCGTGGGCCGCTGAAAGTGCCTCTAAATGTAGTCTGTTGTATAATCCCTCTTGGGGCCCTCAGTGCTATTTTTGTTCCTGGATATGCGTCACGACTGGGTATTTTCTCTGGTGACTAGCTTACATCAGTAGGTCTCCTAGCATACGCTCTATCTGTGAGTGGCTTCTGATTGATGGCCGTTTTGCCGCTTGTATTCCTGACCTCCTAGAAAATGGATGAAGGGAGTTTCTGCCCGGAGGAATGCAGCGGATGACCGTAGAGCTGGTGAAGCCAGGTTGGTACTCAAATCTGTTTTTTTCCCTTTTCTACCCCTCCTTCTTCTGCTTTCCTCCCTGAGTGTCTGTAAGGCATCGCTCAGATAGGTGCTGTCTCTGTCCATGTGTTCAAAAAGAGACAGGATGGCAAAACGGGAAATGTAGGCAGTAGCAAGAAAAGATCAGGCTTGGAACTGTAGCAGACAGTATGTGAACTGGGCAAGGCTACAGTGGGCTGTCACAGACAGCAGTTTCCAGGCTCTCTTCTACTCACATGGCTCGGGAGCTGGATCTCGAGCCCATGTCTGAGATTCATCTCTATCCGCTGCTTGGATATGTGCAATTTTGTCTTTTTATCTCTCTGTCTCTCTTTCACACTTGCTCTTCTTTCCCTTTCTATTATGCTGCATTTTTAAGAGCTCAGTCATTAGCTGGTGTTGTAGTGAAGTGTTCAACTGTTGAAGTAGTTCTAGCCCTTGCTGCACCATGTACCAGGCACATAAGACAAGGTCAGGTCTCTTGTCTGTGTTGGGATGGCCATGAAGAAATGGACAAATAGTGCTCCTTTACAACAGTCCTGGGGACTCCCATTTGAAACCTGCAGTTTTCCTACCCAAACACACCTAGTCTCGCACAAAAAGGCTTTTATCAAAATTTGATCAAAAGATAGATCAGTTATAGATCAACTGTTGAAGGCAGTGTGTCCCCAGGACTTAAAAAGGCAGAGAAGAATCCCTAAAGGATACTTCTTTATCTTTTTAAGCTTTCTTTCCACCAGAAACCTCCAAAGGTACACTTGAATAATTTGTCCTACAAGGAAAAGGTCCTGTAGTGGACAGTCACACAGATAAACAATGTGCACTCAGGTAACTGGCTTGTGTCTCAGTGTCTTCACTTTGATAATGGCAGCCAATAGAGACCTCCCTGAGTTGTAAGGTACATATTATTTCTGAGAAACTTCTTATCTCCTTGTATCTTCTTGTGTCTGTGTGTATAACACACCACATTTACACAGGCACTTCTCTAACCCTTACTCAGTCTTTCATAAGCACAAGGCGACCCTGGCACTGAGATTACAGTGACCTTGAGACAAGTCAGCAGCAGATCAGTTGTTTCCTCGCTCTCTTCGTTCTCTACCTCGTATCTGCCTGCAAAGAGGAGTGTGTCCTCCCTATCTGATAACTTTGGAATGAAGCTCGCCTCCTCTGCCAAGCGGACTGAAGCCTTTTCCATTCACAAATTCTCAGACGCTTCATAAACTCTATGTGTCGCTGCTGTCTGCTACTGCAGGTCTGGCTCCCGTAGAATTTCTGGGATCAAAGGTAAGGAAAGCTTATGCTTGGAAGTGGAGATCAAACCCACAGTCATGAATATGAGAAGATGTGTTAAACAGGCTAGCCAAAGAGTTGGCAAGAGTGGTGTTTGCATGAAGCTCCTCTTTGTCTGTTTTCTCCTGATGGCTGTGGTTCCTTGATTTGTGTAAAGAAAAAAGCCTGGTGAGGCGACTATGGTGCACTGACCTCTTACTCCAAGAGAAGGTAATTACCTACCCAAGTGGAAGCTTAGTGTGCTTGTGAAGAGGAGAACTAATGAAAGCAGGATGCCCATAGCAAAGCCACCACTTCACTTACAGGATTACAGTGAACTCACTTCTACTTCAACACACTCTTGTTTCCTTCATCAATTGCTCTGAGTTGGCAGTATGACAAGAAGTAATTGTGAACAGGTTTTGGGATGCTGCTGCTTGTTTTTCTGGTTGCTATTATTTGATTAGGCCAAAGGCTTGTTGTAGGGAGGGTGTGCATGCATGCGTGTGTGTGTGTGTGTGTGTGTGTGTGTGTGTGTGTGTGTGTGTGTTTGTATATAAAAGTGAGGTTACCTCTGCTCACAGAAACCACTCTAAATGGTCTCAGACTTTGTAACTCTAATTTTTAGTGGTGGTAGTTTTATCAAGGGCAAATAATGCATATGTTCTACTAAACCCACTCTCGATTTCCTCAGAAATAATCATCAATACATGTCATCTATGAGGTCAGGGCTTCCAGCCAAGAATCCATTCTAAATATTAGTAGACATCCACCTTTCTCCAAATAAAGGTGGATATTACAATATCTCCTTTGTGACATACACATGCACATACATGTTTGGCAGTTTGACTATTTTTTTCTGGTGACAACAGATTTCACCAGATTTTCTGGTGACAACAGATTTGTTGACTATTGTCACTATAGTTCTCTCAGGGGTCACTGAAGCTCTCTTAGGAAAACTCACCATTCACCCACACAGTGAAAAAAGGTGGTACACATTGAAATTTGCATATGTCATTACATATTCTTACATGCAGATAAAGAATGAGACTTTAGTAATGGGACCAGGTTAACATGTTAAACGGCAAGGTCTACACAGGTCAAAAGAGCATGGATGTCAGAAGAAGAAAACTTCCAGTTTGTATGAGACCTAATGATCTTGTTAGACCTTGCCCTGGCACATTCATGTGCTAGGCTGTGTGAAAGATGATTAACACATAGAACTCCTCCCCCCTAATGCCTTGGAAAGAATGCACAGGAAAGAACTGTGGTGATTAGGTTTGTCCAAGAGTAGCTCTCACATAAGCTTTCATGTCCAATTTTATGTATCGCACAAATATGGTCCAAGAGTCATATCTGACCTCAGATCAACATGTCAAGAAATTACAACTGCAAAGGATCAGTGAATAGTTTAGTAGTGGTAAGCAAAGACAACTTGACTTTTGTTATAATCTTGAAATAATTTCTCCTGAAGTGAAGCAAGGTTGCTTTGAAGAACTAATGCCATTAAAATGTATTATTAGCATGTTTTTTATTGGCATTATATAATTGTTCCTCTACTGCTGTGGCTGATTTGCCTTAAATGTCACTTTTAAGTGTTGAAAGGCATTCTGACTGCAGAGATTCTGGGTTATGTTAGTTGTAGCTATCTTAAATACGTACAAGTACACACATGATGATACATGATTTCACATTGCACAAAAGAAAATGAAAACTGGCAGGGAATTGTTCTCGGGATATATCGTCACATGCTGACCATTTATCTTATGGTTTAATCATGTGGCTTAGCTCCTATGCTCAGGCAAAACAAGTATCGGTCTCATTGTTTTCTTAGTTCTGCTGAGTTCTGGGAAGCATGACAAGTCCATGAATCACTTGAATACTTTTAATCATTTCTTTTGCATTAGCTTTAGGCAGATGGTCCACCGATAGTGCCTGTGTTATTTTGGTCACATTTGACCAGCACATTTGTTCTTCAGGCTCTCTTTTTTCCAAAAGGCTGTCATTGTGGTACACAGATGACCAGATAGATGAGTAATGTGCATTTTGCCTTTATCAGCTGTGCTTAATAACAAACATTACTCATATTACAATTAGAGTAGCGATAACGCCTTTTTAATATTAATTGTATGCTGGTTAATAGGTCACAAATCCTTTGCTGTACCATTTAAATAGTATAGCAAATTTATTTAAATACAAATACGTTATACAGTTAATTAAGTTTGCATTCAGTGTATGATAACTGCATCATCTAAGAGTAATAAAGGCAGTAACAACAAGCCTATAGACAAAGAAAACAGTAAAGGCAGCTTTTCATAATGGGCGTATAGGCTTTCATTGAGAATTACTCCAGCCAGGCCTCGTGACGCAAATGCCACTGACTATAGTGCCAGAGGACTGTGGAGATGTGTGGCTGCTTGGACAGACCCTGACAGCCCCCTTCCCTCTTTCCCAGTCAGACAATGTGTCCGCAGCCCGGGCCCTTGCTGGGCTAAGTCCTCCATACCTTCTGTCGAGTGTTGGCTGTTGCCAGCTCTGAAGCGGCAAAGAGGGCTGAAATGACCGGCTGCAGTCCAGCAGGTAAGGACTGCCGGCCTTATATTTCTTCATAGCAGGTAGCAATGACAGGGAGAGAGAAAGGATGTAAACAGAGGAGAGATTATGAATCAGGTCTGTGGAAGCGATGGCTGTTTGTTGGTCAAACCTTTCGTCTCAGCAGTGGGTGAATGTATGTGGATCCTGTTTGGGTGTAGCACAATACTCAGTGAGTGGTAAAGAGTTCCTGTGTAAACAGGAGGCAAGCTGTAGTGGGCAGGGCACAGAATTCTGGGTTTGCCTTCTAATGAACTGTACAGTATGCGCTGTGTGTTGATGTGTTGCTGGTAAACCTAGCCTCATAGTCTGTTTTTGTACAATATCGGGACAAAACCTGAGATAAAATAACACTTTACTTTGTAAAGTGCTTTACTGTAAAAGCTATATTTTTTATTTAAATTTCATTTCAAACATTTAGTTTCTCACATTACATTTAAGGTTAAGTTTAGCTTTGGGTTTAGAAACTTATATAGAAAAGGTTCATTGATTTGTTCATCAGGAAAGTTACATCCCATTTAAAGACCAGCTGCTCTATTTAAATGATTTAAAAATAATAAACATGTAAAGAAATGGAGATAAATGGTTTATTTGTATGGCAACAATATGGGACATATGTATGACCCAGTGTCCTGACACCGTGTGTGTGTGTGTGTGTGTGTGTGTGTGCGCATGTGTGTGTGTGTATGTGTGTGTTTATGGAGAAAGTACAGTGGCCAGGCCCAGTGTGTGGGCTGAACTCAGGAAGTGGGCAGGCAGGCATGTGGCCCTCTGCCACTGGAGCCCCAGGGCCCCTATCACAGATGGCCCACTGACACTCGCACAAGCCTCAGGTCAGCTGAGACTACAGAGAGAGAGAGAGAGAGAGAGAGAGAGAGGGAGAGGGAGGGAGAAAGAGAGGTGCTGTCTTCCTCATGAAAAGGAAGAATCAAAAACAGGCTTTTGTCTGGATGAGGCCGAGTCACAGGGTGAGGCATCTTGGCTTTTGCTCAGGTGAGAGGGCATGAAGTACTGGCAAATAAAGGAGAGATTTTTAATGGAACACGAGGGGGATTTGGAGTGTATGGAGAGAGGTGGACTATGTATGACTCCATGCAGGGGCAAGAGCGAGAGTGTGGCCAGGAAAATTGTGGATTTTGTTCCATGGCGTAACGGTTGAACTGCAGGTGAGACCACCTGTCTCCACTGGCTTAGGCTACCCATGTTCCTGGCAGCCTCCAGACTCCAGAAAATCTGCTTACCACTGTGGAGATTCACAGTAAAACTATGTAAACTCTGTCTCAGGTAAAGTTAATTAATCTTGCTTCAGAAATGAAACTCATTCATTTACTTGGTCATGAGCATAAACACACACACAAGTAGTCATCACCAGGCAGAAATTGAAATTGGGGATGGGAAATACACTGCTATAAAAGTGAATGCCTGGCCTTTAATGAAGTGCTACACTTTAATGGATATCATGAAAATGCTTAATCACAGCACCTCTTCCCTAATTTCATTCTGAGCAACTTAAATGACTATAAACTGAACAAAAAAATTAACATACCTTCATGAAAACATTTTCACAACTATTATACACTAGTGCAGAACAGCACATAGTGGAAACGTATACAACATGTACATGAATCTTCCTATTACTCTGTCCTACTTGAAACTGCATGAATATATATATGCCACTACTTCTTTTCTTTTTTTTAAAATCAAGGTCAGTCACACCTCCATGATCTCTGGCATGACCGAGTTTCCATCTGCTCCTCGCCCATCTTTTGCTAAGTTCCGGGAAAGTGTGCTGCCCTGTTCATTAAAGGCTGGAAAAACCGGCCGCACGCTTACTCACCCAGGCAGGTGGCCCATGCCATTAAATTATAACGCCTGCTTGCATTACTCACAGAGTTGTCTTTTTTTTTTCAAACCTCAGGCTTTTTTCTTGATTTTTGATATAAACCACTAGAAATCAAGAGCTATTACCATCATTTTGCTATACTGTTAAAATCTTATAAAACTGAAATACTTAAATACACTGTTAGGAAAAAATGGGTACCATCCAATTACATGTAAGCCCTCCAATGTAAATGTACCCTCAATGGTACAATTAGTCCTTAAGGTCCGGTCGTGTACTTCAAATGAACTTTGAAGGTACACTACATGCACTTACCCAGAGGCAAGGCCCATATTTTCATGAATTACTGCATGGTTAGTTTTATACACTTGTTAGCAATGAGTGTGGCTGAAACACCTGAATCCAATCATTAGGAGAGATGTCCACATATTGTGGACATATTGTTGATGTCATGTAGGTATGAGAGTGAGGAACTCACATTTAAAGGGTTTAAGGGGTTAAAAAACCTAGTGGCCCAGTTCAGTGTTTCTCGTCTAACCCTGGATCTTTCTGAGAGCAATAAAATCAACACTCCATTCTTTTCACAGCCATTTTACAATTTCTCACCTCCTAGAAGGAGGCAGGAGAAAGGTTTGCGCTAGCTCTCTGTCATCAGCCGTAAGAGGGTACAGTGAGAAGCGACAGACAGAGCCCGAACTGAGTTTGCCCCATTGTGCCCCTCTGTTCTACTGTAAATGCTAAGAAGAGAATTGGTTTACTTCCTTTCAGCTGCTGAGGCTGGGTGAAGGCTATATTTTTAGCTGCTGAATGGAAAGGAGCCGTCGGCTGAGTCAGGCGGAGGGATAGAGAGAGAGCCGAGATGGAGGGAGTGAAAACAAAACAAAACAAAACAAAAGGTGTGGGGGCAGGAGCAGAGGCTGAAGTGGTGGGTCGCCCAGGATGAGGCTGTGCTGCTCTATTTGAAAACCGCAGAATGCTGTCATGGGATGTGTGTGTGTGTGTGTGTGTGTGGAGAGAAAGAGAGAGAGAGAGAGAGAGAGAGAGAGAGAGAGATAGATAGAGATTGAGTGTGTAAGTGTAGAGAAAGAAGGAAATAAGAAACCGCCGCCAGCACCGTACTTCTCATTACACTGCCATCCGGCCCAACCACATACTGCATCAAGCATGGCAGCGAGGACAGCCGTCCACTGTGACACTTTATCCTCAAGCTTGCTCTGTGTGATCACGGGGGAGAAGCTAACACACACCCCATGAATGATTGTCATTTTATTCCCAAAACTAAACTATTCGTCTACTTTGTGATGCTACAGAATGACCACCTTTGGTTCCCTTTAACACATACTTTTTAAGAAACCATTAAAAGAACATATATTTGTTTGCAAGAACTGTACATGCAAGGCAAAAACCATTTAGGATTAATGTGCTGAGTGTGATTTACGTCTGCAATTCCTTTCGACATCAGTAAATTAGTCTGTAACTGATGATGTCTTGAATGCCAGACGCAATGTTTTGGTGAGAATGCAGCATTATTTTATTTGCTGTCTGTATTTTTGTGCTCACTCAACCAGTCATGGTTCTCTCTGGCATTGGCATGACAGCAATTAGGTTGGAATGGGTTCCCAAAATCTTAGTACAAATATAATTCTTAAATGGTAGACTGAGCATCACACTGCACACACTGTATTTCTCTCAAGACATGTTTTTGAGAAGTCAGGCCCTGATCAGTGAATTGTATGAAGACCCTTTTATAAGGATTTAAAGATCATTCAGATAATGTAAAATCTTTACTAATTTGACTGACCAGCCCTGGTCCTAATATCTCCCCTCTCTTGTGGTGAGTTTCCTGCTCCACCTCACCTGATCAAATTAATCAGCAAATTAATAAGTCTGCCCTGGAATGAAGTGGGTGTGTAGGAGTAGGAAACATTAGCATATGCAGGTTAGAAGGTCTTCAGTACCAGGGCTGGAAAACAAAACAACAATGTTGAGATTCTTTAAGCTGCAACTTTGCATCATTCTTTGCTCTGATCATTGTGTTTTTTATTATAAAATGTGAGCATGAGCAGACCATATTGTACATCAACACAATCAGTGTCTTACATTATAAATTCGGTGCATTTCGCTTTTATTTCATAGTGGGGCCTTGAATATGAATACGGAACGTGAAAGTGCATTGCAGACAAAAGAACATAGGATGTGGTGAAAAAGAGGCATTAAAAGTAGACTGACGTGGGTAATCACTCCTATGTTCAAATTACAGACTTTCAAATAACTTGACCTGACAGTGCACTGCATGTAAAGCTATTTTAATAATTCCTGAAATTTCAGTTACCTAATCATCAAGCAGACGGTAGTGAGTAGTAGCATTCACATTTGTGTACATCTTCTGAGGCTTGGAAATAGCAAAAAATGTTTCAAAGGTTCAGTGAATTGGATTTTAATTAGCAGATGGTTTGATGCACACTTTACGTACCATTAAGGAAAACAGACTGAACTAGAACTAGGATTACTTTATCTCTACATTGAAAAAAATAATAAATAACTATTCTATTTAAACCCATAAGAGCCGTCAGGCTTGACTGAGAGGTCACTGTAAGTGCAGGGCACATAGCCCTCCTTTTCAGATATAATAAACAGCAGTCAAAATGAAAGAGAGAGACAGTGAGTGAAACAGAGGGCGAGACAGGAGAGTGAGAAATAGTGAAAGATGGTAAGAAAGAGAAAAGAGGCAGAAAGAGACAGAAATAGTGAAATATGGTAAGAGAATGATGAAGGTGAGAGAGACAAGGTGGAAGAAAATGAGAGAGAAAAAGGATAGAGAGAGAGACAAAGAGAAGGAGTGAGATGGTGAGAGACATAAAGAGATAAAGAGGGCAAGAGAAAGATGAGAGAAAGGGAGAAACTGTGAAAGAATGAGAGAGGGATGGAAAGAAAATGGGAGACGCTGGGAGAGGGAGAGAGAGAGAGGGAGATATAGTCAGAGATAGTGTGAGAGAGAGGGGGAGAGATAGGTGAGCGAGATGATGGGAGAGAGAAGCACAGAGACAGCGTCAGAGAGATCTAGTCAGCCATCTGCAGCCTCCCACCAAACAAAGACAGCACAGGAAGTCATTCAGCGGCTGCGAGAAACCAGATCTTTATTTGGTTTCTGTCGGTGTTTATCACCCGTGGAAACGGCTGAGGCCAGCCAGGTCGGAGAAAGAGAAGAGTCACCTCGGGAGAGACAGAAGAGACAGAAACGTCAGGCTGGGAAAATTTGGGTATGAATGCAGAGTTTGAATTTATGAAACAAAGTATGAAGTTCCCGAAGCACAAGTTGAAAAAGTCTTCAGAGGGAAAAAAGTGCATAACTGCAAGGGCAAAAACAGATGAAACAAAAGCAACACACAAGAAATAATAACGCTACAGGATAAATAAACATTAACCTTTTCCCTACCTAACCTAGAAAGCTGGAAAGGTGATTTTAATTCAGCAAGCTGGAAAGGGTTTTGTTTTTTCAGACATAAGACATGTATCTAGCAGAGATGATGTGGACTGAAATGCTGATTAATCTGGAGAGGCATGGAGAGGTTTCTCTTCCATCAATTGGATGATCTAAAAGTGCTTCAGCAGTGCTTTCAGTGTAAATTTGTCTTAAGTGTCTTGAAATAACCCATGGTGAGTACATAAGGTGGTATGCTAATGCATAAAAATGTATGATACACAAGAAGGGGACTCAAAAGTGATGGCTCAAAAGGACTTAACTCAAACGTGTGCATATGAACATATGAGCAATGTGAACGTATTAAAAATCCTACACACAAACACAAAAACACACACACACACACACACACACACACACACACACACACACACATACAAACACACACAAGCACAAGCACACACACCTCCCTGAGCTGGAGCAGATGTAGGGCAAGCGTGTCTGGCCCCGCGGAGCGGGAGGAATGTGGAAGCCTCGTAAGGCACCTCGGATTTTTCCATTCCTGCTGTGTACACGTCCCATTATCAATTTTATATGAACGCTTGGAAAGTCCTGCAGCCGGGCGGGCCTGGGGGGCTTGTGCTGAAGGGCCGCTGCATTCCAGGCCGGGAGGCCTATTTGTGCCCAGACGGCCCAATGTGGCCCCTTTGTGGCCATGTTAATAGTAACATAAAAATATGCTAGTATGCTCTTTTGCCCACTGCTAAAAAAGGCAAGCAGTAATAATTTTAAGCTGCCAGTCTAACACCATGTAATGAATGTGTTTTCCTTTATTTGACTATGTATGGGAGTGGGAATGCATGGTTCTGGTTGTTTTCTTGCATCTTCAGGCCCAAACGTACATGGTAAATAAAAAAAAAAACCTGAAAGCCACTTTTTTTGTTTATTGATGTTTATGGTTTGGATTTTATGTATAGAGAGAGAGAGAAACATTAAACATTAAAACCACTGACAGGTGATGTGAATCACATATCTCTGATGGGATATATTAGTTAGTTCCTGAAGTTGATCTGTTGGAAACAGGAAAACTGGTCAAGCGTAAGGATTTGAAAATGATGACAAGGGCCATATTTGTGATGGTTAGACTACAGAACTGGAGCAATTGAAGAAGGTGGCCTGATCACATTTTTTTTTACATCATGTGGACGGCTGGGTGCATGTATGTTGCTTACCCATGCTGTGATGCACTGTGTTCTGACGCCTTTCAAAGCCAACATTGACTTTTTCCAGCATATTGTACAGTAGCTCTTGTGTTGACCAGATAAGTTAACCTTGGGTGACTATGACCCTGTCACTGGTTCACTGGTTGTCCTTCATTGGACCACTTTTGGTAGGTACTATTGATGCCTGTGTCGGGGGTTTTTAGGATCCGCACCCACCTGCCCATTATGAGAACCAGTCCACCTTGCCCAACCTGCAAAAATATTTTTTAATCAATCACCCAAAGCCAACCTGGCTTGTAATGCCTCTGTTGACAGGTGTCATGTCAAGATGATCAATATTATTCTCTTCACCTGTCAATAGTTTTAATGATGTGGCTGAATGGTGTATATGTATATATTATACATACAGATTTAGATACAAATGGCTCATTTCTGTGACCCCACGTCCTGGCATTGAAAAAAACAAGTGCATGACTGTGGGTGGAGATGTGACGCAACCTCATAGGCTGGTTTAGGACAATGTTCTTTTGTCAGTCCATAAGTACTTAAAGGGTGGTTAAGGAATATGTGTTTATCCAATGGCAGGCTATAAACGGAGCTGTTGATAGATTTCTGATGTGTCACAAAAGTGGGTGGCTGGTTTAATTTTGCAGCGTGAACATGCTGTTCCCCATCTAGCTGAAGCGAAAGCTGCATTCTTTGTGGCAAGCTGGAGAGGGCCCTATGTTTGTCCTTGTGGCTGCCATTGTCACAAAAAATGTCTTTTTGCCATTTCGTGGCTAGGACTTTCTGAGGTCACAAGTAGGTTCACACTTCTAGTACACACTCTACAAGCACAAGATGAATTAACTATGTCTAGCATACACTGGTGATTTTATCTGGTTTTAGTTTGGTGTTATTTGTCTCTACAGAATCCGCTTGACGTTTTCCTTCAAAAGTCCTCGTTAGCCTACTCAGAATGTGTCTACGTCAGGCATTCTTGAACAGATTTCAGTGGCCGTTTTGTGTTTCACTATTTGTACCAGATTAGAAACTCCACAATGCTACTGATTTAGGTCAAAATGAAATTTGTCAGGCCAAAGTGTCGTTATAATTATTTTTTTCAGTGTTGCTTGGGTGATCCCTTCTATTTTTATCATGAAAGCCTCCACGATTACAGCAGGACTTTTGCCTTAGCCTCAAATCCGTCACAAGCTCAAGGTTCAGCCTTCATTCATAACAGAGATGCCCAGCTACACACTAACTACAAGCCTTAACCTGGGTTAAAGAAAGACTGAATGGACCTCAGGTTAGCCCTTAGATGTAAAGATGTAATAGGGTTTTTGCTGCCATTATGCTATACTGTTTAGGTATAATGCCTTAATGACTTTATTGATTTCACAACTAATTATGTTTGATTACATTTTTTGTTTTGGCTTCATCCATTGTCAACAAATAATAAAAAGATGGCAAAATGATTTCTACCCTGTCTGCAAAGCAATACTATGCTCAGCACAATAACATTTCATCAGACAGAAATCGTAAAATTATTCTATCCTTCTATTTAAGCACAAATGTTTATGTGTAGAGTCTGTGTTGTGCTGCACAGTAAAATAAATAACAAAAATGAAAATGAAATAACAAAAAAACTAAAACAAATTGTATCATTTATGACAGTTATGAAACAAATGCAAAGGTTTTGGCCCCGGCTGTTCAATAACTTTCATAACTTTCTTTGATTTTTCTGTGTGAAATTAAGTAAAGTGACACAATACTAAATGTTTATTTGGAAAATAACTATTTATTTGCTGAACATAACGTACTAGATTTTTTATGTTGCTTATAAAAAGAAAATTTGACACATTTTTAATTTTTTTTTTTATATGTTGAGCTCAGGAAATGAATACAAATTGTGCAGTAAAATACACAGAAACATGTATGTTTAGTCTCTGTACATGTACTGTACATAGACATGTATATTTTCATTTCAACAAAGTTGATCAAACTTTTGTGTACAACTGTACATAAGCACATACACAGAGATCTTAAGTTGTGTTCAGCCTCGTTGAACACTCTCGTGAGCTGATTGTTGCACATTAGAGCAGGGACTCTGATCTCTGAACAGGTGTTACCTGAAAGGAACAAAGTTTGACAACCTAGTTTGACGTCTACTGGTCTGTTTCTGAAGTTTTAAACTGTGTTCTTTTACAAGTATATTTATTATGCAAAATAAAGTAACTGCTTTGACTGTTCATTGATTTGAAAAAGGACGTCTTCTGAAAATGCTAACAAAATGCTATATGAGTGAATGGCCACAAAATGCTATATGAGTGAATGGCCAACCCATGCTGCTGTAGAATCCATGATGCTACATTATGAATGTCACACAGAGGTAGTATCTGTTAAACAGGCCTAAGGGTTTAAACATGCTATTCTTGCTCACTGATCTGATAGTTGTTAGGGGCTGAAGAAAGTAACAGTCAGTCGGAAGTTAGTTTATTTTTTCCTTTCCACTTATTTCATGGTGCAGCAGCTTCAACCATCAATAACAACGCCAATCTCAGCAGCCAGACAGCAGGCAAAGTGCATGAAAAAATAAAAATTGCCTGCCTTCGCCTGCTCAAAAAGGCCAACTGACAGACTTGATTATGTGGTTTATTTATTTGTTTATTTATTAACTCTCCAAGCTCTCCCTCTCCGATGCCTCTCAATAAGTACAAATAGCCAAATGTGTGTGTTTATGAACACGGGCACATAGAGGCACACATAGGGACAAACACATGCATACAGCTACAGTACACACACTAACATTCATGACCGCTCGTGTTGGCAAGCATGCTCAGAGCTCATATGATGGAGGCTTGTTTGCAGTGAAGGCCAGAAGTGACCTCAGCTTCATAGAGAACCCAGTGTACCTCTCCACCCTAGCTCTTACACACACATGCACACACACAAGTTTTTAAACATTGTCAGGGATCATAAATATAGTCTTTACGTTACAACTGGCTCATTCAGCAGTGTGTGTTTATTTGCTCAAAAAATAATTTTTTTATTTTTTTGTTTGTTTGTTTGTTTGTTTCAAGCAAACAGACTTTCTTCTGCATTGTATGTCGGCATATTTTTGTCCTGAAAATATAGGAAAACAAACTCAAAATCACACACACACACACAAACACACACATATGCGGTCTCCCAGTGGAGTGTGAGCAGCCCTCCACCCCAGTGAAACGGCGCAGCAGCTGCTGCAGTTATGTAAGAACTGTCAAAACGCTTACACACACATCCGTGGCATGGACACACACACACACACGCGCACACACAATGGAGCTCAGCAGTATAACCTAGTGACACCTAGCCACTCCCTCTGAAAGGAGGTCCCCACTGTAGAAAACACAAACTAGGGAGAGGGATTCCAACAGGTTATGTAACAGTTTTTCCTATCCCATGGATTTGTAGTGTTGTCCCTGTGTGTGTGTGTGTGTGTGCATGTGTGTGTGTGTTGCCTGTTTGGCATTTAGCGCTACAGTAACATAGTGACAAATCTCTCAAGGTTCAAAATGTCATTGGTCACCGAATATGAGGCAGAAACATGTGACTCCATAAACAGTCCATATGGCAGGACAGTAAACAGAGACAACACCATTTTGATAACAGAAATCGTTGGCTCAAATATCAGAGGAAACAAAGAAGGAATCTGATCCCATTTTGTAACAAATTGAGCCTGAAATATGCAAGCTTTGCTTGTAACTTATTATTACATGAAGCAGTGTGGGTCATCTTATAGCAGTAGCCATTTATGGCCTATAATTTTAGGAGTAGTTAATCATAAAATTATAGTATTATATAATTTTTTAATATTACTGTAAAAATGATATTTGAAATCCTCGAAATGTGCACAAATTTGAGTTTGTTTTTTAATCTGCTCATAATTAGTCTGAATGGTTTTGGTCGAAGAGGCAGAGGCATCTCAACAGGTCAAATAATCTCAGCAGAGGTTGTCATTCATATTAATCTTTCACTGTGAGGTAGAAAAACCTTTGTTCTGTCATTTTTATTTAGATCTGTGAACATTAGATGATGTTAGATAATGTTTTTGGATTGCAAAGGAAAGCATTGAATAGTAAAATGATTGTGTGTTTTTCTCACACTTTCTTATTCATTCAAACTCCACTGTCATGAGCAAAATAGAGATACAGTAAACCCTGCGAATTCGCTGCTTCAGAACCGAACATTTTTATGCATTTTATTGCTAAATTATTTTTAAAAAATGTAACTTACTTATTTTGTAACATAAATATTAACGTAAACTCAGCAACATTTCCATAATATATAACGGTATAGATTTTTTGGTACTGTCCAGAGAACACAAAGAAAGCAAGTCTTTGGATGGTGATATACCCCATTACTCAGAGGCGGGAGGTTTGAAAGTAACCAATCCGAGAGCGTTATTCATTTCTCCTTGCTGCTGATTGGCTGCTGCCCTGTGACGCAAACTCTGGCAGACGCAATCCAGCATTCCCGCATCATAACAGTTTCCCACGTATTCTCAAGTGTTACGTTTTGTTCTTCTTAAAGCCCTGTATTTTTATAACTGTTAATTAAATTAATTTATTACTGTATTTACCTGCTTATACTAAAGAAAATGACAGCACATACCAAAGAAAATGGCTTGCATGTATATACAGGAGTAATATCAGTATTTTACATGTGGGAGACAGCAGTTCAGTGTACACTGTACAGTACGGATACGGGTTTACCTTTACATTTTTTAAGGGCAATGTATTAAGCTGAGTTTAAAATGAAATTAAAGTGTTTTGGGGGCACATTTAGGGTTTACACTATAAAACTAGACTTTTTAGGCATTTTTTTTACCACATCATCATAAATTTGCGTTTTTTCACAATGCGCGGGTGCTCTTGGAAAGTAACCCCCACGATTGTTGGGGGTTTACTATAATGAGAAAAAAGAAACCTGGATGAAGTTCACTAAGTTGCCTGTCTATGGGTTGCAGTAACTCAAAGCCTGCTGTTTAGATAGCTCCAATACAGCGTTCTCTGCCCTGAGTCAGCTGTCAGCATGAAGGCTATTCCCTAAATCACTGGTCAGCCAGTCTTTGGATAGACTGCCTATAAATAGTTAGGAGACCTTGCCTTCTTTTAAAATGTGCTTTTTTTTCTCATAACAAAACTTTTTTCCCCCAGAATGGTTCAAATACCTTGAGTCTTGATGTCAGAATGGTTTCCTAAGGCACCGGCACCAACGTCACAAATAGTTCCATAGGCTAATGGTTTCCAGAGCACACTGACCCAAAATTATTGAATAATATTGGGTTGCTGTGCTGTACCTGTGTATAGTTTTCAGTAGTTCTCCATTCAAAGTCACTTGATTTGGAACAGTACAAAGCTGACTGTTAACATTTGAAGGTTGGCATTTGGTAGATTTGTTCAGATAGGATGTTACGGCCCCAGTATGTAAAATTATTGCTTTATCACTTGTTTATTATGTGAAGAGCTGTTAGGGTCATGAAGAGCTAAGTGTTGCTAAACTTTTGAGCTTTTCAGTTGCGACTGCAGCGTTAATCAATTTATAATCAAGCCTCAACCTGTGTTGGTCACTCAGGGTACCTCGTTAGTGCAAGAGGGGAAAAATTAGAGGGCGGAGGCAGGAATGTGACTGCAGTGGAGAACAAGCTACGGAAACAAATACAACAGGAAGCATCGGGAGGCTGCGGCAAAATCCCAGCAGAGCTGGAAAAACAATTATCCCTGAGGTTCTTGTTAGAAGCAGTGTTGGGAGGGGGGTTATAGTGGTGCTCCTACAAGGCCAGGGTAAATTGTGAATGAACGATGCCTCTGCACCGTCTCCATGATGCGGCGGCATATCTAACTAATGGAAATTCACAACTAGGTTACAGCAGTGTCTCTGGAAACAAACCCCTGGAGCCTGTGGAGCGGATTCAACATGTTATGACAGACATGGAAACAGCTGCACCATTTTTTTCCCTCTTTCCTCTGCCAGTGACTAGCAAAAAATAATATTTTTTCCAAAGGAGGTTAGAAGCGACAGGGGGGTAAAGAGTGGTGTGACATGGTCAGAAAGAGAATGTTTTTTGTGTAATAGAGACAGTAAAAGAAAAGGCCTGGTGTGTGTTTTTTTCCACAGGTAACACTGGGTAAAATGGAAAGATGAGGTGAATTACCCTCTCTCCACTGGGGAGCATGTTGTTGTGAGAGAGAACAGGATTTGGAATCTAAATAACTTTCCTTCAGCACAACTCACTTTCCATACTTGTTAGTGTTAGTTCTAGCCTCGGTAGACAGGACTATGTGGCAACTTGCTTCTCTAAGCAAGGAAACCTGAGACAGGCCCCTTCCGATTTGTGAGAGCACACACTGAGTAAATACAGAAACACCAAAAAAAAAAAAGAACACTTTCCTTTATCTTCTTGCTTAAAGCTATAGAAAGTCACTTGCGTGGGTTTGTGAGAGAGCGAGAGAGAGAGTAATACAGAAAGAGAGACAGAAAGAGAGTCATCCACACCATTGTGGCTGTGTCACTGGAGTCTTTCGGGGAGTTGAATTCACACCTTTTTGTGACCACTTCCCCCGGCGTCATTGACATAGTTCCGGCCTCGCACAGCACTCACAAATCTCTCATCGTATTCGTCTTGCCATCATTCTCTATGCTCTGGAATGCCTCTCAGCCTGCAACAAAAACACAACCCATGTTCATTCATGTCCTATGATTGTAATGAATGTCCTATGTTTGTGTAATGAGCTTCTCTAGAGGTTCTCTAGAAGAAGAATTCAGAACCAGTATTAGAAGTAAAAGATCAAAGGAACTGACACAGTTTTTCCCACCTGTAGTCAATCAGCCAAGATATGTTTGGGTGCCTGGTTTATCATGCCTTGGTGTTTTAGTTTAGGTGCTACAAGGTTGTGGAAGTAACGTAATGTATATGGTTTCTGACACTAGTGTTTGACCAACTGTAATCTATAGAAATGGACAAAACTGTGGACGAAGTTCAGGCTGCTACCGTTACACCTCTATAAGGCCACTTTAAGGTTAAATTTTATTAGTTGCATACAAAGAAAGATGACGGCGGTTAATTATCAGCTAAAATATCATATAACAAGCTAAAATAAAGTGATGTCAGAAACTATAAGCAAGTCAGTTTGAGATTAACTGACGATTTGACATGGTTTGAAGCAAGTGTGAGATGATTTAAGCATGTAGTTTGCATGACTACTGTTTAGTGTACTTAAGATTACTTCACATTAGCCTTGTAGCTCAGTGCAAGTCTGGAGAAGTGAAAAGTAAACTTTGAACACCAAACATAGCATTTGGGATAAATGGGAAATGTAGGCAATGTTAAACTCTTAGTATAAAACATAGCTTGGACTTGTTTTTGTCTCTCCATGTCTTTCTGCTACACGTTTTCCTAATTGACTCTTTCTTTTTCCATTCCTGGTCCCAGTAGTCAGATCAAGGCAGTGCGGGAAACAGTGGCTGAAAAACAGTAGCTGCTGGTGCATTTTGCTGGTTGTTCTTTTCTAAAAAAAAAAGACATGGACAGATTGAGAAAAGACAGAAGTATTGTAATGTTGCCTGCTGCACCCCCACCCCCACCTCAACACACACACACACACACACACACACACACACACACACACACACACACACACACACACACACACACACACACACATACATCCTTGCACTCGGCCCTAACATAAGATCCCCATTAGGAAAGCATTTTAAATATTGTTACAACTGCTTTGTTGAAATAATTATTAGAATTATTGCCATCAGCACTTTAACCCTTGGCAGTGCTTTCTGTGGAAATGACAAGACCTTGGTCAAACTGTTAATTCAATTGTGTTTATAGGTGTACAATTATGGAGTCTTTTTGTTTTTTCATTGGGAGAGCAGACAGATTTATACTGCTAGCCAGACCAGACGGCATGGAGTCATTGTGGTCAGTTTTTAGAAGTGATCACAATTGATGGAATGAATTTAACATGTTCCCTCAAAATCTGTATGTTACAGTGGAGTCAGTATGAACCAGAAACTGGTTTAAATGATTGTTTATTTTCAATTAAAATGTTATAAGAGACAACACCAAGATACAGGACACGCAATAGTGTTAGAATCGTAGGTAGTGTTTTCTTTAAGACATCATTAAGATGCCACTATGGCTTCTTGAGCTTTCATCCACAGCCACAACCTTTTACAGCCTCAGCACTTCAGCAAAGGTAATCCTAACTATCTGAATATATATCTGAAAAATAACAAAGAACCACTTGTTTTGACAAGAACAAGGCATTTGACTGTCAGGCAAAATGTAAAATCACAAATCATTGTTTTTGCATGACATATTAAGGGAGATCCCTGCAGTGGGCTTGTGCCCCACCGAGGGTGAGTCCCTGCCTCGCACTCATTGGGATAGGCTCCGGGTACCCACGACCCTAATGAGGATTAAGCGGTTACAGAAAAAAAAAATTGAATTAGGGAAGACAATTGTCAAAACAGTGCCACAAAAAAATCGTTTTTTTGTTTTGTTAATTTTGGACTTTTTTTGTGTGTCTTTGTTTAAAAGGCTCATTAACGTCATGATGTGCTTGCTTCTTAAGATTAGGTAGCTTTAGCATAATGAAAAATTTAGACCAAAGCAGTCAATCCTTAAACTATCTGTGAATGGTATTCCCTGCAAAAGTTCGCACTTGAACAGCATGTTGAGTTGTGACTCTGAGCATGTGCTTTTGGGGACAGAAACAGCTTTTACAAGCTCTTCCCACAGCCATGCTGCAAAAATAGTCCCTTGTTCTTCATTCACATTGGCACTCAAGTAAGCTGAAGCCCTTGATACATTGAGCATTGAGTTTTTTTGTTGACTTCATGTTGGAAACCAACCTCAGGGATAGCAAGGTCTGCACAACATAAAAAGTGAGAATTATTAAGAACTTCCTCTTTGTCTTTCTTTTTCTCTCCCGTTCACCCTTTCCTTTGCGGGATTAGGGCTTGGCAAGCATGGTCATCTGAAGTGGGCCACTTTGCCCCTCTGCTTAGCTGCACTTTAATATTAATGCATTGGGAGGCTTATGAAGCCACTGTTATTATCTCTAGTGTGTGCTGTCATCCTGCAGGGTGACAGTTAAAGGCACAGACACCGTGCCCATACTCTCTGAGGTGTGGGCCGGCAAGAAAGGCCTGGAGAAACATGGCGGGGGCACTGATTGATGTTCTTGGCCCTGGAGTTTCACTTTCCTCCACACTTATTCATTCTTTATAAGGAGTGGTAAGAGGGCAGACTGGGGACTGTCCAAGACCAACATTATTCTGTTGGGTCCCAGGGGATAGCCGCAAAATGTCAAACTCTTTCAGCCCCATTAATACCCTGGTGGTGCTCTAATCATTAGCATACCACCTTCTGTAGGCTAAAGGTCAAAATGTAGCATGATCTGAAGGGTACCATCTGTGTCCATTTTATACCTGTACCATTAGAAGTCGAGTTTTACTTTTGTTACACTACACTATAAATACACACTGCCACTAAGTAAGTTATGAAATGATTTTCACTTGACAATCTGTGTCAACAGGCCATGTCAACTTTTCATGGAGTTATTCATTTCAATTAGCCAATCGTGAGCAAGAGTTCATATCGAATTGAGCTATGATTCCTAGCAATAATTAGCAATAAATGTGACATTTAAGGGACACACATGTACATTTACATCTAGTGAGAATGACTCTTCTTAGAAAATTGACTGTTTGCTTTTAAGAGCTTTGAAGTGAGCAGCCATTGCACCATGGACTCCTCTGTCAAAGAAGCCCGGTGCAGATGCAGCAGTATTGTTAATCAAAGGACAGTGACCACTGGCCAAGATGCCAGTGTCTCTGCTTCTACAGTTGTGTGTCAGCATTTCACCACTAACATGTGTTCTCCTTAGCAGTGGACATTTTTCTCATTGGTTAGGTGGTAGAATTCAGCACTTAGCGCCATGCACACTCTGTGTCTCCCGAACGGCACGGTATACAAAAAAAAATCTTTGTGAAGTAATGAGTTGTTGCTAAAATCAGATCAACCTTGGTGAGAACTGTCTTAACAGTCAGAATGATCAATATTGTGGTTAATTCTTAGCACCCCGTGTGACCTTTGAAGAAAATGAGAAGTTTGTAAGGCCTCGTCATGAACCCTTCCCCCTTTTTCTCTAAACTCATAGTTAAGCATTTTAATACTTTTTGGATCACTTTTTTTTGCAATGCCTGACATCACATGCTTCAAACGTTTCTTTGATTAAATTCTTTCCCTTCCTCTGTAGATTATTTGAGATTTGCTGAACATTATAAAAAAGTCTAGGTGGAAGTTCAGCCTTCGTTTGATTATGGGAACTGATGCTGATGTGTTTTGTCTTTCATTTCCCTTGATAAAGTAGCTCTTTACACAGACAATGAGGTGTGAGTATCACCACCATTTGTGTTGTGTCAAAGATGGTGTTTGTATATACTTTGTATCCACAGATTGTCAAGTGAAAATCATTTCATAACTTACTTAGTGGCACTTATTTATAGTGTAGTGTAACAAAGAAAGTTTTCCATCCTCATTTTTTTGTGTATTCGGCATAAAGAGTAAA
>JBBJLS010000155.1:14132705-14160090 GCA_037577275.1 Bryconaethiops microstoma | reverse complement strand
ATATATGTATATATGTTTAGGGCTACCCACATAATCAGAAAGTCAGAGAAGTGGTAGGTTAGAATCCCAGGACTGCTAGTGGCACCACTGAGGTACCCTTGAGCAAGGTACCATCCCCACACACTGCTGCCTGCTTTATTCCTTGCTGCCCACTGCTTCACTTGGGCGAATGGGTTAAATGCAGAGGAAGAATTTCTTACTGTTCACACTGTGTGCTGTGGTGTGTTCACATATGACAATGGTCACTTCACCTCACTTTTAAAGAAATATCTGTCACGTTGCATCTGAGGTCTTTCCACTCTTAAAGTTATCACATTATTAAGCAAGGATGTGGTTCCCCTAATGCAACCCAGCATTGTGAGATGGTAAAGAGAGCAACATATTAAATCTACTTTGCAGGTCATGTTTTGTAACTAACAATGTAGAACAATGTACAAATGACAATCCTTTTTTTTGTTTTTGAGCTCCTAAAATCAAGAAAAACTTTCAAAAATTTGTTGAGAAGTTTAGTAGTAAGGGGGAGGCTTGCCATTATTTGTTATGGTACTCCCATTATAGTGCCATTATGTATTATGATACTGTTATACAAAAAAGTGCTGTTTAGGCATTAAACATGACGTTTAAGGTGTGATTGGTGAGACCAGTAGTTAGTAACTGGTTGTACTCTCTCCATAGTTTGCTACTTCTCACACTCCCAGTCTCAGGACAATTTACTGGAAAACCTTAATGTGATTCCAACATTATACTACTACAGAAGAGCTGCAAGAACTCATTATCTAAATCATTATCTAACATTATCTAAAACATCATCAGACTTCTCCAGCTTCATATGAAGTTTGCAGTCCAAAGTCTGGAAAGCGAAAGGCCCTGAAATATTATAATTTGTACATCTGCCTGAATGGGTGCCACCACTGATTAATAGATACCAGTGCTCAGAATTTTCCGAAGTTTCCTCACCTCACTGTCTTTTAGCATGTTTACAGAGGGACCCTCTAAAAAGAGCATGCGTCTCATGCCGGATATGGCACTGTGCTGCTACTGGGCTGCTTGAGCCCGTCAGTTACATTGCCATAAAGCTCTCATTTTGACTAGCAGAATTCTGCCAGAGCTCTGTCAAAATCCCACCGAAGCGCCTGGCTGCTCTTAAATCCATGCTTTAAGAAAAAAAAGTTGTGGGGGAGGGGGGCCATGTTAGGGTGAAAATGAGTGGAAACTGGACAGACGGGCTTGGATGTCTTTTACAGACTGACTCAGAAAACTGCACAGTGCCAGGTCCTTTGCCTTGTATAACAGCCCTGAGATTGGCACGGATGGCGTACTCTTGACTCACGGCGCTATCATGCAGAGTCTGGTCTTGTTTTTCTGCAGAAGAGGTACAAGAGTAGGCCAGAAGGAGGAGTGGGCGTACTCACCCTGCACAGCAAAGGCAGTGAACTCAGTGACCTCAGCCTGGTCTTCAAGGAGAACGAATCTACTGTTACATCTATGGACCACTACAAGGAGAACCCACTTAAAGCCTGCAGGCCTTACTGCTGGACCCCCACTGTTTGCTTAGATCTTTGCAGTTCACATAATGACTTCTGTTCTGTGCCATGAAGTATAATGTATAAAGAAAAATATGGGTATCATTCTGGTTAAAGCCAGCTATATATCTGTAAGTAAGTGGCTGTGAATGCAATTTGAAAAGATACTGGATCCTTATTCATGAAATCTGGGCCCTTATTCATGAAGCTTCTTATAATAAGAGTGGTGGTGTAAGATATGTTCCTTGAAGTAAAGGTGTAGATTAGACTCTGATCCTAGATCAGCTCTGCTTCAGTTGAAAAGACAGTGGTGGCCTACTGATAGGAAGTGCTATTGTCACCAATGAGGTACCCTTGAGCTCCACATGCTCCGTGACGGTGGCTGCCCACTGTTTCACTTGGTAAATGGGTTAAATAGAGAGAAAGAATTTCACATTATTCGCACTGTGTGCTGTGCTGTGGTGTTTTCACATGTGACTATATGGTGCAACCTAACTTTACTTACTTTACCTTCTAGAGAAGCCTTGTTAATACAGCCCCTGGACAGGTTACAGTTCAACTTTGAAAGGAAACATAAACTGCTATATTAGATGTAGATACTGCTAGATTAGATGCAGCATTCTCCATAGCCAAGACCGCATAGAGACTTCCCTTAAAGTATTGCTTTGGCAATGTACCCAATTTCCTAGATAAGCAAACCTCAGGCACCAAATGTGTCATGGCTGATCCACTACATTGAGTGTACATTTGATTGAACACTGATTTTGGTGCTCACACGGGCAGACTAGTCATTCTTTTGTGGTTGCAGTTCGGTGTGAGGAAGTGTCAAGAAAAGTGGCAATTAGAAAAGGGTACCGGAGTCCGGAACTGATGCCGTGACGCAAATAACACTTCCTTCTTTCAATCTGGTGCATGGAGCCCGAGTTACAGTTGTTGGGGGGGACAAGGGGCTGATGGATGCACGATAAGATGACACTGATTAGCCCACTCTGGAAGCAACTGACATGGCTTACGCAGTATGGTCGCTTCTCTCTGTGATTAATGCCTATTAAACACCATGTGCCTCCAATTTGTTGCAGTCCAAATCCTGTCCCCCAATGCGCTGATTACAGAGTGGGTGCCCAGCTCTTCTCCTACACCTGCTGGACTGAAGAGACGCTCATTGTGTGCCGCAGTCGGTCATGTGGCAATGCTGTCTGTTTGGAGATGCGTGATCAAGCAAAAGCTTTTCCTCTCTTTGGAATGGAGCCTAATCCATGATACAAGACCAAACCTTTTTTATGCAAATGTACTTTATTTTATTTATTGAGACAAAAGGTTCTACAGTATACAACTTCTTAAATAAGCGATATGTTGTCTTTTGACATTTACAGACATTGTGCAGTTGTTTTCTTAACAAGTCAAGCTTAGCAGACTGCTCTATAAATGTATTGCATTGTGATTGGAATTTTATGTTTATGTTGAATGTGTTGTAAACAAGGCCCTGCTAGGAATGAGAATTTGTCTGCTTGAATATAAAACTATTAATTAAACTAAACAAAGAGTACCAGAGGAGTCTTTGCAAAGGAAAGGTGGCAGGGTCTCACTCTTTTGAGCACCTCCAAGATTTAGCATTCTTGTTAAATCCAAGATTTAACAATCTTTAGCATTCCAAGATTGTCTGAACACACTGATATTTTCTCAGAAATATTGTGTTAGGACTGGAAGTTGAACTGTCATTGAGGGAGCTGGGTGGTGGGCTTCAGAAATCAGGTGGTATATTCAGTATAGGCTGTAACTAAACTAGTAGAAACTACGGGAAAAGCAGTGACATGTTTTTTGTTTAAAAAGCTGTCAAAGTTGAGGTTTTATTGGTCTCAGCTTTGGTAAGGTAGTTCGTAATGTGATTTTTTTTTTTTTTTTTACTGTAACCCACGCAATCACTAAAATAGCCAAAATTGGCTTTTATTTGTGCCAAGTTGCTGGCAGTGCTCAGTGTAAGAAAAAGACTGTATTTTTCCTTTGGCCTTTCTCTAGGGACATAGGATAATTCATTGGTCCTATGGCATATGGCTTGACATTGTAATAAGTACTTGAACAATAATGATTCGGCATCTGTCCATTTTAGTGAGTTTCAGGTCAACAGATTTTCTATTCTTTGATTTTCACTGAGTGACCACAAGATATAGATATTACAGACAGAGAGGAAAAAATGGCGTGAGTATTATTTTAGACAAAATTTTTTGCTGGTCTGTTTGGAAGATCATACATGTTCAAAGTAAGGTTCATAGTATCATAGACCTTCTCATTTCTGCCTTTTCATTTATATTACCTATGCTGGCCTGAAAGTAGGGCTAATTTTACCAGAAGACAGCCAGTGCCGTCAGGAAATCCACTTAGGGCGATTTCCCGGCTCTCGCACTGGGTAACGTGACACTGAGCGCTGGCTGTCAGAGGAACACTCACCCAGGCTGTCAATAAAAAAGCAAGCCTCTGATGTCATGACCACAGCTATGCTGTGAATTCCACCCTGATGCACTCATCTGTCAGCCGTGCTCTTTCCATTAGGCCACTCTGTCAGGGGGATACATGGAAAGGAGGGGGATACAGGGGAGGAGGAAAGGATGAGGGAGGGAGCAAGGGATGGCGGGAGTGTTATGTGCAGCTGGGGCCAGAGGAGAACAACAGAGCTTGCTAATCAGTTTGTCTGCACTGAAGAACATGCCAAGGTTTAGCCAAATCCTGCGTCCACTTACCACCACATCCTATTTGCCTTTTGGAAGCTTGAGGACGGTGCAGAGCTGTCGCCTGGGTTGGCTGTGCCATTCCTCAAAATGTACTTTTCGGTTTCCATAAATTTTTAAGTCGACCCATTAAATGTAAGGTAATTGCATCGTCTTTATAGAATGCCTGGAGCCATGAGCCTTATTAAAGAGCCACAAAAGTCAGTGAGTTTTAGAGTATTTATTAAGAAGACTTGTATTAATTATGAAGGAGGTGGAGGGTATGAGATGAAGAATAGTAACAGAACAATGCTTCGCTGCCAGCAAGAGAGAGAGCCCTAGGTACAACAGGAGCTCAAATCAGCCATTTATGCTGTTTTTTCGTTCAGACTTTGCTGTATGTTCCAGATCCAGACACGCTGGGAGGCGAGACTGAAGTATGTCTGTTGGAGAACAGTTCAAACAAGGACAACACAGTGTGATAAGTGCTGGATGAGGAGCGCGTGAAGAAGAGAGGTGCCATTGTGTGGATTGTTGGAGGTGTCAGGCTGGAGCAGGTGCACCTGACAGGACAGTCATTGGTTCCCATGGTTGCAGGGCTGGTGCAATGAAAGGGGCAGACAGGGCAATGACAGGGCAGCTAGCCCCAGGGCTTTTCCTGCACCATGATACATTTAGCTTCCTAGTGCCACCTCAAATGATCTCACTAACTTTCCTGTATTACTTTACATTAAATTTTCATCAGCTTGAATAATGTTGTGGAAGTAAAGCAACAGGAAGGCTTAAGCACCTTAACAAATGGTTTTCGTTGTGATAGTTTCTGTCCACATTCAGTGTCCAAGCACTGTGGTTAGCTTTAGTTTAGTTAGACGCAACACATCACTTACATGCAAGCATATAAGTCCAATTGTATCCAGCAATCCTTGACGAGTCTTGACAAATAAACAGACAAGTGTATAACAGTTTCAACATTGCATAAGATATACCGGCCTGTCTTTGCAGTGCATCTATCCGATTAACTGCAGTTTCCTTACAGTTTTTCTAGGCTGCAAGGATTTGCTCTGAATAGCAAAATGTTGGGGTTTTTTCAAGGAAAACGAAGGGATTAGGGTTTCAAAAAAGCTTCATAATATTGTGTATGTAGTGTTTCCAATGTCAATCCTGTAATCCTATTCAGTCTTAGACAAAGAGGCAGAAAAGAGGATGTGCAATTGAAGAAGGGGACTCGACAGATGCACTAAGCACACTACATTCATTTTGGACTGCAGCACATAGAGAGTGTGGGAGTTGTATACATTGCTGAGAAATGTTTTTCAGAAATAAGCCAGATTGTCAAAATGGGGGATGGTAAAAAATAACCCTCATGCATTTATCCATCATCTCTTAACATTTCAATTTCCCAGACCCATCCTGCTGTGCGTCACATTAGAGAGCTTTTAACAAAACATGCCACATGTCCTCAAGTATTTTGAAAGAGTGAAGAGCGGGTGAATGTAATTACATGCAGTTATTTATACCATCCATAGCTCCTCATCGCTTCGCAAATGCTCCAGGTGGTGTGCCTGCTTCTGCCTTTAGTTTAGGACCTGCTGAGCAGGTGTGCCATAGGATGGAGCTGCCATCCGCTAGCATGAGGCCAAGTGGATCTTGCTCACAAAACTTCAGAGCCACTTGCTACAAATCCATAGAACAGAGGAACTCCTAAAGTTAAAGGGCTCACTTTGGGAATAGATGGTTCTTGGAGAGGAAGGTCCACCATGATGCAATTTTGGTGGTCTGCAAAATTCCTAAATTTGGATAGTTCTGATTCTAAAATCTGATTGGCTGAGCCACTTTCTCAGCTGTTGCTCAATATACACATCTATGACTGCACACATCAGTTGAATTCTGTGTTAATGGACCAAGTTATTTAAAGCCCTTCATGAGATCATTTTTGATCCTTTTTTTGATTAGCAACCATAGGTGACTGTTAAGGAGCTATATTGAGTGTCGAAATAATTGTATATTGTGATTTTATTAATAATAAACCTTATTGAACCTTATTGAGCCTTAAACTTCTAAAAAATGATTTTTGCTATTGCCAAACACGTATAAGCATAGTTCCAATTCTAATGTTATGATGCCTTTGTGGTTGGTATAATACTTTAAGGCCACTCCATCTAACTTGGCATCAGCTTTAATGGTCTCAAGGACGCCATGTGCACTCATAAAATTTTGGGTTCCATAATTTCTTTTTTAATTAAATGTAAATGTAGTAATTAAATGAATTTAATGCACATTTTAGGTTTATGGTTCAGGTTAATTTTAATTTTGACCACTGTTCAGTAAAGATTACTGTCAGAACTTTCATTCCCTTTTTATCAGTCATTTGTTTTGTGAAGGTAATGAAAATGACTTCAGTGTTGTTATTTGTCACTCTTCTGAAAAGCCTTAATGAAGTTCTCTAGCAACAAATAAAGCTTTTTGGCCAACTTTTTGCATTCTATGTTCTTTTCAATGAAATCATTTATTCTAATACAGCAGGTGGTCAGCTTCACTGATATAAAAGAATTTATGAAGCTCTCTAATAGATAAAAAAAATTCTACTGTGTTACATGTGAGCTGAGGCAAGAGCTTTTGCTCTTGATAAACCCCATTTCCTGTGTTTACTCTGGGAGAATGCCGCCACAGATTGTGATGCAACCCCACAGAAATGCCTTGTTTTTCTGGGTTAGCTGAGCTGGCCGTAGCCTAGAAGAATAAGAGCATAATGGTGCTTGTAATATCTCCAGCTTCAGGGCTCATGGGAGGCAGCAATAGTGCGGAAGGGTGCTTGGTTGGGTCCACCCCAGATCAATGAAAAGGGAGAGAGGAAGAAGTATATGCGTGTGCTTTGCCTTGGATAGGTTTATGCAAAGCAGGCCACTAGAGTTCTTTACAAGAACTAGGAGTCATCTCCTAGCTCAGTGACTCTATGACTTTAGCATTACCTTTCAGCATCCATTTGCAGAGGCATTGTGGATCTGACCTGAGAGAAACATTGTGAATCACTGTATGCGCTATTGTCCATGAGCTGACTTAGATGGAAGTGGTTTCTTCAACCAAAACTGTCCTCACAGAGAAATGAATAATCTTTTCACTAACAACCCACACCTTTTCAGTCAATGGTGTCATAGTTCCCTTCGCTGTCTTGGTTCAGTCTATAAGTCCAGCTTTGTTTTACTGTATGAGCAATGGAGCTTATAATGCAACTAGCTAATTACAGTGCACAAAATGACAGCCACTGTTAGTTTTGGCGATTGCTTTTTGTTCCTTTTTGGTATCTAATCAGGAAGATGTCCCTCGTGCCCAAAACCGCAGAGAGGCTCTTCTTCCACCTCCTGATCCTTTGGCCAGGGGCTCATTGTTACCCATACAGGGATATGTGGTGGTTGTTTGGACCTGGACCTGTTTCAGTGGCCCTTAGGCCTTTTTTTTTCATTTAATATCCGTGATTTGTCGACAGGGCCTGCGGTTCAGGACGTAGTTTTTCACCCACTGTTCTGCAAATGAGAAGGGAAATCTCATTCTGTTAGATTAACAGCCAACCTAATTAGGCCCCGTGCTCTATTGTGGGCAGTGGGATTTGTGTAATTTGTCAGGCACTGTCAGCTTCAGGGGAAAGGATGAGGGATAGGGTGAATTTGGAGGAAGGGATGAAAGGAAATGATGAGGGGTGGCGATAGTGAGTGTCCAACTATACTTTTACTCTAATAGTAAAGAATTTGTCTCAGTTTGCTGCCGATGATTGCCCAGTGTTTGCAAACGGGTCACATTCATTTCTATTAGACAGATACTTAATATCTTATTGGAAAAAGGTCCATTCTGAGCTGCTTTGAATCCAAGCAAGTAATCTTTCATCACAGTCGTCTCATATTTTGAGAAATGTTCTTCTTTGCGGTTTTGGGCTATGCCTAAACACAGCAGAAGGTTCAGAATAATAGAGCATGGTTACTCCTCAGAGGGAATGAGCTTATTGTTTTAGCAGATGCTCAGTTCTAGTTCATTTAGCCAGTGTGTAGAGCCCTAGGAAGACCCTAAGCTCCATACACCCAGATTAGAATTATTAACCATTCTCCTTTTCTCCCTCCACACAGTGGTCTGCATAGTCTCAGTACCCTGGCCAAGTGATCCTTCTGAACGCCTTCCTGGCCACTGTCCATCTGCCTGACCCAGCTGCCCTGAGGGGGTGCAGAGCCAAGCAGGACCCTAGTTCAGTGCTCATTAGGTGAGTCCACAGAATCATTGCAATAGACAAGCTGACCAATACATCTACTTCTGCCTTAAAATGAACTGTCTGCTGCATCACCGATATCTAGATTATTTAACAAATCTATCATACTTTTTTACTTTAACCCTCAGATTATGTCTTACTGGTAGCTCACTGAAACAGGCAGTGAAGTTCAGATGACAAGTTCTTGTCATTTGTGTTGATAAAAGAAGACTCTGAATATTTAGTGACTAAAAAATGTGTAATTTGAATAACTAGTTGACTTTGAAATTAAAATTAGGTAATTGTGCAAGCCTAGCTCCACACAGGAGCACCTGGATACAAAGCCTGTCAGCTCACTGGGGAGCTAGGCCTGGTGTGTAGAGTGTTGACCAAAAAAATAGCACCCACAAATAACACACACATATACCAGAGGGAGTCAGAGACACATGTTCCATCAGCTGCACATCTTGCGAGACCAGGAGCTTGAGGCCACACGGTTCACAGATGTAGACACAAGATAAAAGGGCATAACTGATGATATGTGATTTACGGCTACTGATAAAACTCCTGATTAGCTTGGTAGGAATCCATGGTTCCTGGGATTGCTTAAGTGCTATATATGTATCCTTTCAAATCATTTTTGCTTTCAAAATGAATGGTTAATATTCATATTAAACTCATAGCGTTTCATTCAAATCACTTTACTGTCAAATTCAATGTTAAATTTACATTCTGTATCAACACATTAGAGTCTGTACCTTTTTTCCATTCATATCAATGTCAATGAAATTACAACACACAGCTCATTTACAAAAACAGTTCTTTAAAGAATCAAAAAACTCTTTAAGGAACAGTACGTGTTTTTTTTTTCTCTTGGGCATGACCGCATAAGTTTCCTTCAAAAACTGGGTCTCAGCCATGAGCCTTGTGTCCTGCAGTCCTCATAAGTGTGCGCTGGCAGTGTGAGCACTACAGCTTCAAAGCCTGAAAACAGTGAGGGGCTTTTATTTAGCCTGATGCTCTGTTCTGCAGTGGTGGCTGCCAGACGACCCTGCTCACATCTGTTTGCCCACCAGATCTTGAGCTGTTAACCTTGGACAGTGACTACAGCCACTTATCTGGTCTGCTCCCAGAGGCTGGGCTGCTCTGATGGCAGATGTTTCAGGTTTTCCAGCCAGGAACACAGCCCTGCATGGCTTCAATCTTGTTCTGCTCTGAACCCTGATTTCATCTATGTTGGCCAAACTGCAGTCTACAAGTTTCCTCATATAGTTATGTTCACTAAACTGATTTGTTTAGCTTTGTTTTTCTTTTTTTCTTTTTGCTTTGAGGTTAAAGGAATTCTGGACATGGAAGGAGAGCATGTGTGGAGATTGATGTGTTACAACATGTGTTAGCCCACAGGCTATGAGGTGTGCTATAAAGCCTTTTGGAGGCAATGCAGGCACAGCTGAGACATCCTTCGAAGGCGGTATTTAGCCCCTCAAACTGCATGGTTTTAAAACTTTACAACTGGCCACCGGTTTAACATTTCAATATAGTGAAATACAACATGAAGTGGTAGCTGAGGACAAGGAAGAGACAAAAAACCCACAAAGATATAATTTCAGTTTAGCATAGTGTTGTAAATCAAGGATCCAGGGAGAAAGACCATCAGTGCCTCTACAGCTGCTTCCTGACATTTCTGCAAAATGTTGTGGAAAATTTAATGAAGGCTAGCTTCGGTAATGGTTTCAAGCCTACCCGGTGGAAAATATGACAGTTTTTCCGTAGACAATTAAGACCAACACAAAGCCCCCCTTTTTTCCTAATTTGTTTTTATGCCTTGTCTTTGCTTCCATAGGATAATGCCCTGTGGGTCATTCAGGGCTAAATGGAAACATGTACATTAAACAGCTGCTGCTACACACCCTACAAAATGTGCATTGTTTGTTATTTGCTTTTATTTGTTGTTTAAGCCACGTTATCCCCAAGCAGTGGCAACTACCTCAGGACAGACTAGCATCAGTTCATTGGACATAGCCGAGGGACATCATGCTTTTTTATAGCATAGCTTCAATCCACAAATATGCAGTCTTTGTTTTGGGAGGGATTTAATAGGGTTTTAACCATGTGTATATTTCAGACCTACATTGGTGATGACTATAGCCACTTCGTCTGTAGTGCAGTGGTTGTCTTTGAATATAATGTTCATTATATATGTTTGTTATATCATTCAGCCAAAAATGATATAATAAAAGAGCAGATTTGTGCTACATTGACCTGCATCAATGTCCATGCTTGTAAAAGTTTTTTTTTTCTTTGTCTTGAAAGGTATGACAGTAAGTGATGATCAAATATAGACTAATCTCATTGTCAGTGATGTTAGATATACTTTCTGGGTAAATATATTTTTCACTAGTGTGTTCACTAGAGTTTTGAGTGCCAAAAACAAATATCCATGGTCTTACCACACACATGCATGGGGCAATCGTGTCAAAGTATCACTAGCTTGTCTATGCACGTGAGAATATTGGTGGTATGCAATGTCTGGATATTCTGTGAGCTGCAATAGGCAGGAGAACATTCTGGTATTATTCAAAATAATCCACATTATTACTCCAAAAAAACTGTTATTGCTTAAGCAAGACTCCTCAACCTAGAACATTAGGTTAAGCCCCTACCCCAATCCTCATTTACATTTGTCAGTAGAACATGGAAAAACCTGAACATTGTAAAAAATGCAGACCCAATCCCATTGATACTGAATGGAAGCTAAATTTGACTATTATATAATATAATTGTGTAATTAAATTTGAAGTGTATAGCAAAACAACAGTAATATTCTCGACTTTGCTAATTGGTCAAATGTCTTTGACACCATCCTATCTTTCCACAAGGAAATCTTTCTTCCATGAGGGAATTTAGGCTGAGATGTAGTCTGTACGAAGGCTAGGGCCCATTATTTGAGTAAATGGGAACCTGCCTGATGCCCACTTTTTCTGGCATATTCACTCACTCCCCGCTGCCTCCTTCAAGTAGCTGGCACTGCAGCTGCTGGATAATTATGTATTCGACCAAATGTCTTGAAGGGCTGCACAGTGCTTCGGATCCGGCTGCACGGACGCTGCCATCGCTGCCGGCCCACTCTGATTGAGTGCCGGCAGGGCCACGTTGTATAACCAGGTCTACCCCCCCCTCCCTTTTATAACACAATTCATAAGCACCATAACCCTGCATGGTATTCATGCCTTCTCCTCCCACACAGGAACTGTCACCCACGCTCCTCACCCCGTCTCGAGATGGCTGTGGATGCTTCCCACGCACACTTTCTCTGTCCAGCACTTACACACACTTGTGCCGTCACACACACAAACACGCTCACACATATTCAAGCTCTGCTGTCCGGTGTGTTAAAAATACCTCTTCTCTTATTTAATTGCTTCCTCTCTGCACCAGATATCTCAGTGAGTTTCTCTCTCCCTATCTCTCTCTCTCTCTCTCTGTCTCTCTCTTGTCGTTAGTCTGCCTCTTTGCGTGAAAGGAAATATAACCACATACATAAGTTGCTTTTCATTGACTCCTACAGTAAGCTTGTATTTGCCTGTGGGCTGGTCATGTGCAAAGGCCCTTGGCCACAAGAATGTAGAATGTACTTAAATCTACTGATTTTACTAGATACGTTCTCCCTGCACTAAAAGAATATTAGATTACATGTGTATATACAAACATGTATATGTGCATATCCACACCTGAAGCCTCAATATGTTGATTTTTCAAAATTTTATTACAAGAATACATTAGACAGTGCCATTTGTTTGAAGTATTTCTAATGTTTTCTTGCAGTAAACATTTTTAATGCATCGACACTGACTGTGTCAGTGCATCACTCGGTTCTTTAGCATTATATAAATTCTTCTGGATTATGTATCACTGGACTAAATTTCAATCTTTAATAGGATAATAATCCCAAACATGCCAAAATTATGTCCAGTCCAACAAAAAGCTACAATTTTAGAGAATTATGTCTTGACCACCTTTGTCTTGATCTTTCTCCTATTTAGCTGATATAGGACACACTGGACTGACAAGTTCAAAAGGAGTGTTCAGCAAATGAGGCAGAACTGTTTGCATGCTTGAAAAGGTGCTGGGAAGCCTTGGAGTCAGGGATGCCACAAATCAGTGTTGCTGTGATAAAAGGGTTAATTTGATGAAACGCGTACATTAGCTTTCACCTCCATTAAATTGCACTTACAGTGTACACTTACAGTGTGCTTGCATTTACAATGTACACATCAGAACAGGTCAGTTACATTCCTGTAATATTACAAATTAAGAATTTGTAGTATTTTCCTGTAGTAAAAATTTTGAAAGAGCAGCATTTTTTTTTATCCAAGGGTGGGCCCAAGCTTATGGCCTGTAGTGTGTATATATATTACACATGAAAAAAATATTTTACATTAACACAGTCTTTCAGTTTTGCCTATTTTCTTGATGTTCTCAGCATTGCTGACCATATAGGTGTGATATAGGCTGTTTCACCTCTCCTTGTCGGTCTCTTACTCATGATGCTTCTCAGGCTTAGCTGCGAGGTTGGCCTGCACTTCATCTTTGGGGCCCTAATGAGGAGTCAGTGGGACACCAGGGGGCTGACTAGCACACATTTCTGGGCGATACATCCCCCAGACCTGCTAACACAGGCCAAAAAATTTCCCCACTGAAAGTTGCTGGGTGAGCAAAAGACGAACCTTCTGTGGTAAAGCAAGACAAACTGCAAAGAAACGTTCTGAGCAAAAGAAAAGGGAGGTGATATAAGGATAGCATCAGTGGGTCATTATTCAGGGTTTTTTGTCTTTTGGAATTTTCCTGAGCGCTTTCTCTCTGTACTGTTAGAGGTTTTTTCAAGACAAAATGATATTGAGCTTGTGCCGTCTTTGCACAGTGGACTTTAATCATTGGTGAGAGAAGAAATGTGCAAGAAAACACAATACTTCATTGTGGGATCCTTAACTCAATCTATTTTCAGACTCACACACTCTTTTGCTCCATGCCAGTTGATAAAGCCAGTTGGAGTAGTAAAAGTTGTCTCCATCACTAATGAGCTAGAATATTTGGAAGACTGGATTTAGGAAAAATCAACCCAGTGCGCTCTCTATCTCTATCCAAAAAATTCCACTTAGGGCAGCATTTCTTCACTTAAGAAACATGCGAATGAAGCCTTATATCCACCAATCCAAATACTGACCACATAGAAAAGAGAGGTAATATGGGTCCAAGCAAGTTCTAAAGTGGGGCTGTGTTACCATAAACTGTATTATTTCGTTTATGTGGGTTTTGTAGTGTTTTTCGTGCTTTCAAATCTGTGTTTAGTTTTTCCCCGCACATACTGTTTTTGTGATGAAGCTAGTTGTATATTGCATGATAGCGGTATAATTAGCATATAATAATCATATGCTAAGCGTTTTTAAAGAACCAGTGGTAGTTGACTGACACTGATCATTATATCTATGCCACAGTGTGCGCCTATCTGACACTGAAAATATTGAAACAGTTACCTGATAGGTGCCTGCGGTTTAATAAAAACCGCAAGCAAGTCTTTTGCAAATCTAATATTACTCATAATTCAAAAAGTTGATGTGACGGAAAAAAAGCAGATCTGAATTTGCATGAAAAACTGGTTTAGAAAAGTGTGTTGTGGTTTCTGATGATTACAAAACAAAACAAAAAATTGTTGACCTGTGCAATTCAGGGTCACCTGTGCAAAAAAAGAGGAAAACATTTGCCGGTCTTGCTCATGGTCTCCCTCCCCATGTCGTGTATGTGATGTTACCTGCAGAACAGAGAAAATAAACAGACTGATATCTGGAACATGAAGCCTCATGCAAGTAAATGAGTTTCAGCTTTATTATTAAAAATCAATAGTTCTTTGGCTTGTACATTCAGTTTGTTAATACCTTAAATTAGCAGTTTGTGTGGAGACACTTTAAGCTTTAAAAATATTTATATGTATTCCTCTCATTTATAATAGCCATCCTTTAAAGAACCATCCATTTAACAAATGCAAAAGTGCATCTCCCTGACATCTCTCCCTATTTTGACACCTTTATTTTTAAGAGTGTAATTGCGTCACCCAATAACACCATCTTAATCCCGTGTTCAGATGCACATGCTCATACAACCTGTGCACTCCTTGTTTTGTCCTTCAGGAGCAATTTAAAGAATGCAATCCAGCCAGGTGCTGATACGTACATATCAACATAACACAAGACCATAAGATGGTGAGTTACAAAACACTGAGAAACTCTTTGAAGACAAGGGAACTGGGAATAGACAGACTTGATTGAATTACCTTCATTTGTTTGTGGCTATAGCAGCCAGGAAACGGATAATTGGAGTGTTAAAAAACATACCTTGGCAAAAGGTGTGTTTTTTTCCAAGGATAGTTCAGTTTTATGTTGTTCTCATTTGTTAGTTTGGTTTCAGCCTTGTGGTGTCCTGCAGTGAACTCCTGTAGTGGGCAATGAAGAGAAGCGCTGTGATCCATTATGGCTTTAAATGCAATAGCATGTATTTTAAAGGGTTTTTTCCCGAGTTAGAGAATATCCAAATGGTTTAATATGTGACATAATGCCAGTGCACCTTAATTGACAAATAAAACCTCTTCTTGAGGATCTGAACCTGTAAAATGACTAACCTTTGGATAGGGTTAAGAGGTATATTTTCATGTTGGACAAAAATACTGCTTTTTCCCTTAATCACACTGTTTTTGTAAATCATTGTGGAGGACTGCTTGGTGCTCCAGGGTAACACTTGGGGCAGGCTCCTACACTTGGGGCAGCTCATGGATCTCACCCATGCAGTGATCACAGGGATCTTCAAACTCAAACATATTTCATAAGCCTCCTGCTTGCAAATATAAGAGCTTGATGTGCGTTGGGCTGAGCTGTGAGTGTGGGGAGGTATCTGGGTAATATTTTCTGAAACCAAAGGAACCCATGATCCAGAGTAGCGCAACTGTCTAAGCTCTGTCATTGCGAGTTTGATCCCCAATGATAAGGGATGTCTACCCTTATCCTCTTGACAGTGTGTATATTCTCATCCCGTGCATTCTTGACTGAAAAAAGTGTACAAATGTATTTTTTGTCAAACACACACACACATTTGCTTATTTCTCTAGAAAAGCTTATGCAATCCATTCAGAAGATATATTCCAACTTAAAAACCTCATATCTTATGCAACACAAGCAAGCGGGGGTGGACAAAATACATGAGAGGCTTTAAGACTTTTTATATTACTGGCTGCCTCAATATCATGACTCATATTGAAGGGGAGGGAGACTGGTGGCATCACTCATTCCAGTGTTGGTGGGAAAAGGCCTTGCGTTTATCAGAGAAAGGGCCATGTATCTGCGTCCTGTTCAAATGGGCAGCCAAGCTAGACAGATTCATTAACAGAAGGAGACGCTTTCGTATGCGAATGATGTGCAGCAGCACCGGTATGGCTTTCCATGAAGTGTGATAAATGAAACTGACTTCAGCTTTCATGCATCATGCTTCTCTAGGCCATGATGCCATCAGCTGACCTTTGTTTCACTGAAGAAAAACAGTTGAGGTCACTTAGAGTATAAAATGTAGACGACCAAGCTGTCAGCATTTAGGTATCAAAGATGGAATAATCATGTTTGAGGATGACAGTTTGTGTTTCTATGGATTTCCATACCATTTTGGGAGCAACTAGATAATGCCTGGATTTGAAAGAAGATATTTGAAATGATTTTTCAGGACGTTTAACTACACATAACATCTCTCTAAGGATTTAAAAAGCTTTTTATTCCTTAGATGGAATGGAGATGGCATTTACATAAGCATTATAGAGCCCCTGAAGTATGAATGTCTGGACCTGAAACTCACAAAAGTCCATGTTAATTGTTGTATAAGATTGTCAAGATATGAAAAGGAATACATTTGGATTGGATTTTTCTCACATCCTTTTGTCATGGTAATCTATTTTTACTTACACACAAGCAAGACCTTTCATTGTCTGTTTTTATAGAGGTGATAAAGACAATCTACTTTAGTATACTAACCTACCTCCTTTTATTCCTCTGTATCCTAAACATTGCATGAATTTACATTGTGAACCTGAATGTTGATACATAAAAATGTACCAAGCCTTTGTGCACTAAAAACATTTACCCTCGTGCTTCTGTTCAAACTCGTGATTTGTTTTGGTATAGTGAGTGCATAGTTTCCAATGTCAGGTATGGAAGAAAATGAAAACAAAATGAACCAAAAGTTAATGTTTCAGGTGCTATAAATACCAGTGGCTTTTCTGCTTTGCTATTTTTAGCCCTCACACTGCCTTCCAGACATCAGCGTCACACAGTTTCCTCACTCATGCTCAAGCAGCTCTGTCTGTAGCAATCAGGCCTGAGATCAGGAACTAAATTACACAGAGAACATGATCAGCATCTTATCACTGCAAATATAAAATAATCAGTCTTTTGGGTATGTATTGTAATTTGAATCTTACATATTCTGCTTTAACCACATTTGTACATAGTGGTCTCACATTTTACAGTATGATACATTTAACAGCAAATAGCTAAAAGAAAAAACAAGACAGGAAGAAAAATGTCTTGCCCTTTAGACACCCCCACACACACACACACACACATAACATTGAACATCACTTGCATTCCACAGGCTATTTTTACACATTTGTGTCTTTTTAGGAACTGAGTGGGCCTGGTTGTTAATGATGACTCATGGACTGAGGGACAGTGGTAGCTCCTCTGTTTCAATTCATTGAAGATTCTTAACACAGTCATTAGACCAGCAATCATTACTTTTTTAGTGTTAATGAACCTTGTATGAAACTATATTTAATTTGAAATTATATTTACCCTTTTCAGTGCATTGCTGAAAAAAAAAACATTTTTAATTATTTGAAACTTTTCTCCCTGTGTGTCTTACAGATATCTAGAGGAACAGAGGACATTGAAGAGAAGAGAAAGCAAAACGATTGATTTGAAAGGAACGAGAAGTTGATTGAAATAGAGTGGGCTGATGATTGTAAAAACACATTGTGGAAAGTCAGATGTGGAGCAAGTCTCAACAAAAATGGAAATGGTGGACTTTTTCTTCAGATGTCATTGTTGGTAAATCATCTGGCATGACGATATACTTGAATGCAATTTAACAAACAGCACACTGATAAACCCAGTTGATATACAGCAAAAAATGGAGCCACGTGGAACAGATGCCACCCAAAAATGTAGCAAGGAACCACGTGAGAAGAACCCTTTACAAAGAAAATGGGTCTCTGAGCCCTCCACTGGTACAAAAAGAAGCACTTATGCAGAATCTGAAGGTAAAAGACATTTGCACCATGAAAGTCTCCAGAGTGGTGATAGTGGGACAGGCATTACAGCCTCTGGAAAGCTGCTGTTAAATGCAGCGTCTCAGTCATCTCAAGAAACTCAGTTCTTTCCCCGGCCTTACTCTTACCAGTTACCACATTCATACCCACAGCAGCCCATGCAGAAGCCTTTTCTGACTGGTACTAAACCACAACCTGGATTGGAGGCCCATGCTTGGCCATTCCCAGGGCAGTTGCAGTCTCTGCCACCAGATGATATGTTTCCTGTGCACTCCCGCTCTCATGGAGTCTTTCCCCGTCAGAAGTCTCCAAGTTTACCTAGTGCTTTTGGCCAGTATTCCCAATCAGGCTCTGAGCAACAAGAAGATGGACATAAGAAGGAACAGAAACCCAAGAAGCCAGGGAAGTACATTTGCCAATACTGTGGAAGGGCATGTGCAAAGCCCAGTGTGCTTAAAAAACACATCCGTTCACACACAGGGGAACGGCCCTATCCCTGTGGCCCTTGTGGCTTTTCGTTCAAAACCAAAAGTAATTTGTATAAGCATAGAAAGTCTCATGCCCATGCTATTAAAGCAGGACTTGTTCCATTCTCTGAGTTGACTACTCGCACAGATATTGATCAGGCATCTTCAGTTGGTGAAACAGAGGTACATTCTGATGGAGAGCAAAGTACTGACACTGATGAAGAAACTGCAGAAGTGGCAATGTACCCAGAAAAAAGTAGCCCTGTACCACAGATATCATTTGAGTCTGACAAAAGCACAATAGAAAAGGGTGGAGAACCAGCATATGCAGACTCAGCAGAAGAGCTGGCCATGGCGTCTATGAAAGTGCCTATCTTAATTGTCCCAAAACCAGGGTTTCCATCAACAGCCATAGAGTGTACCCCATTCACAGAAATCAAGGGATCTCATATGGGAGGACAAATGGTCAGAGGAGATGAGTCACATACTATCAAACAAAGGCTTGCTTTAAGACTCACTGAGAAAAAGGGCCAGGATTCTGAGCAGTCTCTGAATCTTTTGAGCCCGCACAGCAAAGGTAGCACCGACTCCGGCTATTTTTCTCGTTCCGAGAGTGCTGAACAGCAAATTAGCCCACCTAACACCAATGCAAAGTCATATGAGGAAATAATGTTTGGAAGAACTTGGTATTATAGACCTAACTCTAGATCTAGACAAGCCATTACAGTTGGAATGGCTGCTAATGCCAGCCAGGACCCTCACAACAAGTCTTGTGCCATGATAGAACTTGACATGGGAAAGATTTCAGAGGATCACATATTTTTCAGAGGAGGTTCTGCAGAACCACAAATGCTTGCAGGCTGTGACCCGAAGCAGTATCCTGGAGGTCCTTGCCAAAGCAACACTGGTCTCCTAGAAGCTCCTTCCGAATCTGGGCCACTCATAAGAAGTAACTCAATGCCCACACCTTCTCCAACCAACCTCAATGTTCCACCAGGTCTGAGAGGGAGTCATTCATTTGATGAGATGATGTCGCCAGACGATGTATTCTATCCTGGAGCAGCTGGTCTAAGGAGGCTGAGAAGACAAGCCGCTTTTGAGCATGGGGAATCTGAGAATTATGGAAAGATAACAGGCCCTGTTTCAACAATGAAGGTGGGGGAGAGAGCTCTGTTGATGCCTGAATTTAAAGGCTCAGGATCAGAGCTTGCTTGTCCAGAAATACGCACAGCATATGGCTCCTATGGTACGAAAGGTGGAGTGTCAGAGATGACCACAAGAAAACGTCGCAAAGAAAAGAGTGTAGGGGATGAGGAGGATTGTGCTGGGCAGTATGATGATGCTCAGACTGGTTCTGCTGAAACAGCTGGAGACTATGATATAAAACAAGGAAGTCAAGAATCCTCAAGGGCTACTCCAATAAGTAAAGGATCTATGTTTAGTGGTTACAGCCCCTCAGAAAGTTTTGATAAAGGTACTGGTATATGTCCAGAGGATGTGGTGCTTATTCAAGATCCAGACAGAAAGGCCTCTGGCAATGTAATATCTGTTATTCAACACACTAACTCACTCAGCAGGCCTAACTCATTTGAGAAATCAGAGTCAATTGAGCATCAGTCTTACCAGCCAGAAAAGTCTGTAGGCCAACTCTCTGAACAATCTGATACAGAGAATGTTGAAGATGTACAGAGTCCTGATTCACTTTTGAGGTCCGAGAGCATGGATCACCAGACCAGTGAAAGCGATTTGGCATCTGTTGCACCAAGCCAGCAATATCACATGCCCCACAAATTAGTGCGGCAACCCAACATTCAAGTGCCTGAAATCAGGGTAACAGAAGAGCCTGATAAACCAGAAAAGGAACCAGAGGTGCCAGCTAAAGAACCAGAGAAACTTGTTGAGGAATTCCAGTGGCCACAGAGGAGTGAGACTCTGTCCCAACTCCCGGCAGAGAAATTGCCTCCAAAGAAAAAACGTCTGCGTCTTGCAGATATAGAACACTCATCTGGGGAGTCAAGCTTTGAGTCTACATGTACCAGTCTTTCAAGGAGCCCAAGTCAAGAGAGCAACCTGTCTCATAGCTCAAGTTTCTCTATGTCCTTTGATAGAGAGGAAAGTATGAAATCAGTATCCCCAACTAAGCAAGATGAGTTTACTAAACAATCAGAATTTTTAACTGTACCAGGAAGTAGCCATTCTCTGTCAATACCAGGACATCATCATAAAGAGATGCGGCGCTCTTCATCAGAACAGGCACCTTGTGCTTTACCTACTGAGGTACCAGAAATTCGTAGCAAGTCGTTTGATTATGGAAGTCTTTCAACCTCTTCAAGACAAGGGGAAGTATATGCCAGTGCATCCGCTATGAAGGAACGCAGACGAGGATACCTGGTTAGACAGGCATCTCTGAGTGTCTACCCTGAAGTTGTTCCTCAAGAGCAAACTTCTGAGTTGAGCATCAAGCAAGAGCATTCTGACCAACATGGGTCACAGTCAAGCTGGCAAGGCCCATCATCTCTAACTGTTGCAACCCATTCTGCAGTTGGCAGTGACCAGATAAGACCCAAACGAAGTGCACAGCCAGTTCTTGGATCACATCAGTTATTGCAACAAAGTATTAGTGAAGACAGCCAGTCAGAAGATGTTTTGCAGAAATCACCTCGCTTGCCAGGGCAACTATCATCAGACAGTGAGGCTTCAATACATGAGCACATGAGCCAGGATGTAATGCAGCAGCCCTCACTTCAGAGTAGCTTAGCATCATCTGCCTTTTTGCCATTTCAGACAATGTTCTGGCATTCTGAAACAACACAACAGCCCATACAGCATGTGTCTTTCCAAACACACCAGCTACAGCAGCTACATATCAGGCAGCCAAATCTGCAGCCCATGCTACAGAAATCTCCTCATCAACCTGTTCATCAAATCCAGGTGCAGAGTGATTCAAAGACTGATGTGGCAAGTCACAGTTATCCATATCTCTTAAGAGCTTCTCCAGAGAATGTTGGAGCTTACTCATCAAAGGTGCTCTCAACAAGTTCAGCTTTATTACAACAAGTTCAGCCAGTCTTTGCCACTCAGAATGTATGCTCACAGACATCGCTCCCAGGAATGCTGGTCCCTGTCAGAATCCAAACTAATGTGCCATCATATGGTAGTGTTATGTACACAAGTGTTTCACAAATGCTTGCAACTCATGCTCAAAGCACTACATCAATCAGAATAATACGTTCAGACAATGCATTTACTAGCTCACTAAGAATGTCCTCAAAACACCCAATAGGGTTCAGTTTATCCAAGATATTAGCCCAACCAGAAACATCTTCACAATATCCACTTTGGAAAGTTCCAGAACCATTACCTGGGAGACTGAATACAGGCATACCATTGTCTTTGACATCAGGAACCATCTCAACGACAGATGCCTCCTCTAGTATTGGAGGGAGCAAGAGAATGCTATCCCCAGCCAGTAGTCTTGAACTCTTTATTGAAACCAAACAACAAAAACGAGTCAAGGAAGAGAAGATGTATGGCCAAATAGTGAAAGAGTTAAGTGCCGTTGAGCTAAGTAACTCAAGTGCACCAAAAAATAGTGACACATCCACACAGCCAGATTTTTTAAAGAGAGACGACTCATTAGATGATCATGAGAGGATGTCCTCATCTCCTCCAGCTAATTTTCCACCATCTGGGTTCTCTGTGTGCCCTTCTGCATCTCATTTACCTGATATGCCACCCACAGAAAGCTTTACCCCACCTCTCCAAATTGTAACCAACACTTCTAAAAGAGCAGAGTCCCCAGAGGAATTTGAAGTAGATGAATCCACTCCAGAAGCAAGCTTGAGCCCACAGTCAATGATATCCTCCAGTGATACTCAAGAGGAATTGAAGCAGACCACCGGCAGTAAGATCCCTGTAAACATGCTAGTACAGCTTGCTGCTAGTCAGAGTGGTGGTGTAGTTGGAAGCACTCTTTTGCTCACTGATCTGGCAGATGTTCAACAGTTTTGTCAGTTCCCGAGTCTCCGCACGACAACTAGTGTCAGTTGGTGCTTCTTAAATTACACCAAGCCAAACTATGCTCAAACAACTCCGTTAACCTCTGTTTATGGCTCTTGGTGTGTCAGCTCTTATAACCCCAATCCACTCAGCCTCAGCACCAAGGCAACCCTGGCATTGCTTCGCTCCAAACAGAGGAGGAACACAGAAACTTATACTATGGCTGCTATGTATCAACCAGGGACTGGGAAACTCGTTTCGTCGCTGTTGTGGAAGCAGAAGCTTGAGCAGGTAACAAATTAACACAAATTAAATATTAACAGATTAAACACTAAAGTCAGTCCAAGAATCAGTTTGCAGTCTGAAGAAAACTTAAGAGACTATCAATTGTTGTGTATTATGGCTGCACAATGTATCATCTGCTAATCGTTACCACAGTGTCAGTATCTGCATCATACTGCAGAAGGCTGCAATATACAAATAAGCCTCCAACCAATAACCGTGCAGTCCTAGTGTGTATGAATATTTATTATTTTCAGACAGCACACAGTATGACTATTTCATTTATGTTATCCCATGTTTATGATTTTGGACATCACCACATATTCTACATTTTTGTTTTCATTTTTAGATGAAGCCAGAGCTCATGCAGCTGGATGTTGGCAAGTTTGGAAAGAAAATGAAAGGGGTAAACTCAAGAGACAGAGGGAAAGAGGACCATGGAGAAAAGGAGACTTCCTCAAAGCAGCATGAACCCACTCGTATTAAAATCTTTGAAGGAGGGTATGTGATAATACGTGTCAGTATACAGACCATCCATTTGCATGCTTTTAAAGTAATTAAATATTAATGTTGTGATACACAAATTACAGCTTGCTGCTCCCTTAAGGCACAATGCACAAAATATATTTAATGGATGGTACCTCAAACAATTTTAGTATTTAGGAGCTTTAAAGTACAAAACTTTGTATTAAAAGGTAACGTTACTTAAACCTGGAAGGAATTTTTGTCACTCATGAAATGTCTTGCTATACTCTGGCAAACATTTAATTAAGTATTTCACATGAAATAGAGATTAATTAATTTGTACACTTTCTAAACCATACTTTCTAAGACAAAAAACAGAAGTCAGAAGTCTAAGTCAGTAGTCTTTTTGGTACATATGATATTAGCTCCTATAATCATTCTCCTATATACACAAAACCATTCCCATGTTAATAAGCTCCAATGGTTAATTTGCAGCTACAAATCCAATGAGGAGTATGTTTATGTGCGAGGCAGAGGTCGAGGCAAATACATCTGTGAGGAGTGTGGGATTCGCTGTAAGAAGCCAAGCATGCTGAAGAAACATATTCGCACACACACTGATGTCAGGCCATATGTCTGCAAGTTTTGCAACTTTGCTTTTAAAACAAAAGGTGGGTTTTCTTCTCCATTTTCAGAAACCTCATACATGCAAATGTCTACCTGTTGGTTTAAAAACAAACTTGATAGAAAGAATCAGTAAATCACTGAAAATGTTTATGTTGAATTAGAAGTACAGATATTTGTCCAGACATTTGTCTGTAGAAGAAGCAAGATGAACTTTCATTCCTATTATGTGTTGATAAATTGAAGGGCCAGATGTTTCCTTGCCCATTGCAAAGCAAGCCCTTAAAACTCTTCAACTGTGGTTTCAGGAAACCTAACAAAACACATGAAGTCAAAAGCCCACATGAAGAAATGTTTGGAGCTGGGGGTGTCAGTGACATCTGTGGATGATGCAGACGCAGAGGAAACTGGTATGAATCAGTCACTGAGCACATTATGTTCAGAACAGCCAATATTGTGATAAATACTGGGCCTTGCACATTGTACTGCTGCAGGACTATTCGTTTAATGAAAAAAGAGCCCAGCCACTGCCAGGTTTTATATAAAATGCTTAAATTAAAGTCTATAATAAAAATGTTCTCATTTGAAACACATTAATTCAAAGAGAGTAGGAAAGTCGGATACCAGTGACCTCCTCTGTCCAGTTAAAATGTATGAAGTACTATCTAACCTTCTAAGCATTGGCCCCATTGTCAGGAGATTGTGAGTTCAATCTATGGCAGTTCCACAGCCATCCATGAGTGGGAGCCATAGACAGCATAAGTGTCAGTACTCAGTACTCTAGTTAGTAGGATAGTCCTCTTTCCCCCATCAGCACTATTATTGATGATTAGTGCAATAATTAACTAAATTTGTTTTATTATTACAGATCCTACTGAGGAGGTTCAGAGAGATCCCGGGAAGATTGGCATGTTAGAAATCATGGCAAAGCACCAATTTTCTGATGCCGATGATTCGGATGGGCCTGAAGAAGATGGAGATGAGGTGGATGAGGATGAAGAAGATGATGACGATTATGATGGTGATTCAACACCAAAGACACGCTCTCGAAGCACAAGCCCACAGCCCTATGTCATCCCCTCTCACTCTGTCACTGCAGTTGCTGCATCTCAAGAAAGTGCACCTGAGCTTTTGGGCTCAGCTCCCAAGCAGCCTCTCTTTGGCTATTTTACTAGTCTGCCCAGTATTCAAATCACCCAGCTCATTGTGCCTAGTGAGAGGGCTGGTGAGGCCCAAATGGCAGAATACCAGAAACTCCTGCATGGTGCTCTGGGTGAAGATTACAAAAATAGGCTGGAAGTGCCTAGCTCCATGGATGAAGACTTTGGTTTGTCTCCAGAGCACAGTTCATCCTCTTTTGACTTTTCCCCTTCCCGTCTGTCATCACCAGGCTGTGACTCCTCACCCTTTCGAGAGCCCTCACCCAGTAGGAGATACTTGTCTCCAAGACGGGACCTTTCCCCACGGGGTCGTTTGTCACCAAGACGAGAAGCATCCCCCCTTAGACCACTCTCTCCCAGAAGAGATGTCTATCGAAGAGATCTGTCTCCTAGAAGGGATCTGTCCTCCAGAGGCCACCTTTCACCCATCTCCCATGCAGGGAGGGCAATATCTCCAGGAAGGGACCTCTCGGGCAGACGTGAGCTGTCTCCTAGGAGCCGCCATAAGGGTATAATCAGACCGATGTCCCCCAGAAGGGGACTTCACCATCATAGTGGTCCTTGGACCTTAAACCAGCATCCACTTGGAGAGATGATTTCAGTGGCTCAAAAGAACAGAAGCCTGTCCAGCCAGTCAGAGTTTGAAATGGTAAGTGGCCATTCTCTACCATCATGTTGAAGTCATAATAATTTGTTTAGAAAAACTTATACTCTAAAAGATATTTACTTTTTGTTACATACTCAGAAATGTTTTGAATACATTTGTAATGCCTTTCATAGCTTCTTTTATTTTTGCCATCCTAATACGAGAAGTGGCATTCTGTGAATTCATTTGGTGATGTATGCAGTGGATTTCTTCATTTTAGTGTCTTGTTTCCACTGAACAGAGACAGAAAAATATCGTATGGCCCTTTTCCTTGTTGTGTATAAGGGGGGATAGAGAGAGATATTAATACCACAGTCTCTCTCCTTTAGTTGTTTACATCTATGGTTTAACCACTAGTCACTGAAATGTTTTAACCAAGTCCCCTCAATGTCAATGTTCTAGGATCAAAGGAAGAGCTGTCATCAACAAGGAGATGTTCATAGCACTGAGGCTCCCTGTACACACCAGGGTCTGTTTAGCCACCTCCCGCTCCATTCACAGCAACAGATCCGCACACCGTTCCCCATGATTCCGATTGGTGGTATTCAGATGGTGCACTCTGTCACAGGCCTGGCCCACCCCACCCGCCTTCCTCTTCAGAAGAGCACTTCAGAGGAGTCCAGCACCAGCGAGGTGTCTTTCCACATCTCAGAGGGCCGTGGGGCCAACAGCAGCAGCCAAGGTGCAGAGGATTCAGGTCAAACTCAGGAGAATGCAGCATCCCCCAAGTCTGTATCCTCAGCCCCTTCACCTTCTTCTCAGAATTCCAGAGAAGACAACAAAGAGAATGGGGACAAAGAAAACAAGCAAGAAGAGAGCATCCAGACATGCACTAAAGCCATTGCTTCTTTGCGCATTGCTTCAGAGGAGCCTCTAGAAAAGCTGGCTGGTTCTGTTGAGCAAATCCACCAGTCTCATACTCCCACAGTTCAGCAAGAAAGTGCACCAAGCAGGCTTCAGCACTTCAACAACTTAGAGATCAGGCACCCCTTACACTCCAGCAATGAAAGTGGTGTGTCTGCCTCATCATCAAAGACTCCCTCAGCAGACCATTCCACCATCTATAGTGCAGAGATGGTAGAGAAATTACATGGCCAGCAGGGCTATGATGAGGATCCAGCCAGCACAAAGAAAGACAAAGAGTCAACAAAAGACAACACTGACAACAGGTGAACAATGTCACAAGGAAGGGGCAGTTAATTACACTCATACTGTACGTTTACACACACACACACACACACACACACACACACACACACACACACACACACACACACACAGTCACGCATACTTAAGCGGTCTTTAAACAAGCAAACTGATAAGATTTTCAACTGTTTCAATATACATGTACAGTGTAGCATGCCTTTTATAACCTGGTTTGCTATTTCGAATATTACGATTACTTTCTTATTTAAAATTTCAGAGAATATATGTTAACTTATACCTGTATATGAGCCTGACCAAAACTGCTTATGGACTCTGTCCGGTACTTTTAAATGTACAGATGTGTGTGCCTTTTCTTTACTTTTTTGCTTATATTCTTATAAGCATATGAAACAGGAAGACATGTAAATATATCAGGTTTTGTGTATCTGCTTTGTATTAAATGCAATTTGCTGTCTTTTTTGGACACCTGAGTCTGAATGATGTGAAGTATCAATATATGTAAGGTTGCACTAAAACATATTTTTATATGAGTGAAATTAAATGGCTTTGTACAGCAGCAATTCTATAATACTATTTATTGTATCATGTTTCATAAATTGTACATTTTTCTTAATGTTGTGGATGCCTTTTCTATGTAAAGCATGGGATTTGCTATTGCATAAGTAGAGCAAAAAATATACACTGTAAAATGTCATATATAAGAAAAATGTTAAATGTTTATATACTTCTAAGTAAACTTGTTTTACTTGGAATATATA
>JBBJLS010000155.1:14114138-14125435 GCA_037577275.1 Bryconaethiops microstoma | reverse complement strand
ACATGGGCTGGGCACGTTAACGCATTATTATCTAATACGGGTTTTTTAAAAAATCCTTTTATTTTGAAAGTTACTTGCTTTCTGTGCTTGGGGTGCAAGCAGTATGTAGAGCAGCGCTCATCTCGGCTGGTTTTCGCGTGGGTTAGGCGTCCCATTACTCTGCTGGGTTGAGATCAGATGATTGACTTTGACATTGAAGAATATCCCATTTCTTTTACTTGAGAAACTCTTGGGTTGCTTTCACAGTATGTATGATCGATTTGCACTGTAAAGTGCCTTCCAATCAGTTTGGCAGTCAGGCATCTCATTGCTTTTGTCCATATTATATGGACAAAAGTAATGGGACACCTGACCATTACACCAAAAGGACTTAAATGACACAGCATTCAGATAATGACACAGCATTAATGACACAGCATTCAGATACTTTCATATGGAGTTGGTGTGTCTTTGCAGCTGCTATAATGGTCGTCCAAACAAACTAGATAAAATGTAAATGCCCTGCAATGACAAATAGCTTTGGTTTTATATTTGATTTGATTACATTAATGTTTAAGTTTAGATTTTTCAGAAATATTTGAAATATTTTAACTGTAACTGTGTTAAAGGGAACACTGCTGTTAAAAAGCACCTTATTTGTTTAAAATGTTTGCAGACCATTGCCCAGGATTAATATAATAGTAAATATATATATGTATGTAAATGTAAGTAAATATGTATCATTATTAATGCTGGGCAACATCATTATTAATCACTCTGCGATTAATCGCATTGTTATACACAAAATTCAATAATTAATTTAAAAGTAGTGTATTGCGCACTTTTATTTTTAAAGTACTGCTATATGAACAAAAGTGCAATAACATTTGGTTTGCAAACACTTTAAACAAATAAGACATGAAAAGCTTTTTAACAGCAGTGTTCCCTTTAACACAGTTACAGTTAAAATATTTCTGTAAATCTCAACTGTAAATCTCAAATCAAATATAAAACCAAAGCTATTCTGAATGCTGTGTCATTAATGCTGTGTCATTATCTGAATGCTCTGTCATTAAAGTCCCTTTTGGTGTAATGGTCAGGCGTCCCATAACTTTTGTCCATATATTATATGGAAAAAAAATAATGCCTGACTGCCAAACTGATTGGAAGGCACTTTACAGTGCAAATCGATAATACCTACTGTGAAAGCACCCCAAGAGCATCTCAAGTAAAAGAAATAAGATATTCTTCAATGGCAAAGTCAATCACCTGATCTCAACCCAGCAGAGTAGCGTTACCGTTATGGACAAAAGTAATGGGACGCGCACAAAAAAAAAATGAGAAAAGCATAAAAATATATTCTTATCCTTGAATTACACAGACATATAAGAAAATCTCTGATACATGAAGACAAAATAACCTCCATGGATATTTAGTAACAAGGGTGTCTTGAATAAGAGTTGTAAAAGTTGTAAATCTATAAAAAAAATAATAATAATTATAATAACAACTTTTGAATGTATCTTACCTGATGTATGTATCAGCACTATATTTGCATCTGTCAGACTTGATGATATGCCTATTATCAACAGCATATATATTTTTAGGTAGACACTAAGACATGTCTGTAAGTTTCTCTAGTTAAGCTCATGTACTGAATGCCATAACTGAAAAAAGTTCACTATACACATAATACACAAATATATAGGCTATATATTGCATACACACAAATGTCCATATTTATATTTTTGTATTATTTGTATAGTGTACATTTACGTTTACATTTACATTTACAGCATTTAGTAGACTCTCTTATCCAGAGTGACGTACATCAGTGCTTAAGTAGTCTTCGTCTGTTCTTCATACCTGTAAAGCTAAACTAAAACCAACACCTGCTTTTTACCAAGTTTCTGCCAGCTAAGTTACACCTTAATAAACCTTGTCAAAAGAAAAATGTCAGAGGTTAATACACAAGTACAAACAGTTAAGAGGGTAAGGTGTATTAAATTAAGGTTTATTAAATATAAAGAAAATTATGTATAAGAGATAAACGAGAGGACTGGTTAGTCACTAAGGTGCTCCTTGAAGAGGTGGGTCTTCAGAAGATAGCAAGGGACTCCACAGATTTGATTGCAAGAGGGAGTTTGTTCCACCACTGGGGGGCAAGACTGAAAAGAGTCCTGAAAAGTAAGGAGGTACAAGTCCGTTCTTGGCCTTGAAGGCAAGTGTGAAGGTTTTGAACCTAATGCGAGCGGGCCACAGGAAGCCAGTTCCATAGTAGAGACATGTTGTGTGACAATTTAGGAATATTGAAGACTAACCTCACAGCTGCATTCTGAATCAGCTGAGGTGGTCTCGTTACCTTCAGTGGAAGTGACATGAATGACAGTTCTTCATCTAGCATGACACCAAAATGTACTTTTTATACTTAACTGTTGTGTTGTATAGCTTTTATTTTATTCTATTGCTTTTGGTGCTCTTACCTTTATACTGTCCATATTCTGCCGTAACAATGCAAATTTTCCAACTGTGGGACTAATAAAGGTCTATCTTATCTTATTTTATCACATCAGTGAAACAACACTAGTAACAAGACTCAAAACCATCTGTCTATGAAGGAGACATAGATCAGAGAGATTAGAAATAGGAAATACATGACAAAAGTAATCCTTTTTTATTTAATTTACAAATGTAGAGGTTGGATAAGAAAACAATGTAAAAAACAATGTAAAAATCCTAAATGGCACCTGGTAAAAAATAAATAAATATAATTTTAAATAAGTGTATATATATAGATATATACATTTTCACACACACACATTTATAAGCCTTTAATGAGTAAGTAAGCAAGTATGTTTTGTAGCTCAATGTCAAAGGCAGGTCTACAGTCTTGAAGACCCCAAAAACAAATCTTTTAAATTAGGCATAACACTCTATGCAAACAAAAATCTTTCATACATGTATTTTTAAAAATTTAGTGTTATCTTTCAAATTAGGCAACACTGTTAAAGTGGTCTTGAAGAGGAAGTATCTTAATACTGGCCTATTCATGATTTTACGATTGTATACAGCCATTGAAAAAAAATAAGCGACCACTTTTCCCTTTTTTCTGTTCACTGTTTGTACAACACTGTGTATGTGTGTGTGTATAAAATGCACAGGTTGCTATTCTTCAATGAACTATTGCAGTGTGAGTTCTGTAAAAAATAAGAAATGCCTCCATATGTGTTGAGTGCAGTAGTGTTTGTATAGAAGCTATTCTATGTGCTGTATTCCAGCAGCTTCACTCCTGATTCAGTTTCTGATGGGATGAAACAGAGTCACACATGCACACACTATACACTTAACATTACAATTTTAATTGTTGCAATTGCAAAATAATGTAAGAGTGTTGTGTAGTTTAACATTTCCAAGATATAATAAATTATTTATATGTATTATTTTTAAAACATTTTCTTGTTTGGAATTTTGAATCAAGTGTGGTCAATAATGTATAAAACAACAGTGACATGCACCTTTTACACAGACACACTCTCACAAAAGCAATCACCAGGGAAAGAAAGTAATGCGGTCTCTTTTTTTTTTTCCATGGCTGTATTTTACGGAATGAATGTATGACATTAACATGCATAACTTTAACACATGCTAACAAAATCTAAAGATAAGTATTTTCATGTCTGAAGTATTTTTCATTTTAACAAGTTAAGTACAAAGTCATAAACTTTGTGGAGTCCAAGTCATTCCACTTCAGTGCCCACCTCTGGTTTGTAACATTTATGGGAAATGTCTTCATCCTCTTTGTTGAAAATTAATTTCATTTATATTAATTATAATATTGTTTGTAATCTCTTTATTACATTTTACAAAGCTGATGTTGCTTCCCAATTTTTGGTCTGTAGAGTATTAAAGAAATTTTTTTTTTCTTTCCAAAAAACCTGTGGGATTGGGTAGAGAGTAAAAATCACAACAATAATTTTCTCCATATTCCCTAGTCATGAAATACAGTGTGCTCTACAATTATTGGCACCCCTTGTAAAGATTAGTAAACAGGGTTTTAAAACATGCACCTTTTGGCAGAGTAGCCTCATCTCATGCTGAAAAAATGAAAAAAATGCAACCTTTAATTGAAATAAATGTATATCCCTCATCAAGAAATAATTATTTTTAACAAAAACACATGTGGCACAATTATTGGCACCCCTGCATTTATTACTTTGTACAATCTCTCCAGCCAATAAAACAGCACTGAGTCTTCTCCTGTAACATTTTATATGGTTGGAGAATATGGAGCAGGGCATCTGAGACCATTCCTCTTTACAGAATCTCTCCAGAATATCCAGGGTCCTCGGCTCTCTCTTGTGCACTCTCCTCTTCAGCTTACCCCACAGGTTTTCAGTGGGGTTCAGTTCAGTGCTGAGATGGCCATGACAGAAGCTTGACTCTGTGGTCAGCTAAGCATTTTTGTGTTGATTTGGACAAGTGCTTTGGGTCATTGTCCTGCTGGAAGATCCAGTGTCGACCAAATTTTAGTTTCTTGGCAGAGGTAGTCAGATTTTTACTTAAAATGTCCTGGTATTTCATAGAGTCCATGATGCCATGTATCCTAACAAGGTTTCCAGGGCGTTTGGAGGAAAATCAGCCCCACAACATCACAGAACCTCCACCATATTTTATGAGATTCTTTTCATTATAGCCATCTTTCTTTTTACGCCAAACCCATCTTGACTGTTTTATGCCAAAATGCTCCATTTTTGTTTCGTCAGACCATAGAACATGGTTCCAGTCAAAGTTGCGGTAGTGCCTTGCAAACTGCATACACTTACATTTGTGGTTAACTGTTTCTGGCATAACCTTCCAAACAATCTGTTGGCAGGAGGTGGCGTCTGATGGTGGTTTTGGAGACTTGGTAGCCCCAAGATGTTACTTTGTCCTATAATTCACCAACAGTGATCCTTGGGGGGGGCGGGGGGTTGTTTCTCTTACCATCCTCCTCACTGTACGTGGGGGCAAAATAAACTGGGATCCTCTTCAAGGCAAGTTTGTAACAGTAGAAATGTCCATTTTCATGTAAATGGCTATTTTTTATAACCATTGCCACACTTATGAAGGTCAACACACGTCTCTCTCTTTTGGTTTGTGTATTCTCTTGTCATTCCCATGTTGATGGATGACAAAGGGAATTTGGCCTATGTGTTACTTCATATTTGTACCCCAGTTAATCAGGAAGTCATTGATTACGGTTGGAAAGTTTTTACACACTCCAATCAACACAAAAACTTAAAATTTGAGTGGCGAACATGCTTCAGTTAAATTGTGTTCACTAAAATTTCAAGGGGTGCCAACAATTGTGCCACATGTTGAAAATAATTATTTCTTCATAAGGGATTTGTTTTTCCTCTGAATAAATGTAAGGTTGGATTTTTCTCATTTTTTCAGCATGAGATGAAGGTACTTTGGCAAAAGGTGCATCTTTTCTAACTCTGTTTGCTAATTTTTACAAGGGGTGCCAATAATTGTGGAGGACACTATACCTTAAATGTATTTTGAATATGGTGCTTTTTATGCATTGTAACATAGTACTATTTATATTCAGGACAGTGGATTCAGTAAGTCAAATTAAGTTGTGCTTGATTTGCCAAGATAATAATTCACTTGTATCTGCAGTTAAACTTAAGATGGGAATATGAACTCCAATATCTCCAATATGTATAGTGCTGTTTCTTCTAAGACATTTCAGGAAAATGTCCTGAGCCATGATAAAAAAACAAACAAAAGTCTAGGTAGTGAAATAGTCAAATTATGAACTGCTATATTTCATGATAGCGACCAAGTTGGCACTCAAGGTCACCAAACCACATTCAGAAAAATGCTTCAGCTCTCAGTTCCACCGCATCCGTATGGTAGTTATGGCATGGAGGCAAAAAAGAGGCATACTATATGTTGCTTGGTTGAGTCAGCTTTTAGTTTTGTAAACACCTGGATAATATGTACATGTTACAAGTTACAAAAATAAATGCCATCATCACCCACTCACACTGCGGGTCAGGTGATAGTAAAAATGACTCAAAAAGTGTCACGGCTGTGACGCGGCAGAAACTACACCGCTCATGCTGATGAATGTGCCTTCAGATATGAAGAGACACAACTGACAGCGAGGGTGTTTTCCACAGTGACACTGCAGTCACATGATCTGCACTCAGTACGGCCTTTGTTGTGATCTGGCAAACAGGAAATTCCCCCTCTGTCACATGATCCAGCTCTGTGAAGCTGCCCTCTGACCTCTTTACCGAAACTGTTTACATGAAGACCTGGAACAAGAGGCAGAAATCTCATTGCAAACAATACATTTTTTCTGTTTGCACATGACATACTGCACTCAGCCAGAATGGCTCTGCAGATTTTTGCTGTTTATTTCGTGTCTGAACGTGAGGGAACCTTTCATTTAAATGTTGCAATATAAATCAGATGCTTTAGATACTGAAGGGCTTTTAGAACAAAGAGTCCCAGCCAAGCATGTCTAACACTCTGAAAAAGGGTTTGGCCTTAGTCTGAGAGCCGAAAGTAAAACACAAGATACAACATGTTCAGATCTATCCGAAATAGCCATGCTTTGGGATTTAAATGGTTCATAACTGGTTCATAACATAAATGTATCAGTATTTTTTCCTACAAGGAAATCTTGATTACCTCATCCTTCTCTTCTGAAATTACCATTTCTGAAATAAAGTGAAAGTGATCATTCGGTCATACGTGAACACACCACAGCACACAGTGTGAACAGCACGAAATTCTTCCTCTGCATTTAACCCATTCACCAAGTGAACCAGGGGGCAGCCAGGAACACGGCGCCCGGGGAGCAGTGTGTGGGGACGGTTCCTTGCTCAGGGTACCTCAGCGGTGCCACTAGCAGTCTTGGGAATCGAACACATGACTGCTTGACCACTAGGCTACCATGTGTAAGTGAGCCGGCTACCAACAACTCACTTATACATTCGTAATGGAAGCACCTTTAAACACTGCCTGAACCGGGGCATGAGTGAGCAGGCTTTTGTTGTGTTAAAGGCAGCCTAATGTTTAGGACTGGTATATGAAGAGTTAAGTGAATATCAGATTTCGTAATGATGACTCATTCCAGTGTACCTGCATCAAATGTCAGGTCCTCTACTGTTACAGGGTGACATAATCTGAGGTAAAGATCAACAGACCTCTCTTGCAATCACATGCTCATGACACAGTGGAATATTACAATCTACACAGTCAGCACAACTCCTTATAGTAAATATGGGCCATCTCTCGTTTTCTTTTCGTCAATATCTACAGCCAAATCCAGAACTATGTGTCTTGGTCATGAAAATGAGCTAAAAGAAATATATGAAATTAACCACACATGGAATTAATGATATTTCAGGCTTAAACAAATGGTTAAAATATTTGTATTTTTATACTGTGTTCTGGAACTACTCTGTCATGCTTAACAAGATTATAAATTGTGGGATCATCTACAACTCCTTCATGGAGAACATTTCCAGTTCCTTGAAAAGTCTCAGGTGCTTTTCATTGCACACAGTCCCTTTATTTCCCGCAAGAATGAGGATGGTGTGTATGACCACACCTCACAGTTCCACTTGTAGTCTCAGTGACATTTTACAGAGTTCCAATGCTGCATTTTGTGGCTCGCTCTTAGGAAAGTCATCTTTCTTGGAAAAAGCTTCTGGTCATGAAGGTGGCATCCAACTGTACATTATGAAATTTGAAAACCCTGAGATTCAGCTAAACTGTGCAGTTCTCTTTGCTTCTCCTAGCATTCTCCTCGCAGTACATGGGGGCAGTATACTCATGTATCCACTTCCTGCTGAACTGCACCATACTTTTCAAATATACTATCTCCTTAATTTTGATCATCCTTCTCTCTGATTTGAGTTGAAAGCTCTTCAGTTTTACCCACGTTGATGGATGACAAAGATTTTAGAGGTGTTTTCCTCAGTTAAAGAGCAACTGGTCATAACATTTTTGAGAAACACTTGAACACTTATTTCATGTATTGTGTAAATTATATGATTGTTATTGGCCTGTTTCTTGAATGGTGCCAGTGATTTTAGAGATGACTGCATATAAATTACTGGAAGATAAAATAGTAATAGCATATTTAATAGTAATATCTATTGTCATATATTCCAATAATCATATATTCCAAATATATAACTATAATAAATATGATATATAATAAATGTTATATAATAAAAATGTATAATTGTTTTCTTTACACAATAGATGTAGCAGTAGATGTAGCAACTGTTTGTCATTAAACTCTCAAGCTTTTTTTTGTATAATTTAAAATGTTCATTAGATTGAGGTGTGATCAGCTAAGCTGCATGAACTGAAATGACAAGATATCAGCTGACTGGGTCATTGCCAAGGATATTTCCTGTATCTCTGGGTACAGTTGGCTAAACAGTCCTATAATGTGTTTCTACTGCAACGTGCAGACATCCTTTCTGGCGTGCCTACTTGCTGGCTTTGCTCAAGGGATGAGTGTTAACTATTTATCCCCTGCTGCTATGACGCGTACTGCAGTCACACCACAGAAAGGTTGGATGATGTCACCTGGCAGAAATAAGCCAATAGGCCCAGAGCTCTCAGCCTAGTGAATCAATTCTGTATGAAGCTGAGAAGCAGCAGGTTTACAAGCAGTCACATGACTTTTTCGAGATGATGTAGAGAGCAGTGACATCACAAATGCATTTACAGTATGCTATTTCTCACCACTTCTCTAAAAGAAAATTAAAATAATGGATTCATGGCCTTACAATAAAAGCCAATAACCACACATTACCAAAACTACTGAGTGACTGTTTTGCCCAAACATAGTTTATTCAACTTCAAATAATGTTTTTGCCATATTTGAATTATGTTGGAATTTCCTAATAGTCCTATTAGACCAAATCATGTAATTTAAGAACACATGCAGTAGGATGGATTTGCAGTAAGATGAAAATGCTAAATTTGACTTTGCAAGAAAAAAAAGCAAGATGGTCAAGAGGGAACTTGTGCAGTGTTGAGAAAGATTCAAGTTTGCAGAAAATGCTGACATTGCAAAGGGGCACATCAGAAATATGTCACTGAAACTACTGAAGGCAACTTCATTGAGTCACTGTGTAACAGAACAAGGCCAAATATGTAGAGGGCCGGGGCAGTTTCACATCTGTAGGAAATGGACAACGGCGGAAGAACGCTTCATGTAGCCATAAATGGAATTTCACTTATGACTGTACAAGCCATCCTGTCCTGCTGCAAACTGGACAATGACAGCCCCCTAAGGAAGAAGCCTGGGAGGAATGTGTTTCTGTACATTGCTGGCTTGGTCTATTTTAAACCTAGTTTGAATTATGTAAGACCTTCATGTCCTGCCCTTCCACATATATTGTCAGTGTAACCAGTTTTCACATAGAATAGATATGGTGTAACTGCAAAATGGGTTGTCATTACAAAAGGAAATGAGGTCAGGGCCCGTGAAAGGATTGGGAATCCTGGCCATGGCTTCCCCCTGTTTGTCTGCATGCCTAGGATTAAATCCTCTTGGGCTGGAGTCCGTCACCATGGCTCCAGCTGAGGTAAACAAACCGACAGCACGTCAGTGCTTGTTCTGAGGTCAGAGTGAACTGTAGGTGGCACTGATTAAACTAGAACTTTAAAAATAACTATGACCAGAGCCGTCATGCATGGTGCAAATGTAAGAGGGAAGCTACCAACTATTATTTAAAGGAGTGCATGTCAAGCCTCATTCCAAAAGAGTGATGCTATTACACGTCACTCTGGCTCCATAACTGCTGAATCATTTGGGATTTATTTACATTTAGCCCCATTATTAAACTGACCTTACACTTACATACCTAATATATGGGTGAATGATTTTATTCCAAAACACCATTCAAAATACAAGAAATGTCTATGCTATATTGTTTCATTACAGACAAATGCATTTTCAATTATACATCCAGTGTTGTTTTCAGAAACTTGTTATAGGCCCATTAGATTGTTGTTATAAGTAATATTTAAAGGTCAAATATGTCAATACACATATATACACTAATCAACCACAACATTAAAATCACAGACAGGGAAATAACATTGATTATCTAGATACAGTGGATACAGTGTCAAGGGGAGACATTATGTGCCAAGTGAAGTTAGTTCTTGAAGTTGTTGTGTTGGAAAATTTGGCCAATTTAACAAGGGCCAAATTGTGATGGCTAGATGACTGGGCCAGAGCATCTTGTGCATTGTTCCTGTTATGCAGAGGTTAGTACCTACCAAAGCAGTCTGGTGAACTGACAACAGGGTCAGAAAAGTTAATCTGGCTGTAATAGAAAGGTGGCAGCATATGGAGTTGTATAACTGCAGACCTGTCCACCATCAAAGCACTTACAGTAGACATGTGAACATCAGGAGTGGACTATTGAGCAGTGGAAGAAGGTGGCCTGGTCTGATTAATCACGTTTTCTTTTACATCACTGGACATTCAGGTGCATGTTCATCACTTATCTGGGAAAGAGATGGCACCAGTATGCCAGCAAGCCAGTGTAGCAGTGTCCTGGCATACATATGGATGTAATTTTGACATGTAACAGCTATCTAAACATTGTTTAAGAACACATACACAAGTACCTCATGGCAACGGTATTCCCTAATGGCAGCTTGAAGGACTTGCTGCAAACATCTTAGTGCCAAATAACACAGCACAACTTCAGACGTCTGGTATAATCCCTGCCGTGACAGGTGTTTTGGCAACACTAAGGGAGCCTACATATATTAAGCAGGTGATGTATATATTTATATATATACACTACCAGTTAAATGTATTGGACATACCTTCTCATTCAACAATTACCTCTCTTTTTATTATTAGCTACATTGTAGACTAATATTGAAACATCACCTATTGCTCTGATGACAGCTTGGCACACTTTTGGCATTTTTTCATACTCACGAGGTATTGACCTGGAATGGTATTTAATTAACAGGCATGCATCGTCAAGAGTTAATTAGTGGAATTTCTTGCCTTCTTAATGTATTTGTGACCATCAGTTGTGATGGTAGGGTTGGTACACAGTTAGTAATCCTATTCGACTATGGGTCTATTCCACATTATAGCAAGAACCACTTAACTAAAGTAAAAAGAAACAACTGTCCATCATTACCTTATTACAAAACATATTCTGTTTTGTTTAACTTTTCCTTCATCATTTTCTTTGTTTTCAATATTAATTTACAATCTAGAAAATAATAACATTATAACAAGAAGGTGTGTCCAAACTTTT
>JBBJLS010000155.1:14097753-14107805 GCA_037577275.1 Bryconaethiops microstoma | reverse complement strand
CTCTGCCATGCAGGCCATTTTTGCCCAGTCTCTTTCTTAAGGTGGAGTCATGAACACTGACCTTAACTGAGGCAAGTGAGGCCTGAAGTTCTTTGGATGTAGTTGTGGGGTCTTTTGTGACCTCTTGGATGAGTCGTCGCTGCACTCTTGGGGTCATTTTGGTCAGCCGACCACTCCTGGGAAGGTTCACCACTTTTCCATGTTTTCGCCATTTGTGGATAATGGCTCTCACTGTGGTTTGCTGGAGCACCAAAACTTAAGAAATTACTTTATAACTTTTTCCAGACTGATAGATCTCAATTACATTCTTTCTCATTTGTTCCTGCATTTCTTTGGATCTCGGCATGATATTTAGCTCTTGAGGATCTCTTGGTCTGCTTCACTTTGTCAGGCAGGTCTTATTTAAATTATGTCTTGATTGAGAACAGGTGTGGCAGTAATCAGGCTTGGGTGTGGCTAGAGATACTGAATTCAGGTGTGATGAACCACTGTTAAGTCATGTTTTAACAGGGGGAGCAATCACTTTGTCAGACAGGGCCATGTAGGTTTTTTTCTCCCTTAATAATAAAATCTTTCTATTAATCTTTGACTAATATTTAATTTGTTTGATGATCTGACACATTTAAGTGTGACAGACATGGGAAAAAAAGAGAAATCAGGAAGGGGGCAAACACTTTTTCACACCACTGTACATATATAAAAGCATGCAAACTTTCATTTATTTGGTGCTCTTTTTGAACATGTTGGGTTTGCTTTTCTTTGAGGTTCGGTGGCCAATGTGTTACTAATAAGTCTTATTTTAATAAAAAATGGGAAAAAACAGCAAATAATGTATTTTTTAAAAACCCACCCAAACATAAGGATTAATTTTGTACATTTTAAAAATTCATAATTAATTTTAGATTTATATTAAGCGTTCTATTAAGCGTTACTGAGGCAGATTTCACACAGAGAACTGGACGCTTCTGCAAAGCCTCTCAGCCCGGTCGAGCTGACACAGCCTGCATTAACACATCAACTCCGAGATGACGACGGACAACAAAAATAATGCTAATAAAGTCGTGTTGTACGTGAGTTGCATATTCGTCTCACTGAATTCCCGAAGTGCGGGCTGTCGTTCTGCTCTGTAGTTCTGCTAAACGAAGCGAGGGCAGTTCGGCTGCAGTACTCAGTAAGACTATAAAGCCATGAGTCACAGCGGAAGCTTTACTGGAATGCAGCGTGTCAGACTGAAAGTGCAAATCAAGCATCGATCCCAATATTTTACTGCAACGATACTGGTCCTCTCGGTCGCGTGATCTAGAGGAAAACGTAGATTAGTCTCTCTCTGTCTTCACGGACACAGGAAAATGAATGTGACTAAATAAATCTCAATTTCCCGGAAAGGATGACGCGACTTAAAGAACCAACACTGTCTTAAAGGACCAACACTGTCTAAAAGAACCAAAACTATCTAAAAGAACCAACACTGTCCTAACAAACAAGCTGTCTTAAAGAAGCAAAGCTGTCCTAAGAAGCCAACTATGTTTTAAAGAACCAACGCTGTCTTAAACAACTAAAGCTGTTTTAAAGAACCAAAGCTGTTTAAAAAAACAAACCTGTCCTACAGAACTAATGCTGTCTTAAAGAACCCACACTGTCTTAAAGAACCAAAGCAGTCTTAAAGAACCAAAGCTGTCCTAAAGAACTAGTGCTGTCTTAAAGAACCAATCTTGTCTTAAAGACCAAATGCTGTCGTAGGCAACCAAAGCTATCTTAAAGAACCAACACTGTTTTACAGAACCAACACTGTTTTACAGACCCAATGCTGTCTTAAAGAACCAAAGCTGTCTTAAAAAAACCAAAGCTGCTGTGCTGCCTCGTCCTCTCCACCTGTCTTTGGGAACCACATTCAGTATCAACAGAACAAGAGAAAGAAAGACACTAAAACGTCTTAAAGCTTAGCTTAGTGCCTCACAGCAACCTTATTAGGAGAAGTGATTGAAAAGTAAAAGATTTTTAAATTATTATTGAATATTTTTAATCCCTATTTTGAAAAAAAAATACTTGTATAAAATGATATAGACTGCTTTGCTGACTTTTAGTTTGGCTGTAAATTAGCACTACATGTATAAATAACTACAAAAGGTAAGAATAAAGTAGAATAAATAAAACAAAAGATGAAAATGGAAACTGGAGTTTTTCTTAAACCCTCTAAAATACTATATGTGTACCTGTTCAATGTGTTAGCTTAAAGTAAGGGGAAAAAATCACACACATTTGTTTTGTTTTTATAGCTGTTTCAGTACAAGTACAAAAAACTGAAAGTAAAGGAATATGAAAGTTAGTCTCACACACATCATACAGTAACTGCACTGCTGGAAAGCAACAGTAATGTTTTGTGTCACTTGGGTTGGGATCATAATAGACTACTTAAATCACTATGGATCTAACTCACTGCTGTTAGTTTCCATTTAGATAGATTAATCACAATTGAAAAACAGCAATTGAATCAGCCGAAGCAGTTTATCCTGGAACCTCATAGTTTATTAATAGCTAATAGGTCAGTATTGACATAATAACAGCTGTAGTTATGCTTCAATATATTTTTGAGGACACACCATAGCCCCTAGACCTTTAGCCAGCTGTCTGCCTGTGTACAAAGTAAAAGAAATCTCCATGACGTGTTTATGGCCTGTCAGTTGGCACACTATGTAAAGAGTAGATGGTAGTCATACTACTGCATTAGTCACTGTACATGTTTTTACATATACACTATGTCTCCAAAGTTTGGTCATTGTAATATAAAACCAGTTATTGATTATGATGCAAGTACTTCTCCGATTTCAGCTCATTTGTGGGAAGTTATAAAAAATAAAGAAATGGAGGACGTGTCCGGTGTAATGATGGGGAAAGCTGTATGATGTTGAGAATGGAGATATAATAAAACATCCAGCAGGCTTCGTTTTAGAAAAATGCTGATCAAAAATCTCAGGGCTGACAGATTACCAAAATGGACTATAAATACGTATCATTTAATACCATTCCTGTGCAACCTGATACACTGAATACAAAATTAAAAACTGTAGATCTGTAGATGACTGCAGATAAAACTATTTTTTTAATCTTTTACTTAAAAACAAATTGTTTGACTGTCCTGAAGGACTACAGTTCCAGATGATTTCTTCAGCAATCAATCAACCACAGCAAATAGGTTATATATATTAACATTCTTCACAACATGCCAAAGCTCAGTGAGGTAACCTTTCCAATCCTGGCCACCAACAAGATATGGAAAAATAACAATGCCATGTTTTGATTGCTGTGGGATTGTTCCTTGGTAACACTGTGTGTGTACATGTGTGTGTGTGTGTGTTTCCAAAGGCTGAATCTTTATAGTGTCGTAGGTGGTGGGAGAGGACAGGAAACTTCCACAGGAGTACACACCGCCGTGTAATGACACTACACAGCCAGAAAAGTGCTGCTTCACACTTAGCGGAGGAATGCTCCACCCTCCACTCCCTGAAACCCTTCTCTGCTCAGTCCATCCTCAATTAATCAAAACGCCAGCAAATGTCTGCACCCATATATTTTAGAGACAGGTTTCCAAGGTGTTTGTTTTTCCCCTCTTATTAAATCAAGGCAGAAGTGCTCTAGCAGACCTTCCAGCACTGGAACCCGTACTTGTTATTTTGTGGCTCAATCACAAGCCTCCTGTTATCCAAATAGGTCAAAACTACTGTCACTGGAGCAACACACTCATAAAGCAAAATATACAATATAACAGTGCTGAGCTTAAAGACACAGGCTCACAAAAGAATACGCTGATTCACGCATCATATCTCTCCATCAGCAAGAGCAGATCCACAGAAACATATATTACCTCAAACTTTCTCCATCTTCGGATCCCTGCTCAGACTGAGGCTCATTTTCCTGTGTGGTCAGTCTGTAAGTCTAGATGACTGCTGAGAGCAGCCAGGGCTTTATGTGCTTAGCAGACTTGCTGTAAGTGAGGCTGAGCCTGCCTTAGTCTGGTCAAGTGGCCAGCCAGGCCTACTTCTTTTTTGGGGGGGAATGATTCAGGAGAGCATACTCAAAATCCCAGGTCATTATGCTGCTATGCCTTTATTTGCTCATTAGTGTGAAATGTTACGACTTAAATTCCCTGGGAGTTGGGACGGGAGGGGGATTATGAGGGGGGCAGAGCCTGTCCACTTATGGTGTGTGTGCTCAGAGGGTTGCCTGATTGCATCATCGCAGAGCAAAGCCGCTCTCTGGGCTATAAATAGGATGACGTCACTCAGGCTCGGCCCCCTTTTCTAGTAGGATGCCTCGACGAGTCTTACTATAAAACAGGGGTGATGCAACGCACCGGCGAGAGCTGAAACTGTCCCAGCTGAGAGAGTCATAAGAAGAGAGAGAGAGAGACAGCACGGTGAGCCCCCCGTCCGAGTCCAAGTCCAGGGCCCCCCGCTCCCTCAGAACACGGTGAGTGGTCGTGTCTCGCCCGCTACGTGTCTGTGCGTGATTTTGTTTCACTAGACCGAAAATAACGCGGAGTGCGTAAAGTTGTGCCCCAGTTCCCCGTTTAACCAAGCCGCCTTCCATTTAAACTACTTCTTGAAGAGTTTAGTCCCGATTAGCCCCCTGAGGACGCCGAGATCGTGGGTTTATGTGAGCATGGTGTAGAAAAAACAAGGCTCAATCTAACCGGATTAATGTGTAGCCAGTGAGAGTCCTGCACTCAAGTCAAATATTGAATAATAATCGATTACAGCTCAGACGAGTCCTAATATTTTAAAGACACTTTCAGTAAGTCAGTCACAATATTTTACCTTGTAGTCCGAGAAGTCGTGGAGTGATATCTGAACTCGGTGCCTCGTCTCTCTCTTTAGATTTCAGAATGATGCTTCAGTACCCCGGGCTGGGTCTGGGTCTGGGTCCTTCAGAAATCAGCGCGTCCGCCCTGGTGCCCTGTCTGTCCCCCCCGGGCTCTCTCACGCTGGAGGACTTCTCCACCTTCAGCCCGCTGGTGAAGGAGGAGCTGCGCTCCGTAATCCACTCTAAACGGAGGACCAGCGGCATGAGCGACGCGCCGAGCTCCTCCAGCCACGGACCGGCCGCCCCCAGCCAGCCCCCCTCAAGGAGAGAGGTAACAACTCCACGGAGCTCCAAACTTTTATGTAGAAGAAAGGCGCACTCTGTTTGAAGCGACTAAAGCCCGTTTATTGAGAAAGACAGCTTTCCTTAGAGAACATCTTAATTATTCTTTTAATTATGTTTTTCCTCCACAGCTTACCTCTGCAGAATTTGATCGGAGAAAACGGAGACGAGAAAGAAACAAAATTGCTGCTGCCAAATGTAGGAACAAAAAGAAGGAGAAAACAGACTCTTTGCAAAAGGTCAGGGCCTGTTATTTAAAATATTTTGTTATGAAGGTTTTATAAAGGACTGTTTACAAACAGGTTTTCCATCGTTTAACCAAGAAAAACAATTATTTGAGCTTATTTTACGTAGAACCATTGTTTTACTGAAGAACCTTTTGTTTGTTGCTTTTTAAGATTGTATAGTATTGTCAATTATCATATTTATTCTCATTGTTAAACATTTCCAATATATACTGAAAAAAGTTATGCATTTTCAATGTACATAATTTCCATGTTAATAAAGCTCTACTGTGAAGAGTAAGTGAACTTAAATCACTGAGTAAAAAAAATGAATATATAATAAATAAGGCTAATAAATAAATAGTCTAAAATAAGGCTAAAATAAATTATCTCGCTTCCTTCCACCCCTACAGGAGTCTGAGAAGCTGGAGTCTATAAATGCTGAGCTGAAAGCTCAGATTGAGGAGCTAAAGAACCAGAAGCAGCAGCTCGTCTATATGCTCAACCTACACCGGCCCACCTGCATCGTGCGTGCCCAGAATGGCCAGACTCCAGAGGATGAGAGGAAACTCTTCATCCAGCAGATTAAGGAGACCACCCTGCAGGGTCTGAACCTGACAACCACTGGACCAGCACAGCCTTCCGTGTCTACCACATGTGGGCACCTCTGAGGCACGAACTGCAGTGGTGTGAGGCTCCTATGATGAAGTTGTAAGTTTTATGCCAAGGAACACAGTAGGATCCTAATGGAGCTGACTACTACAAGGGACTAAGGACTGAGGAGCAGGTGGGCACTTCCCACATGTTTATGATGGAATCAGTTGAAGCACTAACACTGAAGGACATTCACTGTGTTTTACTTTGTATGCTATTTAAAACTGTACACTGTTGAACGACGAGCTTGTTGTGCTGTTCTGTATGTGCACCAAAGCAATGCATCATGTTGGCTGGCAAAGCAGCGTGATTCCATCTGTTTTCATATTATGAACGAGTCGGCTATAGCTCCTGGTGTCACTGCTATTCCTGTGAATGGAAATGCTTCAGTTTTTGAGAGTGTGGTGGATAGTTATAGTTTATAACCATAAGTCCAGACAGATGTATCAATTTTTGGTAACTGAAGTATGAAGTTTTTGAAGTTGTTCCATATTCGAGTGTGACTTCTGCCTTGTTAAATGTCACTGTACTCTGCCACACGAAAACACTCTAAGCTGCTACACTAATCTCTCAGGACATGCACAATGTATTGCAGGAAGTCTGGGCAAAAAAAGGAACAAGGAAATGGAGGTAAAGTGGACTTTGTGTTAGCAGTGTGACTGCTTGCTAATTAAGGATCAGAGCAAAGAGCAATTTACATAGAAGCCTTTTGAACTTCCACCACTAAGCTTGTTCCTCTTATCATCTCAGAAATCCAACTACATTTTGTTACAAAGCCATGAGTGCGATAGCCTGGCTATGCCTACAGTCCATGTCAAAGTTTTTTTTGTGTGTGTTGTAAGTCATGTAAGTGTTAATGAAATGTTATACCATATTTTTTTACATTATGTAGAGGTGTCATTACCTTAAAAGGTATTTCATTGTGTAAAGCTCTTAAGATGTTTGCGAGGTTTTTTTTGCTCTTAGCACTCCTACAAACTATTTCAGTGTTGCTCTACATGAATCTGTGGTACAGAAATCCCCAGTCGGCCTGCAGTGGGTAGCTGGGTAGTTCAAGCCTGTGGCTGGCAAATTCCCACCGAAACCTGTAGAACTGTGTGGCATCCTTTAGTTTCGCACAGAATAGCAGAAAAATGGGGGAAATCAAACTTTTTATTGTTGTGTTTTACACCACATTGTTGAGCACTAAAATAAAGTTTTGTGTATTTATTCATGTGGGATGAGAGACGCAGGCGTCGACAGCTTTTTCCCTTGTTTTGTCTCTTTTTGAGTCGTGCTTTTGAAAAGGAATAGAATCTAGCCTCACTGCATACCATTTTCAGTCTAAAGCTAACCTTTTGGTGGTCAGACTTTTTTCCCAGTCATATTTCACCACTTCAAGCTGCTCACATGCACTTATTAGAACTGTTCACAAAAAGCTTAGAACTGTTCATGAAGCTTGTTTTTTAAAATCATATTAAAGTGTAACCTGAGGTGATGTAATGTCTACTGTTTATTATTCTGTGTTCCTTTTTTTGTTTTTGACACTTTATTAATAAAATTTGGAAAATATACCTGTAACGAGTCTGCCATTGTTCAAAACCAGTAAGATTTTTGTTTCTAAATGTCAGTGATTCGTCATGATATTTTTAGTACTTACTGTTTAATTTTTATTAGCATTTTTTCCTCCCAGTGGTAAAACTACTGGAAAGACAGGAGTAAGCCAGTCTGTCATACAGAAACAGACAATCATACACCCATACACTCAAAGTCACCTCACCTTCTAACAATACTACGCACACAGTCCTGGCATCTGTTTTTCTCCCTCTTATTCATTTTAAATAGATCCTTCACAACCAGCAATAGGATATATTCTTTGCTCATGGTTTTAAAATCTTACCAGATACCAGGTAGTTTAACATAAACATTTAGGTTAACATTAGATGCAAGTCTTGCATTGGGGCCAACAAGATCATTGTTTAGACTACCTTTTAAACCATTTGGAAATGCCAGTTGCTCTTTTTGTTGGGTACACATTTAATGACCAATGAATGGATAGAAATGTCCAAATTTTATGCGGAATATCCCTTTACTTTTACTCGCATATATGTACATGTTACAAAGTTTAGAGCCTTAGAATGTGAAGTTACTGTTTAAGAAGGGTTGCCAGGACAGGACAGGTAAGTAAATTATTTTTGTCATGTCATGGTAAGTGTTGAGTGAGCCAATGGACAAGCTGAGACATGTTCAGGTTTCTAGGACAGAGGCTAGCCATCCATTTTATGCCAGTCAACCAGTCATGAATCATCAGGCCTTATCTATTCAATTAAAGGGAAAACTGGTCAACAACATCTGACTCACCCTTTTCCTCTTGAAAAAGAAAAACATCATAACCAATTTCAATTGGCTACTAATAATTTGAAAAAGTACCATTCTACTCCCACATACCCTTTGGAATTCCACAGAAACTATAGAGAACCTAGAAAAATGATAGTGAAACACCAACCCAGGGCTGGAGGTGCTCTGATTCACAGGGGATTATCTACACAACAATTTGGTAATTTCCAGTTTGGAAACTGTCCCAAGAGTGGATGTGAAGCTATCTCTGAAATGCTCTTGCCTCGTGAGAACAGGTTAGTTAAAATATTAGCATACGAGGCTCTTCCATAATGCATTGCACTAATATGTTCCATGCAGTCAGGGGTGTGACTGAATTAGTCAAATAATCAAGTACAGTCAAGTAGGTGTTTATTGCCATTTCACCCATGTACACAGTACACAGTGAAACGAAACAACATTCCTACAGGACCATGGTGCAACACAAAGAACAGAAACAGAAACACCATAAGACTACACATCTGGAGACAGGACCAGACCACACAGAACAAAGAAAGAGAGTGCAGCACAAAAGCAAACAATACAATGTTACAGTACTAGTGTGAATGAAAACTGTTTTATGACAGATATTGTATTCTAACACTCACAAAGGACTGAGGTAGATTATTAGTGGTGAATCATGGCATCAACAGCAGCAACAGGATACAAAAATGTAGTGTATATAATAAATACATTTATTGGGGAGGGGTAGTAAGGGTGTAATGTTGTTTGTGGACGAACAGTTTAAGTGTGTAAATGTGTTTGTGTTTCGGAGAAGGAAACTGTTAGGTTTGTGTTTGTATTTAAAGTACAATTTTTGATTCCATTTTCTAACATTTTTAGAAAATGAAATCAACCCATTTATAACTTGGGTTATAGTGGAAGCGTGGGTGTTAGGATATTTGTTGTCCAATTGTTATGGGGCAAGAAATAAAAGTCTTCATTGGATAGACTATCTATACTTTAGTAACTTAATTATGTAGATGACATAAATTAACAAACTTGCCTCAGGCCTGGTAAACACTCTAAAGGGCTCATATCCCAAATTTTTTCATGTAGTTTCTCTTTATTTTTCATATTTTATGACATTTTTGTGCATTTTAGATGACCATTTTTAATAAATGTGTCTTTATCATTGTTAGATATAATCATATGTATCAGTATCTGTATGACAGACTGGGAGTGATGATGGTATGTTTTGAGTGTTTACTTTCTGTAACCGTTTAATCCTCACTAGGACCACGGATACCCAAAGCCCATCCCAGGGCCAATGGGCGCGAGACAGGGACTCGATCTGGGCGTGGCCCCAGCTCAACACAGAGCACACACATCATTCACTCACACACTCACACCTACAGTCAATGTAGAATTCACCTGACGCACAATTTCAAAATGTGTTTTTGATTGTGCCATAATCCATTTGTTAAAGTGATCATGTGAAGTCAACAAACATCAGTACATCCATAGCGATGGGAATATATTTGGGTGGTGGGTGCAGAAGCATCATTTAAGGTACTGATTATGAATACACATGTATTTTTAGTCCCAGTCCTACTAAAACTACTAAAAACCTACTTGCGGCTATTGCCCGATGGCCTAGATGTACAGTACTGTGCAAAAGTCTTAGGCACCTGGGAAAATTATACTTAAAACCTGTTTACTACTGGACAGTAGTGT
>JBBJLS010000155.1:14069511-14097653 GCA_037577275.1 Bryconaethiops microstoma | reverse complement strand
AGTTATTTATTTATTGTGTATGTGTGTGTTCAATCATCCTAAAACATTTAGTGGCTCGAAATTCACCGTTAACATTGTAAATGGCCTTTTCGAAGAGCAGATGGCAAATGTTGGCGTGTTAAGATCTCCCTGCACCTTTAAAAGAAACAGAGTGCAGAAATCCTAACGGACACCCTCATTGGCCAACACAGTTAAATCCACGCCCCTTTCTGGATTTCCTGCGAATGAAAGTTGAGCTTTATGCCCTAATATGGAGTTATCCCCGCCTCCCTTTGTTGCTAGGTCCAATGAAAAATTACCTGGAGAGCCGTTGGCTGCTCGGTTACGATGAAAGAACAAACACCGAAAACCGAGGATTAACGGTCAGATGATTGATCTACAGATTAAAATGGTCCTACAGTTTAGTTATGAGTGAAACTGTTTTTTTGAGTTCATATGTGTGTGTTGGTGTTTTCGTTTTTTTGTAACCGTGGGGTCCCGACGCCCCCTCAGTGTTGTGTGTGAAGGAGGAGGGGGCCGGAGTTGGGTCAGGTCGGAGCCGGACTCTCAGTGCTGCCCCTGGCCGGAGTAAACACGGACGGTCTGCTGTGAACGCTCTGGTGTTTTAAGCAAACAAGCAGACAGAGGGTAACATTTCATTTTATTGTTCGCTGTAACGTAAAGGTCAGCCGTGGTCATTTTTAATAATGTGACTGCTCCTAACAGAGCCGTTGAAGGCATTTCCGATAGGTTTGAAGCAGGCTCTCTCATTACTATGCAGTGTTTACAGCGCAACACGTTTCAGGCGATGCCGGACTTTAATTAACGGGCCGGTGAACACGTCTCCAGTTGACTGGAGAGGAAGAAACACACCAGTGAGACACGGAGAGAGCACCTGAACACTGACAATGACCGGCCCGAGCAGCTCCATCTCCAGCTCTGCAACCAAGGTGGCCCGACACGGCCGCTCCAAGAGCACCAGCTCGTACTGCTGCCGCTCGCGGCCCGGCCCGGACTCCGCTCCACCTGCCACCGCCAACAATACTGGCCGCTCATCCGGAGAGGAAGACGAGAAGGACGGCGGCGTGCCCTTCTACGTGAACCGGACCGGTTTCCCCATAGAGAGCGTCACCTGGGAGAGGATGTGGTCCCACGTTGCCAGAGTACACCCGGATGGCCAAGAAATGGTGGACCGAATACGAAACGCAGCACACCTGCCAAAAGTAAGTTTCCATTTTAAGACTTAAAGTGGCATTTGGCGGACGCCTTTATACAGAGCGACTCATGATCATTAGTTACAGGGACAGTCCCCCTGGAGCAACCTAGGGTTAAGTGTTTTGCTCAAGGTAGAAAGTGGGGTTTGAACCTAAAACTTTGTGGTCACCTTGCTTACAGACAAGTGTTTTACCTACTAGGCTACTACCACCCTGTGACTTCATTCCTGGTCCAGCATTTCCCCGCACGCTGTGATAAAACACATGATCAGACCACTAATCAAAGAAATGATAAGCTCTTTCCTGTTTTGGAACGGATTTGTTGGAATAATGAAAGCAGGGAGGATGTACTCCACTGGGCTCTCTTGTGAAATATTTCTTATTCTTAGGCAAGCAAATGTGGCTTTGAGTAGTCTGTATTAAGGTAAACCTGAATAAACATACATGGCCTCTCCACTGTTGAATGTGCATTGAGGGAGACTTCAGTACAGTTCAGTAAAGCTTCTCTTAAAAGACTGACTGCAGCAGTAGTAAACAATCCAGTGTACAGGTCATACTTCAGCAACACAGTGTCAGACTGGAATGACTGTCCATTTAAAGTCCTGGCTATGTGACCTGCTTTCCAAGCTGAGGAGCGAAATGTTGTGGCATGTGAACTGCCTGACTCTGCTCATCCCCATGGCCTGTGACGGGACAGCGTTGGCTTCCAGCCGTAGTTAATTACAAACCAGGCATAACTGAGACCTGATGTCAATGGATACCCCATGTTTTCATGAGTAAGGGAAGGTCATTGGTGTGTCTGTATCCTGAGAACCTATGCATATCCATCATTTTGCAGCAGTACAGCAGGCAACCTGCATAGTGTGTAAAATAATCTGTAGGATTTGCACATGACAGCCCATGTCATTCATTTCAGATGACTTAATATATATTTGTATTGTAAGAGACCATATATATATATATATGTGTGTGTGTGTGTGTGTGTGTATATATATATATATGTATGTATGTGTGTGTGTGTATATATATATATATATATATACACACAAAGTAGCACAACCCAGATGACTATCTTTGACCGTCGCGTAATTCCAACATCTTGACAGTCTGATACAAGTATTTCAGAGGGGATAAGGAGACTCTTAGTCAGTGACTGTATAATCCTGATAGCTTGGACATCTAGAGCTCCACAAAGACGCTGCCAGTCCTCATCTCTTCAGTCGGAGAACTATATTTGACCACACTTTGTTAGTGTGTCATGCTTATGTTAAACAGGTATGTGATCTAAACACATTATTTGTGGTCAAAATAATGTAAATATCTGCCGACCTACATAGGCTTTTCCTATGACTGACTGGTGTTACACTGATCCATGTGTGCTGCGCACTCATTAAGAAGATTGGGCATTGTTAAGGCAGATCGAAGCTGATCAGAGAGGGCAATGCTAGGGGAATGCGGCAGACAGTGCAAGCAGGCTCACATGGTGGACTAGAAAAATTGTGCGCATGGCACAGCTGGTACAGCATGCAAATCTAAGAATGCAACGAGTTTGAAAAGGGTTCCTACCGCCAGCGATATTAACCTTGAATGCCAGTTTGTTGCTGTCATTGTAAAAAAGAAATATCATTGTCACTCACTGTGTTTTTTTCAAAGTGTGATTGGGCAAGCTTGATTGAGTTTTTAGACTTTTATTATCTTGCTTCGATTGTGTGACACAGCCTAGCCTAGTCTTTTGAGTGTAGGATTGACATAATCCCCTCTCTGGCAACATTTTGAGATAATCTCTGTAATTAGAGCTGCTATGTCCAGACGCGGTGCTTTTACACTAAAAAACAAGCTTTCAGCTCCTAGCCTTTACAGTGATTTAGGGAATCATATTGACACACAGTTTGAAAAGATGAGAAACTTAAAATGTCTGTCACGGCTGATCTCATTTTTTAGAGCTGTAAGATCTCAGTAAGAACAGAAAAACTTAATTCTTTTGGTTGGCTTATGCATATTCCCAGTTCAAGGTCACCAGACTGTTCCTACAAAGGGGACTGAGGTAAATTTCATGCTTAAGTTTCTGAACTAAGAGCCAGAGCTCTCTGGGAACCAACACAAGCAAAATCAATAATGGAACTAGAAAATAGACACCCTCCATTCAGCCTAAAAGAGAACATTGCATGCTATTTAATGTTGGGTATAAGATCTTCTGATTTGACTCTCAATGGTGCCAAGTATTCTCTGTAGCCAAAGACCCTTCAGATTCCATTTGGTTTCATTCTGCTTATGACTGGAATGAAGGATAGCAAGGCTCTGCATTTTTTTTTCCGCTTGACTTTGTATTGTATGTGTCTTCGTGGTGAGCATTTGACAACAGTGCTTGCCTAGTAGTTTGAGAGGATTTTTAGAGGTTTTGGTTTCTGCTCTTCCGTTGGTTGTACCATTGGCTGAATGAGTAAACACCTATTGGCTGTGTCTCAGTTAGCTGGAAAAAATAACATGCAGTGGAACTGTTACATCTGCTATGCATCGTTGATTACCATCATTTTTATATGTTCCTTCTACTTAGAAGATGAAACCTCAACAACAGTTATTGAACAGACATTTGAAACGTGGCTGAATACTGTTTACAAGGTTTACAAGGTCACAGTTGATCAGAATGCTGTGAAAATTATCTTTAACCGGGGCCACTGTTAGGATCTTAAAATATTTGGGGCTACAGTTTAGATTTTTGTTGATGGGGGTGTGGTTGGTTTTTGGAGTTTTGGGGAATTGTAGTTTCAGAGGTTTGATTTGCAAAGGGGGTAGGTGGGTGCTGTGGGAGACACGCGTCACCACCTGTTGGCCTTTTTCTTTTTTGAAGGCCCAGGGCTATTCATAAAAAGTTCAAGGCTGTAGCCCCAACTGTCCTGATGCCCCTGTACTTTAGAAATGAATAATTACAAATTCTTTCTCTATTAATTTTTTGTACCAACTAGTAGTTCCCAAAAATTAATTACAGCTTCATTTACAAATGTCCTTCACTGAAGAATCCATGAAAATAAACAAGTGACAAAGATACAAGTGACCATCCATGTTGACAATCCACTGACTGAGTTCAGCAACTGTCTTGTGGATTCTGTTACACACAGGTTTTAAGTTAACAGGTTTTCCGTTTTCTAGATCTAAATATTAATGGAAATCAACTAGAGCTGCTGCAGTTCATCCATGCTGTACATATGTCGTATTCATATCCAAGGTGCCATGAATATGAACTGAGAGGCAGCTTCAATTTCTGACTTACACACAGAGAGAAATAAATAGAGAGAGAGAGAAAGAAAGAGAGAGGGAGCGAAACCTGTTACAACCAAATCACACGTTTTACCTGCATTTTTTGACCAGTGCTGGACTGGCCATGGGGCATTTGGGACCAGTGCTGGACTGGCCAAGCATCCCCGCCCCCACCCCCCCCACCCCAGAACGACAGCGAGTGAGGCCTCAGGGCGGAATCCCGTCAGCAGCAGCACCCAACCGTCAGGAACGACAGCATGGTGGGCCGGTGTAGGCTCAAAATATTACTGTGATAATGTGTTATTTACAACATGCTAGTCAGAATAAGGTAGCAAAGGATTAGGACAAAAAGGGTGAAGTAGTCCTTAAAAGATTCTCATTATGAAATTGATGCTGAGCATGGAACAATACATAGATTTCCTCTAATGTCAGTAAACGTAAAATAAAAACATGTAGTTACGATTAAAAGAAGTGTTCTGTTTTAATGAACAGTGAGGCACTACATAGCCAAACATGCTCGGTCTTATGATTGTTACACCTCAGGCTTCAGAGTGTTGCTTTTTAACACATGAGAAGCTGAGTGTGTGATGTCGAGGGAGCCTCATAACACATCAGAGCAGTTTGTTTCCAGTTAACCTTTTTGAAATCATGTGAACGGGGAACATTTCAGGGAGCTGCTTTGCAATATTGTAACATCAACACACCTTGTGATGTTAGTGTTGCTGTTATACTGTGCTGTTATACTGTGCTGTTATACTGTGCCTGTATCATATCCTTTAAAGCTGGCAGAGGCAGAGAATAACTGCCTTTAGCTTTTTATCAGCCTGTCTTCCTTCTGTGCTAGAGAGGAGCGATGGGGGAGGAAGAAAGGGATCTTCTGACCCCATAGAAATGCAGTTGCCTTCTCAGCTGTCAGGGGAAAAGATAGTGCTCTTATTGTGCAGAGGATTATTAAAAATAAGACCATGGGGTGAACTGGGGCTGCCTTTATTTTAGCTTTGATTAAAAACATTTGAATGTTTTTATGTGTTTCTCTTTAATCTACTACTGGGAGTTATGGTGAAGCAAAAATCTGCACATCTTTCTTAGACAAAGCCTAATTGTTTTTTTTCCTCTCTTTATTTTCAGTACAAGCCTTTTCATACCAGATGTGATCTTGTTCATGAGCATTCGAGCCTTTGGTATCTGATTAGTTGCAAAAGTGACTGACAGTGCCAGGATGCCATTGATTAGTCAGGAATTGCTTCTAGCCATGTTTCAATTTGGACTTTAACATTAAAGAGTTTTGTCCTTTGCTTGAGGGACAGGTCAGGATGAGCACGGGACTGTTTTTTTTTTTTTTTCATAGAAGTTGCTTGTGATTTGACTCACTAGTTTAACTCCTTGAGGGTGTAATGATGAAAGGCAATTCAAAACAAAGTTCCCCCTCGTTCCTTTGCCATTTAGATCTTTCTTTATACCCTGCACTCTTTCTGTCCTACATTCTTGTATGCAGTAGAATGTAGTTTATACAGGACATATGTTTGAAGGTCCTTCTGAGCTAATTTGATTTCATTTGAACTTTTCACAGCAGCCTGTACCATCGGTCCCCAACTTCAAACCATCCATGTCAGTGCCTGACTGGCTTCATGCCGTCCAGAACTACATGAAGAACTTGCAGTATCCTTCAAATGCCTACATTTCCTAAATTGTGAACTTGGAGCACTTCCAACTTAAAACACATCCTCCCCAGCAGTTATTACAGACTCATGGATATTAGTTTGCCTTTGAATGTCAGTGTCCCGGTTTATTGTCGTTCTTTTTAATTCACTCAGACAGCTCAAGTTGCCTCTTTGCAGGACTGATGGCTTAATTTAATGTGACACTTAATCGGAATGTTCCTGGTGCACAAGTCCCTGTTCTGTTTATGAAAAACAGTAAATCTTTAGAAATAATACACCGATACCATACATCATACTTAAAATACATAAATAAATAAAAAAAACAGCACACAATATTCTTATTTCTGCATTCACCAGCTTGTCTATTTAGGATGAGACCAGTAAACCAAGAGAACAGGACTAGTGATAGTAATTATCTACCTCTTCTACAACAGCAAAAAGAACAGTACTATTTGAGAACAGGATATTGTCTTCAGATGTACGACAGTGAGTCACAGTTAAAGCATATTCCGAAAGCCATTAGCCAAATCAGTCTTGCATTCCTCTTTCGCTAGTGTACCTCTTTAACTGCTGACAGATACAACCACACAGGAACACAGTTCTTTGAGATTCGGAAAACCAGACCATTGTGTGGGTAAGTGAGGTCATTGCTATGGCATCTACCTCATAATGTGTTTCCTGTGTGTTACCTTTCCTTTCCTGTCATCATCTGCCTTTGGTCAAAACAAAATCTCTTAGACTCTAAATGTTACAACCAAAATATAGATTGGTGTCTGGGTAGTGGAATGATATAGGGCTGAGGGAAGTCTAAAATAGTTATAACAAATTATTTTATTTTATTTATTAATAAAACTTAATACAAATTATTTTATTTTTAAAAAATCCAAACTTTGATCAGAATGGAATACATGTGGCATAGGAGGACAGTGTCCACATCAAAAAAACTAAATATACTTTGTTTTTGTATTAGTCCTGATTGTGTCAGTTTTGTTTGGGTTGCACCCACCCCAGGTGCTACCACAGAGCTGGTCAGCATTTGACTGATGCACAGCTAAGTAGATTCCTGCAAAGCATAGTTGAGATTTTGGAGGTCTAGTAGACTCTACACATTATGGCCTTTGTGCCACTGTGAGCTACCTTTAACTATAACCCCCTTGTCTGTGTCTTGTCAGATATATTTAAGTACATTATCATAGAAGTGTAATTCAGCCTTTGCACTCTATTTTTTTTATCTGTAATTATTTAGTCATATATCTATTCATTTGTTTTACCTGTCAGTTACTTTATTACATTACATAGTTTTATTGCATTATATATATATATATATATTGTTAAGCCTGATACAAACTGTAACATTTGTGGCTAAATGTTAAGGACAAGACCTGTTCAGGAAGTTCTCAGTATGTCATAGGAATTACGACCTGCATATGATTTATATGTCAGCCTGAGTCTGGAGACCTTTTTCTTAAATCTAGGCCTGCAGTGTAAGATAGGTGAATAACCGTGGATGATATTAGTATGATCTGGCTCCTTTCCTCAGGAAACCTTTAGTGGCCCTTGAAGAACTTGTAATGAATGATGTTAGGTATATAAAGGTAAATTACATCTAAAGAAATTGCTTTAATTACTGATATCCTGAATGTTCCTCAAGTCTTTGATTACATGATTATGTAGAGGTAAATATTCTAGTGAGGCTTATCTCTTTATTTCTTTCGTTCTTTCTTTCAGGTTGATGGAGACTGCCAGAGAAATGATAAGGGAATCCCTTCCCATTAAATGCCTTGAAGCAGTTATCCTTGGAATGTATCCTTTCATCTTCTTTTTTTTTTTTTAGATCACTCAGATTCACTGTGCTCTTTTGCTGCTTTATGTTAGAACCACATGTTTTATCAGACACTGTAATGTCTTACGTTGTTCTTTGTGTTAAAGTTAGAATCAAGCTAACTGAATGAGGAATGTGTATGCGGCTGTATAAAGCCTGGCAGAAATTCTGTAGTAGGACGCATGAAGTGTGTGTGTGTATGTGTATGTATGTATGTATTATATATATTATACTGTACTTTTAGTTGACATCAGTGTGGCATTTACTATACAGCAATAAGGTCTATACAAATAGAGTAAAAAAATGGACAATTATGGCAAAAATAGATCATGAAACATTTTCACAATACAAAATACGTCATGATATTTGTATTTCTGAGGTTTTTGTAAACCTGAAAAAAAAAGAGTTTATTTAACTGAAAAAATAAAATGAGTACAGTGAGTACAGAAAAAACTAAAGACAATGTATTTTGATTATTTTTCTGGAAAAAATTTATAATCAATAATATCCTATCTGTAATCCCAAAAAAAACAACAGGTCTGATGGGATTTTCCCAGTATGCAGTGGTTAATATCCACCAAAAATGGTTGAGGGAAGGACAATCAGTGAACCAGTGGCAAGGGCATAGGGGCCCAAGGCTCCCTGATTCATGTGAGAAACAAAGGCTAGGTCGTCTGGTGTAATGACATGAAACAGCTACTGTAGCTCAAATTGCTTGCTATGATTTAAAGATGTCAGAACACACAGTGCATCACAGCCTGCCGTATATGGGGCTGCAGAGCAGCAGAGCAGCCAGACTTCCAGTGCTAAGCCCTGTCTACCGCCAAAAGCTCCTACAATTGATGCGTGAGCTTCATGAACAAGATGGTGTGAAATCACATTTTCTTGTGGACGGCCCAATGCGTGTGCATCGCTTACCTGAACATTGTTGTATGCCATGTGCATCATGCCAGTGGTATTCCCTAAAGGCAATGGTCTTTCAGTTCATTTTTGTAACAAAATTAGGCCTGTCAAAGTTAATGTGCAAAATGACCGTTAAACAGTGTTAATGCATTTTTGTTGTTTGATACTTCAAACCATTGACAGTAGTGCAGGCTGAAGCTCAGCTGCTTGTGTTGTATGTTGCTATGACTGAAGCCACTATTTCATTCAAATAGGCCATTTAAATGCCTTTATTACCTTTTGGCATACTTTGCTCGACAGGGCTTGCAAATGACCTGTGGATAAATCAATCAGATGCGATCTAACTAAAGCAATAGCAAACGAGAAAGATACAATTATCCTTGAGAACCTCTGTTCTCAGTAAGATTCCAGAGGAAATCTCCTAATTTTCTTGTTTAGGTTTTGTGAACCCTATAATGCTTTTGGATCATTGAAAGTAACAAATACTTTCTGAAGAAGCGTATTTTGTCTACACTTATATAACAAAATGCATTGCTCTCTAAATGGAAGATCTTTCTTTAGGACTTTCTATAGTTGTCTAAATTGCTCTAATCGCTAAGACAATTTGTACTGAATGATGACTATATTCAGAAAATCATAAAAATCCAGGAGGTACAATTTTCACTATAACATATTAATAACATCTTTTGACATTAGGGCACCCAGTTTTTGTGAAAGTGTAGGCCTGATATCTCCAAGACCCGCTTTCTGTATGGACTCCCCACCCATTCACACCAGCCTCAGGCTTCTCAGGCTCAGCTGTTGCTAGGAAACTAGGTGATGGGGTGATGGAGCCAACTCCTATAGAAAGGCATAGTTTGCTTTGGCATGCAGTGGATATGGCCAACCCATTTACTGTCAGTCATATTCTCTTTAGAAGCTGTTGCTGCCGATGTTGATCAGACTTGACCAACGAACGCATCTCATATCCCAAAAAGAGCCCTCTATCTGAACTGCTCAGTGCAAACTGGGTGTCTGTTGTAGAAAATATGGCTGTGCAATATGAACAAAGAATATTGGAATTCTATTTCTACATGTTGAGATATGCCTAGCAATACATTAAAAATACATTGATGTGCTTCATCACAAAATAAGTAACATATGGTATATTGTGCAGCTCTTGTTGGAGGTCACTCTTGTTGGAGGTCAGTGTGAAATTACAGTACATTACATTGTTTCAGAGAAACAGGGATAGTTCAAAGTAGCTCTTCTGCATATTATGGTAATCTATACTTCTTCATTAACAGCAGGAGATAGGATGCATGTTGCCAGTATGATGTAGAGATGGCGTGTGTTTCTATGTGCATGTGCTTTTTTGCACCCACACACGGCTTTTTGCAAGTAGGATGTCTTATTACATCTAATGACTCTTATGACACAAGCAAGTAGAATACGTGGAGGAGAGAGCTGTTAATTTCATCAGTGTCATTAGTGCGTTTTTATCACCTCAAAGATAAGGCAGCATTTTTTACTTTTAGACTTTTGACCATCATAGATAACAGCGAGAACAGAGCGACCAAGATATATAACGTCTTTTAACTTCTGGGGGTTGGGTGGTGCGATTTGTAAATCATCACTTACGCAGATGTTCCGTGTGACAGCTGGTTTGGTGATTATGTTAATCCTTCATGTGATTGAATTTTTTTTTTTTTTCCATTTTTCACTGATATTTAAGAAGGGATGGAAATTTGATTTAATTGATCTCTTGATAATGTTGGTTTTGCAGACCTTTTAGGTCTGTAACCATCAGACCTACGTGACCTGACAGACAGACCTGCATGACCTTGTTGGACATCCTATTCCAAAACCTTACTGTGCACAATCACTTTGGCTGAGCTGTTGTTGGTCTAGATGATTCCATTTCGCAATAATTGCACTTATAGTTGATTAGAACAAAATAATCACACATTATTGCTGCAGAGTAAACATGTCAGAGGTGAGTAGGTTAATCAGAGTTTCAGCAGAGTCTCTTAATTGCAATTTGCAGTAAATTCTATGTTAAACCAGCATTAATGGATGGTATTAAATTGCGTGCTTGCTTCACTTATATATGGATTACAGTGTGAATTTATTTTCTATAGCAGACAAAATTTCAGCGATAGCAAGTTGTTAATTATTTTTATTTGTCCAGAAATTTAATATATGTGCTTCCCTAATAAGAACCAAAATAGAGCAATCAAATTCTATATTCACAAATAAAATATTTTTGCTTTTTATTTTTATTTTTTAGAAAAATGTTACTTTTCTGCAAAGCAGAATTTGTAAATACAGACAGTGGTGATCAGTTGGACATCTCTGTTGCAACAATAAATCCCAGCAGGTAAAGGAATGCCTGCCTTGCAGATAATCATGTTAAAATTCACACCGCTGCTGCACTGTGGACCACGTGACTTTGTTGTTCAGTGATGTTATTCACTGTAGCTTTCTCACTGACAGAGAGATATGTTCTCACTTGTTGTGCTGAGGTAGACAACTTGGCAACCAGCTATTACAAGGAGAAGGTTTCTTGCAGATAGGCCTTTCACAGCCATTGCGTAATCACCTTTCAGGCAATCCCATTATTTTCTACAGTCATTAGATTTTGCAACAAGCATTATGTGAGTTTTGTGCTTTTTTATCAGTTGAGTTAAAGCAAACAGTAGAAAGAAAGAAAAACATGATCATGTTCATAGGTACAGATGTTCAATTTCTTAAGTATACAAGTAATGCTAGCACACTGTCAAGAGCAGTAATTTTCACACTCCCTCTAGACATACACATTTTTTGTTCATACACATGTGTTGTGGCTAAACATTTTCTTCTGGGGTTTTCTAAGGCCCTGTATGAGAACCACATAGTGTTACTTACAAAGTATTGGTAGTAAGCAAAACAGCTGATAAATTTAGCCACTTAGCTTGTTCTGTAATATTTGCATAAAATGAACACAAAAGGACAGTTAAATGTGGCACCTAATTCTAATTGATTTTGTGACTGTGATGAGGGAACTCTCAACTTCGGTATACTGTATAAGAATTTACGGATCCTCCGTAAATTTACCTCTAACTTTCTTCACATCACATTTCATTTTATAATAGCCTCCATTCAAACGAGTCTGCGCCCCCCCTTAATTTTAGGCAGCTTTTAGTTATTGTTTGTGTGTTCATGTAAATGCAACCTTCAATCGCAAACTTTTGTATGTATACGTCTAGTGAGCTAATAAGCTATGATCTTTTGCACATGATGCACTAAAGTTGTGATCAGGTGGATGTGTGTGTGTGTGTGTGTGTGCTTTGACACTTGCAAGTCCGAGAGTTGATGACTGCATGTTGCTAGAACAGATGGTAGGGCTACGGTGCAGAACAGCGATCCAGGCTCATGTGCTGTGGAACACACACGCTCAACGGATCTGCTGTGTACACTCTCGCCTGAATTCACAGCTTGTTCACAGGCACCAAAACAACACAGACCAACCAAATGCCGACAACAAATGTGGCTCTAATGCAGTTAATTGCAGCTTGTGGAGTAGAAACTTTTTTCCCACTTCAGCAACTGTAGGACGCTACAAGATGTGCCACATTTGACCATATAATTCAAAACAGTGTATGGGAATCAACTTAATGTTGTCCTCTCTTATTCATTACTGCAGGCTTCAGCGGAATTTAATCTGTGTAATAACATTTGTATTATGTACAGCTGCCTAGTACCTTCAAGTAATGAAAATTTGATCAGAAACCCCTACCAAATAGATGCACTTTGTAGGTTTATCAGGGGCAGCTGGTGGCCTAGTGGTTAGGGAGTTGCCCCTGCAACCAGAAGGTACCATCCCCACAACCTGCTCCCCAGGTGCCCCTCATTGGTGGCAGCCCCCTGCTTCACTTGGTGAATGCGTTAAATGCAGAGAAAGAATTTCACTTTGGTCACACTGTGTGTTGTGCTGTGGTGTGTGCACACGTGACTATAAGGAGCCACTTTACTTATTGTTACAGACAATTTATCAGACGCCCTACTCTGTCCATCAACAGAAAGTAACCACCATAGGGTCACACCTTCCCAGATAATCTTTGAGTGGGTGGCATGCTCAGCACTGCAGAGACCACTGTGGTAGTGGTATAGTAGTAAGTGCTGGAACAGGTGTAGGTGCATTGGGCATAGCAGCTTTTGCTGGGCTTTAAAATAGCAAATGAGTGTAGGCACATGATAGGCATGTATTGATAACCTGCCATGAATACTGTGAAAACCTCTTGAAATGACACGTTATACAGTATGGCCTGTTAGCATAGAACAGACTATTCTAACAGGACATACTAGGTATCATTCATAAGCCATTTTATCACTTTTGGGTAAAGTATTTCTTTAAATCACTGAGTACCATTTAGACCAGCTGCCACTGCTCATCACTGACACTGTCAGCTGTCTACGGCACATCCAAAAGTTCCCTCTCTCTAGTCTTTGTTTTTCCCCCAGGCTATTAGAAAGCTATGAACATGCTTTACTAACTGTCATGGTTCTCCTGGTGCCTGAATGTACAGTTTTTCCTTGTCCCAGAGCCACTGCATCATGTGTGGACATTCTGCAGTGAGCACTGACAGCAGTTACATAAGATCATAGGCAAGATGCGGCAGACCACACGCAGCACTGGACCCGAGGGAAAGAGCCGTCTAGCCTGGTGTCTGCTGACCCACAAGTGTCACATTCGTACTACTTCTACTGTTCCACTTTAATAGTGGTTTGTTAGGATTCTCTAAATTCTGTGGTTAGAACTCTGTGGTGGGTTGTTTACGGAATATAAGTTTATTCAGACTAACTAAGGATCCCTGAGAAGGTGTATGGTGAAGTTGGGTGATAATCAAGTTGCTCACTGATATTGACATGTAAGTTGTTGGATTAATCGTATTTTTGGTCATAATTTTACTGCATTGGTAACTTTCATTTAAAAGTAGAAATAAGTGGTGTGTGTGCGTGTGTAATGAGGAAACCCTAATTTATGAAGCTGTCAAGACTTCAAGGATAATATGGCGAAAGGCCAGCAAGAACATTCATGCCACTTTCACTAGTGATGCTGAAAGACAATTGCCAGACATTTACAGAACACCTTGCTCCCAGCTTGCATTATATATTTTTTCTTTTACTTATTATCCTTTGTTGACTGTATAAATGCCACAACAGTGATTAATGTTTTTCATTCCCTGTTAATTATTAATATATTGGCAAATAATCTATATATAATGTTTTTTTCTATATTTTCCAGCTTTTGTATATAGGCTGTTGCACTAAGCAAAAGAACAGTCATTTGTCCAAGATGACTAGCCAATTACATGGGCATTTTTCCATGGAGTGTCTTGCAAGCCTTACTCAAGAGCAACAGAGACTGGAGATGTTAAGATCAAGTCGACGTCATTTTGAGTGAAAATATTTATCCAAAATCCACTTACGACCAGTACTTTTCTAACAGCTAGTTGTTCATTCAAAATTCCTTACCTTGTCCTCAGCTATCTAACCAATGGCCTGACCTCAGTGGAGCGCTTTCCCATCAGCTTTAAGACACAGTTCTCTGGCCACCACTTCCACCACGTGGTGCTGGGTGTCTACTGCAACGGCCGCTACGGTACACTGGGCATGAGCCGACGTGCTGACCTGATGGACAAGTCACTGAGCTTCCGCACACTTAGTGAGCTGGTCTTTGAGTTTGAGGACTCCTACCGGCGCTACCAGCACACCATGAAGAAGGTGAAGATTGGCCTGTATGTGCCTCACAACCCCCACGTTTTCCAGCCCATTGAGTGGAAGTACTTAGTGCTCAACCCCTGCAGACAGGGCCGTGAAGACCTGCGCAAGGAGCTCGAGAAACATGGCCGTGACATGAGGATGAAGGTGAGAAACCATCTCTGTCATCTGACCTAGACTTAGTTTGGGTGACTGAATTGTAAAGGGTTTAATTTTAGTAATGTTGAACTGTAAAGGCTTTCAGTTGTTGGAGTTGCAAGAAGCAGCTCAGGTTTTCACTGCTTTTATCATTCTTTAAGAACATGCCAGACCAAAAATTCAAAGCTTCATACACTTAACTTATTCTTAAAATGCTACGGTTTCTATTTATGGTAAAGATATTTATGAATAAAAGCTGATAAATGGCCATTTCGCATTTGATGAATAAGTGCTTCTTATATATCAGCCGTTTGTTTTATATTTCGTTGCTGTGTAAGAATTTCCTTTGTCCCTGTGGAAAGCTGGACGATATGTAACCTTTATTTGGACTGTCAGTGCTAATTAAGGTCAGGTTATCCCTCATGTGAAAGGCATGTTATTTTGGTTGTCCCCAAACTTTTTCCGCATCAACTGTGCGATAAAACCAAATTTCAACTTGATTCAAAATCTGCCAGTTATTTTCTACTATTGTTAATGATCCTGAAAAAATTAAATCCCCAGACTGTTCTGTGATCAGCAGCTGTGACCATAATGTGACAACAGTGCTTGACAGTAGGGAATAAAAAGTAGGTCATTTGTTCCCTAAATCAGAGCCTTGCCACTATTCACAGTCTATTATGCATAGTTTGGGTGGATCACATGACTAAAGAGTGGAAACTGAACCCCTGAAGTCTATGAAGAATGCAGATTTCTTTTTATAGATGCTGAGGAATTTCTGACCCTGTCTTGCACTCCAAAGCGTTTTTATTATATTGACCAACATGTACAAGCTTATGTTAACATTGAGTATATTTGTTACTTACTGGCCTGCAAAACATAACTGTTTGTTTTGTAAACTACCTCTAGACCAGGGGTATCCAGTCATACACTAAATGGACAAAACTACAGGGACTTTAATGACATTTAAATACATAGACTTTAATATGGAGTTGGTCCCCCACTTTACAGCTCTTTTTGGACTTTCCACAAGATTTTGAAGTGGTTCTATGTGAATTTGTGGCCATTTATTCTGTAAAGCATTTATGAAGTCAGGCACTGATGTTGGACAAGAAGGAAAGTTCATCCCAAAGGTGTTGGATAGGGTTGAGGTCAGTGCTCTGTATGGGCCAGTCAAGTTCTTCCACACCAAACTCATCCAACCACGTCTTTATGCACCTTCCACTGGGGCACAGTCATGCTGGAATAGAAAAGGGCCTTCCCCAAACCACGTCCACAAATTTGGAAGCATGGCGCTGTCCAAAATGTCTTGGTATGCTTGATTCTATACGCCTTTGGCAAAGGGTATGATGGAAACATCTGAATTCAGTAATTAAGAGGTGTGTCCCAGTACTTTTGTCCATATAGTCTATCTGCAAATGGCCTTTGTGACTGATTTTCATTCAAAACATGCAGATTCTACTTATTTAACTAATTAGTCTCCTACTTTAAACAGCTGTTCATGAATGCTGCTGCTTTGTTGAATCATTTAGTGAACTAAAATGTAAAAGGAAAAATTTCCACATATTGTAAACAAGAAAAGCCATTCTGAATCTCCATCTGAACTCCCAACAACCAATCTAAAGTCATTTGTAAAGTTCTTCGTTTCTGACACTCCCAAGTTTTTATTTATTTATTTTTTAAGTGAATCGACTGGTGACTCTATTAGGTTGATGTGCATCAGCAGACTAATGAGCTGCCGTTAGGAGCAATAGCTATATCTCCATCTGTTCGCAGGGCTGCTAATGAGAGAAGACGTGTAGGGAACCCTTAATGGCTTAATGCCCCATGGTGTGAAATAGATGCAAACTATTTGCCTTTATTAAACTGCATATGGCTCCATCCATCTTTTGGATTGGAATCCAGTGGAGTTGATGAAAGTCAATACTCTCAGACCGTACTTTTCTCTCTTAAATTTTATGTTCATGCATAGCCATCTACAGTGGGATTTCTGGTACTTATTCATTGTAGGTGTCTCATAATATGAACAGAACCTTTAATCGGAAGTCAAAAAGTTAAGGCATCAGGAGAAGTTCATTAAAAGTAAGATACAGTATTTATTTGAAATAAGTGAGTTTGTTGCAGATACTAAAGTCATCCAGTGCCCAGTCACCAATTAAGGACCGGGCCAGAGGGAAGTCCTTATCACCTCGCCGGCGGCAAGGCGTTAGCCCTCAAAGACGACAGCACCTTCACAGAAGAGACAAATCGTATGTACTCCTATTTTGTATGACTAATATTGTTAAACAGTCTTCAGGCTTTCTGGTTTCTGTCATTTAGCATTTCAGCCAAAAGGCCACCCAGTCTCAGAAGTGAATTTACCAAGATTTATTTTTGTCATTTTATAAATTACAATGCTGACATTTTTATCAATCATTTTAATATGGGTGGCGATATTAGATGTTATTAAAAGTTGATTAGCTTATGGAGAGTTATGTTTAATAAGGCAAGCATTTGCGTAAATGAGTTTTGCATATTTGTAATCAGGGTTTCTTTGAGATTAATATGTAGCACATTATATATGTAACATCCTTTACTGAAATAAGCAAATAAGTGAGATCTGAAATGTTCATCTGGGCTGTGCTATACTGATTTATTTGTATGTTGTTAGATTACGAATACACATGATGTAAGGCATCCCGAGTCTGTTGTTTTTTCAGGGGTAAACAGGGGTTTAGTTTAGTTCAGTTTAGTTCAACAGTGGTTTCAGTTTAGTTCATTGTGTAGTTTGCCTTCTGTTCTCCCCAATTGTTAGGTGTTATTTTGCGTCCACAAAAGTTTGTGAATTGTTTCATTCTCGACAGATCTGGTGTTGAGGACGGTGAAAAGCACCCACTGCAAAAACCATGAGCTAGTCTGCTTCAGCAGCTTGAGGTTTCATTAGGAGCACACTAACCCAACAGGGCTTCTCATATTACAGTTGAGGAAGAACCCAGTGCCGTAACATCCATTTGGCTCCACCGGTGCAGTTGAACACTGGAGCATGCAGTATAATAAGCACTTGCCTTATGCTAGCAGCTGCTCAATGGATCACTTTACAGTGTTGTGGAAGAGTATCTAAGCTTTTGGACAGCAAGGCTAATGGGATTTTTTATTTTTTTTGTATACTTTGTTTATCCCGGAGGAAATTATTTCTCTGCATTTAACCCATTCACCAAGTAAAGCAATGGGCTGCCGCCAATGAGGTGCCCGGGGAGCAGTGTGTTGGGACGGTTCCTTGCTCGAGGGTACCCTGCCAAATGAGCTTGTTTATAAAAACAGCTAAACCACAATCAGATTCATACACTAATATCACTGACATTGCTTATAAATGTTTATTAAATCAGTTACATGGAATGTATCAAATAACATGAAAAAAACAGGATGGAAGGCAGGGTCATTAAAATGATCCAAATACTGAGAACGATTTTGTGGCCAGTGATATTTAGATCTTAAATACAGTGTTGAAGGCACCATTTTGCCATGTTTTTTGTAAACAATGAATTAATAGACCACATTGCTTAACCCACATTCATACTTAATGGTGGGTATGATCATCCTTAAATTAACCATCTGGAGGATGAAAGATGCCCTGATGCAGTGGCTTCATGTAAATGAGAACAATCTACCTTAAAGGACTACTCTGGCCAAATCCTTTTCTCCATTTGTTGTAAACACATCTACTTACCTCCTACAGTACTGCCACAGTAGTCTCTGATTTTCTGGTTCAAAGACTACCTTCTGATGATGTATCTTGAAGGTATGAAAGTTATAAGTGCTTTTGACTTGCTTTGCGGTGGTTACTTGGCAAGCAGTTTGAAATATTTTCTCCACAAGCTAATTAGTGAGGAACATATTAATGATTAATACTCTGCTCCTGATCAACCTATCAAAAAACTGAATACACGCACATAGCACTGGATATTACTGAATCTTTTGGTTTTGGAACAGTTTAAAAATTTCACACAAGCTCAGATGAGAAGTGGTGCCTTTTTCCGCTATAAAATTTTATGGTGACTCGCCTCCACACTCTCTCTCCCCAAACATTACAGAGGCAATTTGACCACAAAATTCAAATTTTTAAACAGTCGATACTCGATCCCTGATCATCCAATCAAAAATCTAAATACACCAGATATTAAAGAATATTTTAAAATGGGAATTTTCCCAAAATCCAGTATGGGCTCAAGACGAGAAGTGGCACCAAGTTCCAGCGATTAAAATAATAATAATAATAATAATAAAAATAATAATAAAACGTAAGATACAGTAACTAAATAGTTTTGGGTCTCTGTGCCCCTTTAAGGTAGCATTACACATCACTCAGAGATGGATTGAGGTCATAGCGAAAAGACTTGGAGGCTGCAGGTTTAGAAAACAGCCATGCTCTTACACTCAGAGCTTACATAAAAATAACTTATTGCTTTCAGCTCTCACAGGCCTCAGCCTCTACATCAGCCTGGCACCCATGGTAACAGGATCTGAATGTAGTAAAACAGATGTGGCAGATATTGGCAGGACAGGCAATGTCATACTTTGCCCATCCACTCATTTGTCTCTGAATCGCTCAAGAATTCTTACTGTCTTCTCACAGTTTGACATCTGGTAACAATCTTGCTTTATCCTCTGCTTTAAGTGACTCAGAATATATGCAGTGAGAATAGGAGACAGATAGAAAATAAATATGTGGTGGAATTTCTTAGAACCTGCTTCATGTGTGTTCTGTTAGAAGCATTACATAATACATTGTTTCTTGGGGCCCCACAGTGGCACAGTGGGCGGCACTGGTGGCTCACACCTCCAAGTTTGGGATGTGTGGAGTTTGCATGTTGTCCTCATTGTGGCATGGGTTTCCTCCAGGGTCTCTGGTTTCTCCCACAGTCCAAAGACATGCATGTCAGGTGAACTTTGTATTCTAAATTGACCCTAACCCATGACCCTAGTAAGGATTAAGCAGTTACATTAATGAGTTGTTCTTGGTCTCTTGTTTACTTTTCCCCAATTTTTTCCTCTATTAAGTCTTGTCCAATTCTATGCACTTGCTAGGACTGTACCAGTCAAACAGTATCACCAACACTGGTGGGTAAAGGCTAGCTGTACTCCCTCAGTGTCACATACAGTTCTTTTTGAACTGTCGCTAACTGTGTTTTCCAAATTTATATTTAAGAAACATTTGGTCATTGATCTGCAAGTGCAGAAGATACCTATAATATGCCCAGAAAGTACTACAACAGCAATTTATGATGATAACCATATATCCATTGCTTTTGTAGTTGTCTTTAAACAAAATTCTGCTGCAGTTGAAATCGCTTTCTCTTGTTTGAGAAGACGTCTTTCAGCAGAATGCACTTTAAATAACCACATAGTTTAGTTGCTTAAATGAACAAATTACCTGTGGGATACAAAATATAGCATAATCTGTCAAATGATTAAAAACTGTCCAGAGGCAATACACAAGTCTTATTACAGCTGGCTTGTACACTAGCTCAAGGTAAACATATGGTTCGTAGACCACCCTCTTCCAGGCTGGTGCTATTTTAGTTCTTTCTTTTACACCCTCTTCTCAGACTTGTCACATGCTTGGAGATGTTAATTGTGAAGTGTATGCCTGCAGCTCCCATATCGCAGAAACACACCACCCATTTTAGTGTCATCCACACCTACAATTACTACTGCTTTCTTCGCCCAGAGAGGAAGCCTAACAGGAACATTTCATAGCATTTTGAGCTTGAAGTTCTGGTGTGATTTTGAGAGGCTTTAGGCATGGCTTTCTAAGCAATTATAGTAAGGGAAAACAAGTATTCAGGCACGTTTGGTTTTATTTAATACACATCCAATCCAGTGCATAAATCAGCTTTTTAAAATTATATATATCTAAATAGGTATAATTTAAATTATATATATATATATATATTAGTCAAGTCAAGTAAAGCTTTGTCATCCCAGCTATATACATTAAGGACTAAAATGTCTCACGTACAGTTGATATACAAGGTATGGCTGCACATTTCTGCTCATTACCAAACAGCCATGAAAATGAATACAATAAGTAATGGTGGACTGTGAATCAGTGGCGGAGATATTATTTGACAATTAATGCAAAAATGCGTTTGTTCAGTCTACCCTTGCAAACTTTTAAAATTTTTAATTTTTATTTTTAACAGTTCAGTTCCCTGCTTTTAGCTTGCAAACGTTTACCTGTGCGGGGCAGTTCCATTCAGTCCAACGTTAAATTAAGTAGTCCAATGTTAAATTCTGCATAATGATGTCTAATAATTCATGCAACAAAAATTACACTAAATCTTATCCAGTTTTACAAAAACGAATAATAGTATAGTATACTAATAGTAACATTTTTGAAAAGCGAAAAAAAAAAAAAAATTATGAATTATTGAAATTAGTATTCCACCGATTTTGAAAAAAAAAATCATTTGCTGAGGTTTAATTAAACTGAGAATTGCCACAGAGGTGACGACACAAAACTATCATGATATCTGGGCAATAATGCGATTCTTCGATTTGAAAACAGATGGTCCCTTCTATATAGGAGTCTCTGGAACCACCAATTTCCACTGTGACGCAAGACGCCGTCTTGTGGACTTCAGAAGCAATATTATCAGAGTAGCTGTATGTACCAGGATAATATATCAATTGATTGTAAACAGTTCTAAAATTATTAAAAGTAAAAATATCAGTGCTTGGCACTACTGTATCCTATTAATATTATGCTGCAAAATATTGTGACACACTTTATTTTCCCCGACCCTGGATAAGATTGTCTACAATCCAGATATATCTATTTTATGCACTATTCAAAACAAGTGAACCTATGCAATTTTTTATTTGTAATCCTAATAATTGTAGCACTGTAAACCATGTTTAGGCCAAAACCTGAGTGACAATTAAATCAAGCAACATTTTTGTAGTCATTTCATGTAGTCGTTTTCTTTAATTTGGTAGATTTCTCTAGAAGGGTGAATTTCACCTGTGGTTCATCAAACCACTCTGAATTATTTTGTTTATATATTAACCATTTAATTATGCAAACATTGTGCATCTGTAATTCCACTTTAATTATTATTTCAGCCCAGAAATTATGTATCTTGGCTCAGAAATTCTAAATCGGCATGTCATTACAGAAGAGATGAGCCAGAGTGTTTGTCATCTCTTGGCTGCAAAATGAAGGGAGTCTTCCTCTGGAACGTGGCCCAGTGTGAAAGCTGTCACTACTCTTGCACTCCACCCACTCCCTGTCCAAGTGCATCCTCTCTCTCTGCCGGGCTGCTTCTAACAATCAGAATGCCTTGGCATGCTTCTTTCAGTTTATATCAAGTGCACACAAACGCCCACACATGTCCTCGCAGTGCCTTTTTTGGGCTTCTTTTACCATTGCAGGAATATATCTCTGTGTCTCTGTGTCTCTGTCTGAAGCAGTCTGTACCCACAAAGGGCATCACTGCAAATTAGGGTCTTGCTTTGTTTTTAAGCCTTTTTTTTCTCTCTTTTTTTCTTACAAAGGTGATAACCACAATGATATTCCTCATGACTTCATTTCAAAACCATTTTCACTTTTGATATAGAAACTTAGATCCATAGGAAACACAGTAAATTGAGTTGGAAAAGGTTTTTAAATGCAAACATTCAGTGACTAATTCAGTGATTATGTAATATAGCCAGAAAAGCAGCTATTGCTCAAGTGACTGTGAATGCCAACACCAGGCATGATCTGACTGTTAGCAAGAACAGTTTGCCCACAACTACATAGACCGTGACATTATAGCAGGCTTGCAGAACACAACTCCTCAGGACAAAGACAAATGCCTGCAGTGAGGGGGTTCAGTGGCTCTGGTATACTTGGCATTTTTGCAATTGTATGATGTGGGTTCACTCAAAAAGTTATTGACAACACCTTTATCTAGCATTTCTATCCTAATGGGAGTGGTCTCTTCCAGGATGATAATGCCCCCTTCCAGATGAGGTGGGTCACTGAATGGTTTCATGAGTCTGTAAATTATATTCTCTCGCCTTGGCAGTCACCAGACTTCTCCAAATCTCGTATGAGATTTGTCAACGCTTAAATTGTGTTTTCTTTACATTTGTCACCTCCCTGTATATAATCAATAATTACAAGCTATCTCTGTAATCATATGCAGTTGCTGTAGAGTAACAATTCTCAGAAACGAACGTGACATGGCAGAATCCCAGTAATAATGATAATATATCTTATTGCCCATTCTTGTAGGAGAGAAGTAGGTGGCCTCACAATCCAGACTTTCATCTGTCGTCAAGGAGTTTGGTGCATTTTTGTTGGTTGTTGTGACTTTAAACTGCTTCCTTTGACAGGAAAAGGCAATTTGACTGATGTGCAAAAGTAGCATCCACAAAGTAGTTTTAGTGTAATATGTGACAGATGTCAACTTTTAAAAACAGGGCTGCAAAAAAAAAATCCTGAAAATGGTAGCCAGTATAACAGCTGTTGAATGTACATGTTGGCAGATAATAAGAAAGCCGCACTTTCTTGCATTGAGCAACAGTAATGGTTGGTCTGTTGTAGGCAATGGTACTGCAAGATGTCCAGCTATGGTGTTGGACTGTGTTGTTCCTCATAGTCAGCTGTACTTGAAGAAAGACTGTTGACGAGTGAGGCTAAACGGAAGCGAGTGGTGTTCAGGGTGCTGAAGGCAGCATGTCTGAGTGAGCGCTTGACAGTCGGGGAGATGCTGGTGATGGACTGCTTTGATGCTGGGTGGCTGTTCGTGGCAGGGTAGCAAATCAACTGAAGTGTGCTTTAACACAGGGAATGCGCTCTGGTGAGTGGGAGGGGTAGCGGAAGTGCAAAAGGGATTCTTTATAGCTCTGGCATTATATAAACCACTGCTTGCTATACAGTAACAATTTTATTAATTAAATCTTAGTGCTTTATTAACAAATAATTCAATTGTCAACTGAACAGTCAGATATGATCAATTGTCGCACTGAACTTGGGATTTTCTATGTTTTTGTTACATAGTTTTCACCATAATACTATGTGCTGGTTTTTCTAGAGTACAGAGGGATCTTAACCTCAGTAATTCATTAATATACTGACATATGGACACTAAACCACTGAAAAGCTGAATAGTTTTCTTTATGTCAGAGGTGTCTGTTGTGATTTAAGTCACCAATCATTGGTGCATTATTGGCAGATTTTTTACTGATACAAATAAATTAGCAGGATGTCAATATTTCAGTATATCTGACTTCTGCATAAAATTACACAAGTTTTTGTAACATACAGGGCCATAAAATGCTCTACCACTCTAAACTTTTAGATATTTCAAATAATTTTGTAGTGATATGTGTAGAAGGGTTAGGAAAGCTTCAAAGAGTCCACTGCATATCTTCTTTCTGACAACTTTTGAGGATTTTTTTAAAAGCCAGTTATATCATAATGCTGAATCAGTGAATTTCTTCATCCTGGGAGTGTAATCGCTCTTGCTCTCCCATGTGAGAGGTGACAACCCAGCAGAATTAAAAATTTATGATAGAGAATCCCTTTTTTTCCCCTCTTTGTCTGTCTGTCTGTCTGTCTGTCTCTCTCTCTCTCACACACACACACTTTTATTCATAAGTTTTCACTTGACAACTGCATGCTGTACTTTATTTCAGAATTAAAACAGATTGCAAATTAATCACTTCAAATGTCACAGTCTGTTCCAGTGGGTGCAGGGAAATTACTTTTTTCAGTCTTTTTGATTAAGGCACAAAAGCAACTGCACACAAACTGTAGCCTTAAATGCTTCTCTGGAGATGATGTAAAGGTGATATAAAGCTAATTGTGTTTGTGTGTCTGTGTCTAGGCCTGCTACCCTCGACAGAAAACCTGCAGAGCTCAGCACGCTCAGCGACGGCTACCAGATCCGTATCTGATGCTCCACTGCAGCTGGACTGCACTTTCTTTCTCACTAGGCCAGCCCTTCTACTTCACTATGGTGTTTTTATATGAATCCTCTTCTTATCAACCCCACAAATGCTGTCTTAAACTGTTTGAGATGTGTGTACTGTATAGGAAAGTCTGTGTAATACAGATTGCCTGTTTTAATACAAGTACTGCGGTGGGCATACAGCCGTGTGCAAATTTTTCACCACCAGTCAAAAATATTTTACGTGAAAATAAGAATATTCCTCCACTAGGAACAACTTTAAAAGGCAATTTTGTCTGCAAATTTTAGTTCACATTGTTTTTGTTGGATTTATAATATTGGGATGAAATGTATGTTTTTAACAGGCCACATTTTGTTTTCCAGTATGTAAACAGTTGATGTGCAGAAGTATATTTACTGTAGAGGATGTTTTGACCAGGGGCGCAAACTTTTGCATACGACTGTACGTGCTGGGATGGTTGGAATGAACAGTGTTTGCTAGATGATTACACTTGTATTGACTGAGCAGAACTCGGACATTAGCCAAAAAAGACAGATGTTCCAGTACATTTTTAACTTTTAGTGGAGCACCACCATGTAAGAGGCCGATTTTAAATTAAAGTAACAGGTCCTCAGTTCTGATAAACATTCTCACCATTTCATTTTATATAAATGTGTATATAATAGGTAAATGGAAAAAAACTATTTTTGGACAAATGCTTTTTAAAAAAAAAAAAAAAAAGATGGATTGTGCTTTTGTGGGGAGCTGCAGTCACAGGTGAGAAAGAGAATGCCAGAAGGTTTGCCTGAGGGAGGCAACAGGGTCTGCAGGACCATGAAAGATGGACTTTTCCTTTTTTATTTTATTTTGAACCTTTGGTGTTATAAGCAAGACAGCAATTGAGAATTACCACCAAGTATTCCTTAAGGCGTATTAAAAAATGTCACGATAACATGCTTAAATTTGTATTCTGTTTTGATATAAGGGATTTCTGTGATGGGATTTACAGTTTGAAATCCCTTATTCTCATATTTTTCTCTTTGGGAACAGACATCACATAGCTTCTTTTCGGACAGTCGCATAAGATCATCTATTATTTGGCAAAATCTGAAACATTTGGGACATCAAGTTTGACTTCACTGTATTGGTGAATAAGCTATGCACGCCTGACAGGCCGAATGAAGGCCTTAATCAGTAGCCGAGCTGAACAGTTGTAGCTAGTGGTCTTTGATGGACTAGTTCCTATTTTTTTGCCTAGCAGCCATACACCTGTGCTGACTTGAAAAGCAGCTGGAACCCAACAATACCTGGTACGTACACCAGCTTTATCCTAGCCTAAGAAGTACTTTGCCCAGCCAGTGCAAGAATGAATGGTAAAACTAGTGGGAATGAGTTAGCATTAGCTGATTGGGATAATACTAACTGGTTCTGAATGGTTTGTACCCATTATTTACAACATCTGCCTATGTGGGTGAAGTATCCCTTTTCAAAGCTATCAAACCACACAAGTGCCAGACCATTTACAGCATTATACTTGCCTTCTTCTTCACTCCATTACCTTGGTATGTTCATCGGCAAAAAGGTTACATAAACCAGTGCACCATGCTCAGCAGCCCAGACTTTGACTGGAAGAGAGTCAACCTCCTCTCAGCACTGTTACTTCTTACCTGAAAAATGCTGCACTGTTGCAGAACCACTCCTTTTTCATTTATCATGAACAAAGCTTGTTCATGGTGACAATCATGTCCATGCAAAGTAAGTGGCATGAAGTGTTGCTAGATAACGGTATATGGCATGAGGTGTGACTGAAAATCTGTTACAAGCTCTCCTTGAAGGTGCTATAAAGACAACATATCAGTGTCTGAACGTTGTGGTTAAACTTTCACATTTCTATTTGATTTTTAATTCAAATATTTTGTTGTTGTACTGAGAGAACTTTAAAATTCACCTTTTTATAGAAACTTATGTCCTTTTAAAAGTTTGGTAGCTGAAAATTACCTCTACATGTCTCAATGTTCTCTTGTAATAAAGTTTTAAAAAGGCATGATTTTCTTCCTCTCTTGAAAATACGACAGCAATGACTTCAGTGCTGAGTAAACTAGTGACCAAGTGATGGTGATTACATTTCCATGAGTGACAGATGAAATGTCACCGTTTTCAAAATGTCAGTTGTTTGGAACATGTGTCTGTCATATGGAATCCCTCCAAATGCAATGAGCACGCATTACAAAAAATGATTTAAATGCACCATATAGAGGTGAATGCCTGATTGCACTTTGTTTCATCACAGAAACAATAGTTTTCCCATTCTGGAAAGCTCTCTTTTTTTAAACATTCTCTCTGTGGTTTATTGTTTCAGCACCTTAAACATACATTGTGATATGTCAGAATGATTTGTCTAAGTGATAAAGTTGAGATTCAAAGCTTGCTGGAACTGAAATGATCACTCTGAAGCCTTACTATGGCTTTTATCAGTTTGTCTCTGACCTGGGCTTTAATATGTCCTGCTTTTCTGCAGCGATTTTATATCTTAAGAGGAAGGTGTATTCTCTCCCTAATAAATTCTTGCTGTAACTTGATTTTATCAACTGTAGCATGTTGTAATAAAGTATGTTTTTCATATTTCTTTGCATCTTTTGCTTTTAATTTGATCGAATTAAAACACACTATACTAAATATATACTAATACTTCCTATTCTATGTGAAACACATTACAGACTGAAACCATCAGAAACAACTGAGATAGAATAATGCATTCACCAAACGCACACATGATTTTGAGGTAAAATGCTGGTACTAGCCAAAACTAGGTATGATGTAATATTGTTCCCTAGATGCACATGTCCCTAAAATCTCCAGACATGTGCTTGATCATCTGTTTCCCTGAGTGATAGAATCCTTCATCTGTAGCAAGGGCAACACTGCCTGCAATAATCTGCTTATTTCTACATTATACAGGGATTTACAAAAATATAATCGCTCACGTCTCATCCCACTTTTCTCCCATGTTTAGATAAAAAATTCTATATAATCATCTCCCCTCAAATACTATTCTTGAGCTAGTACAGGAGGAAAAAATAGTTGTCAGCAAAAGCTTTCAGTTCCATATTGAGCTGTACCTTTGATGCATACAGGCAGGCTGGCAGGGATTATGTGAGAGGCTCAGTTTGAAGTGCAGTAAGCAGCATGTTGGCAGAAGCACAATAAGACAAACTTACTATAAAGGAGCATTTTGGAGTTAAAGGGCCCAATTTTTTTTTGCTTTTTCAAAAGAAATGTTTCATTTAGCGCACCTAATGCTTCAAAACATACCATTCTCGCCACAGTTCATACAGTCCATAAGTGTAAAATAAGTGCAGAAATGGCTAGTTTCATTGTTTGTGATTGAGATATATTGAGATTTTTATATATATATATATATACACACACAAACACACACACACACACACACACACACACACACACACACACGTGGACAAAATTGTTGGTACCCTTCAGTCAATGAAAGAA
>JBBJLS010000155.1:14025065-14069411 GCA_037577275.1 Bryconaethiops microstoma | reverse complement strand
ATAGGGGAGAGGGGATGTGGAGGTAGTCCAATGTAGGCAACAGCCATCCGGACCTGCAGCTAATAAAAGCGCTGATAACAGACCTGCCTACACACACTTGGGGTAAATCACCGAAGGCGTGGGATGGGGGAAGGTGCGGTGATTGTATATCTGTAGCTACATACACATCTATCTGTGTGTGTATGATGTGTAAGCCTGTGTAGGCTGAGAGAGTGCCCTTCGTCTGGCTTCCAGACCAAGACAGAGTCGCCAGTCCGCAGCAGGTGTCCTTGGAACAGGGAGAAGGAATTCAGAGTGTCTCGTTATCTTGTTCTCCGGGGTAAGTTGTTTATCTCCAGCAATGTCCTTGGCCGAGGCCAGCACTGGTAGGAGGGGGGTAAAGCTAAGAGAGAAAAGGTTGTTTAGGTTTGGGTTGGATTGATATCTGTCTTCCAATTCCACAGACACCTCATGTCCATCACTGGTCTCCAGGTCTATCCAAATCCCGTTGCAGAGTCGCAAACTTCTCCAAGATGTGATCCAACTTGTGGCCCATAACTACAGTCTGAGTGCTAACAGCTCTGCTCACCACCGTTTCAATCCAGCCGGCCAGGCTGGTGGGGTTTTGAGCAGCTGTGACCGCTTTCTTCAATAGTTGATAATTTAGGGCCCCGCTAAATCCAATCAGCAGAGACCCTGTTATGAAGGTTCCAAATAGGTAGATATCTTCTACGTCCTCCAAGGAAAGAGCTGCCAGGCACACGATGATGCACCACTTCTCCCACCCGTCCATCATGTATCCAGCTGCTAATGATCCTGCAGGACAGCTAGGTTCCCCCGAACCCAGGCTTCTCATCGAGAAGATGGTGTCAATTGCGTTCAGAGACCAGTTGATCAAATCCATAATTTCTTTAGTTTGAAAAGAAGGGCAAAGAGACTCTCAGAGACAGGAACTAGACAGGACAAGACAAGAGGAGCCAGCAGAAGAGACAGAGGAGGGAGAAGAGAAAGATGCGACCGCCTTCGTCGAGAGCCAAGAGACAATGTGCAGGCAAGGAGAGACCTCAACACCGCTCAGAGTGCAGAAAAAGAGCTTTTGATCCACCAAGGTGAGAAGCCGTGTCACGACACCAACAACACCAGCAGATCCACATGGGAGAGAAGCCACATGATAGTTAAGACTTTTTTGACTGAGTCAGCTCCAATGACACAGCTCATTCTGAGAGAAACTTTACCACTGTTTGAAGTCTGGGAAGTATTTTAGGGACAAAGCCTTTCTCAAAATGCACCAGACAGGAGAGACGCTGTATGACTGCTCAGAGTGCTGAAAAAGTTTTAACTCAACCATCTCATCTCAGTCAATGCAAACTGATTCCCATGGGAGTGAAACCATATTACTGCTCGGAGTACGAGAAGTGTTTTACCTGACCGATCCACCTCAAACAGCACCAGCAAATACATAAACTATAATACTGTGTGGGAAGAGCTTTACTAGTTGGCACCAATGCTGTCATTTCTAAGCTCTCTGGTTTTATATAAAACATTGATAGTGCCCTCATTGTGTTTCTCTATCTTCTTTCCTCTTTTAATAGCTTTCTATAGTATAGCACTATAGTATAGTATAATACATACTTTCTTAATTGCCTTGGAAAACCCCACGCCAAATCAGCACATTATTTATTTTTACTTTGCACTACTGACCAAAACAACTTGAGTTTAATGTGCTTTTTTTCTGTTGTGTTAAAAAATTTCAAGTGTGATTAAGCAGCAGTAGCCTAAATCCATACTCCAAACGCTACCACGCTAAAGTGAGAGGGGAAAGTAATTGCATGGTCCCATCACTACTGTTACAATTGTCTAAGCTTGCTCTGCTTATATGTTTATCTACTTAGTTTATTCACTTACTGTTCACTTACTGTTTTACTCTTGACCACAGCACCAAGCCCCTGCTACAGAAAATGCCTTGGTTGATTAACTTCATTACATTATTTTTTTCATTAAACTTTTCATTGCAAAATTACAGGTTACATCATTCATGCTGGAAAAAAGACAATCAAAAATAAATGAAGTGTTTATATTCCTGAAGTTCCACCCACATTCAGTAGTATAAAACAGTAGTATAGCATCTCCCCTGTGTAAATGCTCTGTAGTAATTAGAGATTACTCAGTTGATTAAAACTGCATTAGTTTGTCAGATAGACCAGGAGATTCATGCTGACTGCTGGAGCTTGTTGTGAGCATCAGATTTCAGCAGCTTCTTGACATCCAGATGTGTTTGTTGAGATCAGCCAGAACTGTGTAGGAAAGCAAAGGAGCTAGGAACAGAAGACTTGTGTGACTGACGGTCAGGGGAACGGCGTTATGCATACCGTTTTAAACTAAATTTTCAAAAACAAAAACATTACAAAAACATCTAGTTTAGTCCCTTCAAGCTCTTGTTGAATCGGGCCGTGTGGCTTATGACGAACTGGCGCATTATGATGAGCTGGCGCATGTGCATTCTCCCTGGGTTTCACACTGTTTTGTTTTCACCGCGCTGTTGTTTCACACTGTTTTGTTTTATTGTGCTTTGCTTTATTCTGTTGTCTTGTTTTATTTTTGCATTGTTTCTGTTTTGTTTTGTATTTTTCTTTTGCTGCGGGCGGTGGTTTGCTCGTGCTTCGCTCTCGCGGGCCGTCGGGCTCGGTGCGGTACCCTGCAGGTTGGGAGGCGTGCAGTGGATCGCAATACCTGAACCGTACGCTGCTCTTTTGCTTCAACCTGAGTAGTGGTGATTACTCCCCTTGCTTGGGTGTAACGGGTTATTTTATACTTGATTATTGACATATCAACCATTGCTAATATTTATTGACTGTTTATTGTAGCAGAGTGCTTAAAAGTGTTGGGATTCCTGTGTGTGTGTGTGTGAGAGAGAGAGCAAGTGTGAATGTATATGGGGTCCTGTTTATATGGGGTCCAGTTTTGTTGCTAAGCCTCTGTAACATTTTAGCCTTTTAGTGCAATGGTTTGTCTTTTGTATCTTTCATTCCCATTTTTGTGATTTTTTTTTTTTAATGTTTAATAAATTTTTTATTTAAACTGGACACATGTCTCTTGCTCCTCTTTTTGAGTAGAACAAACCTGTGTGACCTTGATGGTAATATTTCCTTGGGTAAAACTCCCACGGGGGCGTAGTCAGCTACTTTGTTTATTCTTTTAAGTAATCGGTAAATTTACCTCCCTCCGTACCACGCCACACCTGTTTATGGCGCTGAGAGGATAAATGTGGGGTGGGGGTGGATGGGGTCATGGAATAGTGTTCCATGAAATGAAGTAATAAAATTACAACAGCAGGGTTGTATATGCCTTGTCAAGGTGTATTTTGAACATGTCTTATTCTGCAATACATTTCTGAATACATTAAGCATGTGGCCTAACTCAAATAACAGTTAGCTATTACAGAATAACATTTGCTAAGTTACCATCAAGTTTCAAAGCTCAAATAATTCTGTCCTCACATTAGGATAACCCCAGTGGTCTCTTCGGGTCACAACATCACGGTTTTTCACTATACGCGGGTGTTGTTGTAACGTAATATACACACATATACACAGTGCACAGAATGATAGAGGAGCATTTGAAGACCTGAAGGACGTGATGTGATGAACCTCAGAACCTAAGAAACCAGAAGAAGAATATATGCAGCTGCAGAAACCTTTAGCAAAAGTGTGTTAAAAGAAAAACAGCATTTTTACTAACTAATAGAAAAGAACATTACTTACCATGACAAAAGAACTGTAAATCCTGAAGAGTAACAACAAATGGCAATTCCAGAAAGCAAAAACAAACGTGGATCACTCAGCCCTATCTGAACTAACACCGCTCAGTGTTCCTCACAATTTTTCACTCGACTTCTCAAAACTGCCTGTTTAAGGATTAACGAAAGCCTCTCAGTGTAACAGTCAGGCTGAACACGGTGAACGTGTGTAAAACTGCCCTGCGCCTCCACAACAACTCCTCCTCTTGCTCCCCATTCTCCTTCTCCAACTCCTCCTGCTCCTTCTCTTGCTCCATAGTAAACGCGCAGCGCAGCATTAGTGGATTCAGATACAAAAGGTAAAAAAATACAAATTTAGACATTAAAAACATAATTCATTTTAAAATAAATAAAACAGGGTGTATTTTTGAAAGAATCTATTTTAGAAACCGTCTCAGATCTAGAATCTTTTCATTTTGTGGCAACAATCGACATAAATTCAGAAGAATCTGACTGAAGGTCAGTCCTCTCTAGGTCTGGTGTATGTCTGAAATGGCTGTCCGGAGCTGTGAAGCTTCATTTTTACAGCACACAGCAAATCATACTGAGCCCTAAACCACATCCACAAGCCTGGACCCCTTAATGAAGAACTGGGTGCGGTCTGAGTGAAATGAGGGTATTTTGGGGATGTGTTTACAGAAATGGTTTGTGTGACCATTGACTTCTAGAGTTTGCTGGCAATGTTAGCCACACAGTTTAAATTGCATGTCATTGGAGGTGGGAGAAAAAAAATTGGCACCGTTTTATTGACACATTTAATGTTTAATGTACGTTTATTTTGGTACATACATTTGGGTCACAAACTTATCCAGGAAATGAACAGTAGTCAAGATGGCTGCAGAGACTCTTTCAAGAAGAACTGCAGTAATATCGTATCATGGCACAAATTTTGTGATAATATGGTATCATTGCCTCTGTCCAATAGCCACCCATACTAAACATGTCCTGGCTGATCAGCTACATCTAGAAAATTGTGTAAGCAGAAAGTATGTCAGGTTGTATTTGAGAAAAGTACTGGATTTGCAGCGATCGACTGAAATTTGAGACCATGTTAGTATTAACAATTAAGTGTTTTATTTTGATTGATTCTGCTCATTGTGAACCTTTTGCTCTCACTTGTACATTTTTTGTACATTTTATACTTTACTTGAGTGTTACTGAAACTGAATACTTGTACACTACTCATATCCATTACCAAGACAGAAAAATACACTTTTTACTCCATACATGTATTTTATACAGACCTCATTACAAATCTCAAAGGCCAGGATTTCAAAAAAGTCCTTTTAAAAATGTTTCTCATATTATTTTTCATACAACATCTACTCAAATAAAAATCAGTGTAAAATGAAACATATTTTGTTACCGTTCACACCTGACATTAATATGTCTTGTATGAGCTGATGAATGGCAATAGAATGGATCTCGATGTGTCCTCAGTGTGTCCAGTGTGCGTTCACACCTGTACTGAAGTGTTCACTTGTGATCGCCTACACCTACATGTTAATGCCAGGTGTGAACAGGGCTTTTGTGCAAGAAACAGTTGCTAATATTTGCTGTACCAGATTCAAGACCTGCACTGCAGAAGCAGATGAGGAGCAGGAGTGTAGTGTGTTCATAGAAAACTATCCCTGCAAAAAAAGCTCGGCATTTAACAGTACGGCATATTGTATCGTTGGCTCTTGATTAAATACACAGTATCAAAATATCCTGGTTGATCAACCACATTAGTGATACAGGGATAAATGTTGAGTATTCTTTTCGCTCTGAATGCACTTGTGTGTCTTAAAAGTATTTGAGTGCCTGAAGCTCTGCTGACACTCAGAACAGAAATATGGTTTCTCTCCAGTGTGAATGCGCTGGTGTTGTTGGAGATTACTCTGTTGCGTAAAGCTCTTCCCACACTCGGAGCAGTAATATGGCCTTTCTCCTGTGTGAATGCGCTGGTGTTGTTGTAGAGTACTCTGGTGTTTAAAACTGTTCCCACACTCCGAGCAGTGGTATGGCTTCTCTCCTGTGTGAACACGTTGATGTTTTTTAAGGGTATCTTTATATCTAAAATGCATTCCACACTCTGAACATTGATACGGCTTCTCTCCCGTGTGAATGCGCTGGTGTTTTTTCAGGGTATCTTTGTATCTAAAATGCATTCCACACTCTGAACATTCATACGGTCTCTCCCCGGTGTGAATAAGCCGGTGTCGCTGGAAGGTAGTCTGATTAAAGCTCTTCCCACACTCCAAGCAGTGGTATGGCTTCTCTCCTGTGTGAATGAGCTGGTGTTGTTGGAGATGACTCTGTTGAGTAAAGTTCTTGCCACACTCTGAGCAATGATATGGTTTTTCTCCTGTGTGAATGCGCTGGTGTGTTCTGAGAGTACTCTGTTTTGTGAAACTCTTTCTGCACTCTGAGCAGTGGTGAGTTCTCTCCTCTTTTCTCTCAGTAGTTTTCTGCATTCCACTGTGAGATGTACCACAGGATGTTGGTTGAGAACCAAAGCTTGTTGCGGATGTCATTATCTCTCATTTTAATCTCTCCCGATTCCAGCAGCCTGACTTGTTCCTCTTGGTAGTGTCTTCGTACATGTTAGTGGAGATAAATCTGTTGGAATGGTTCATTTCTGGTGGATTAAAAGAGAAATTATTCAAAACTCTTTTTGGAGCAAAGTCAGAGAACAAGCAGCAAAGTGGTCCATAATTTGCATTGATTTCAGCCAAAGAGTAACACTTGTATGTGTGTATATGTATGTAAAATAACACAAGGAAATCCTGTTCTTTCATGTCTTTATTGGGAACAACCATAAAAAACTCAGTGGTAGTGGAAAAATTATGTGAACCCTTGGGTTAATGACAGCAAAAAAGCTTATTGGAGTCAGGTGTTAGCATACCTGGAGTTTTGTTAAGAAAAGGAGGTTGGAGGTGTGGACTAGAGCTACTCTGACTGATAAAAACCACTCAAACTTTGAGTTTGCGCCGCAAAAGAATACGCTTATTTAAGCTATGTTTGCCAAAAAAAGCTTTCAGAGGATCGACAATCAAAAGTTGTTAATTTACATAAAGCTGGAAAGGGTCATCATTTCAAAGACTTTAGAAATTCACCAGGCTGCAATAAACAAATGGAGACACTTTGTGACTGTGGCAACTGGGGCACAATGGGCACAATTAAAACTCATCAATAAGGCAAAGAAACAACCCCGAGAGATTTGAAGGCGTCATTGGAACTGGCTAACATCTGTGTTCATGGATCTTCAGAACAAGCAGGGTGTCTATGGCAGGACACCACGAAGGAAGTCGCTGCACACAAATAAGAACATTGCTGCACGCCTGTAAGTTGCGAAAGAGCACACAGACACTCCACAGCGGTATTGGCAAAATGTTTTGTGGACTGTTTGGTGTAATCAGTTATTAATTCCAAGTGCTTACATACATTTTCTACTAGCACACTGTTTTATGGTTGTCCTCAGTAAAGACATGAAATCAGAATCTGTGTTATTATTTTAGGCACATTATATTTGTCAATACCCTTGACTTAGTTGAAGATCAGATCTTCAACTAATTTAATGAAGAAAAGGTTAAATGGCATAATACTGCTAGAAGTACATCAAAGGTAATTATTGCCATTTTATTAAAAGGTGATCAGGAGATTTGTTTTCTTTGAATTATTCAAGTTCTGTAAAGACTGCATAATTTCTCTTGTTTTGATGTGTTGTCATTTCCCTTAAAATTATGCACTTTTTTGATGGAAATGAAATTTTGATGGAACTGCCTGCATAATTTTGCCATAGGAGGCAGGGCAAGGTGATCTATGGCAAATGCCAATCGAGCTTCACGCTGCCGGGGAGTGAGCACAGCGTCCACTAGAGGACGCTGTCTGTTTCAGATTGTTTGGTCAGAGACATTCACACCAGTGGCCTATTGGAGGTCTTTCTGTAAGGCTCTGGCAGGGCTCAACCTGTTCCTCCTTGCACAACGTAGCAGATTCCGGTCACAGTAAACCTTTTGGCAATGGCACGTATTAATGTGCCATCTTGGGGTAGTTGGAAAACCTGTGCAACCTCTGTAGGGTCCAGGTATCACACTGACCCTAGCCAATTGCAAAATAGTGGAAAAACAGTCAGAAAAGATGAGCAGGGGAAAATGTCAGTGGCCTCCACCTGTAAACCATTCCTGTTTTGGGGGTCGTCTCGTTTTCCCTCTAGCGCACCTGGTGTTCAGTGTATATATAGTTTGACACCAGGTGTTCTGTAAAGCACTCTATAAGGAATTTTACACTACTACATTAACACACAATTGCACATTGAAACATACCCAACACAATCTGTTTTTTAAACATCAGCCTAATTCATGTACAAACCGACAGCAAAGCAAATAAAGATGCACATGAAGATTTTATTTCAGTGAGGCAGTTAATTTGATCATTTTAAGCATCTGAAACGGCGAAGGACTTGATGAACCTCAGAACCCAAACTGCAGGAACTTTTGGCAAAAGTGTGTTGAAAAAAAGCACTTTTAAGAACCACTAGAAAATGACATTACTTACCACAACAAAATGACAGTAAATCCTGAAGCGTAACAACAAATGGCAATTCCAGAAATATAAAACAAACGTGGGCACAAAGGCTGACATCACTCAGCCCAATCTAAAGTAACACAGCTCAGTGTTCCTCACAATTTTTCTCCCGACTTCTCAAAACTGCCTGTTTAAGGGTCAACTTACACTCAGTGTAAGTCAGGTTGAACACAGTAAACATGGGAAACCGCTCCTCCTGCTACCTTTCCTCCTCCTTCTGCTGCTTCTCCTCTGTGGGAATCTTCTCGGTTTTGGTGGAGTCAGAGAACCGCTGATGTGTGATTAGCTCCCTCATGTGGGCTCCTGGAAGACTCACACTGCAGTGAAACATTAACCCCGCCCCCTGAACTCTGATTGGATTATAGTTCGGTTGAGCAGAACTATTATCACCATAGCAACCGACCAGCGCAGCATCCGGGAATTCAGAGCGGTTAGAAACAAAACGTGAAAAAAATACAAATCCAGACATTGAACACATCTTTCATTCAAAAATAAATAAACAGCAATTTGCAGATGAACACTACAGACAATCCTTTTAAGAAGGATCTACTTTAGAAAGCTCTCAGCAGTAAGTCTTATAACAAACATAAATACAGAAGAATCTGACAGAAGGTTTGGTGGATGTCTGAAACGACATCTTGAAATGACTGTATTTAGCTGTGAAGTTTTCTTCATTTTTACAGCCCACAGCAAGTAAGACTGAGAACTAACCCACATCCACAAGCTTGGACCACCTTAATGAAGAACTGCATGTAGTCTCAGTGCTACAAGAGTACTGAGAGACAATGTTTCAGTGGCTGTTGACCTGTAAATGTTAGCAACGTTAACCTCACAGTTATAAAGTATTATATTGAGACAACGTATTTAATATACATTTATTTTAGGACATAGGTCTACTCTGCTTCTAAAATCCACAAGATTGGACAAGAACTCCTTCTTCTCGAGCCATAGCGGAAATTGGAGAATGTGTCAGTTCACTTGCAATAGAATGCCTCAGAAGGTGGTCTGAGCAATTGGATATTGATGCATCTTCAACATGTCTTGGGTACCTGCACACCTGTATTTAGAACTGTCCACATTTGATCGTCCACGCCCACAAGTTCATGCCAGGTGTGAACAGGGCAGTTGTGCTAATATTTCCTGTAGCAGAATCAAGACCTGCACGCAGAGGCAGATGAAGACCAGGAGTGTAGTGTGTTCATAGGAAACTATCCATGCAAAAAAAGTTCGGCATTTAACAGTATGGCATACCATATTGTTGGAGACAAGGCTCTAGATTTGATACACACTGTTATTAAACATCTCTTGGTTGATCAACCACAGAGTAAGCATTCTCCTCACTCTGAATGCACTTGTGTGTCTTTAAAGTATTTGAGTGCCGGAAATTCTGCTGACACTCAGAGCAGTAATACGGTTTCTCTCCAGTGTGAATGCGCTGGTGTGTTAAAAGAGTACTCTGGCGTTTAAAACTGTTCCCACAATCCAAGCAGTGATACGGCTTCTCTACTGTGTGAACACGCTGGTGTTTTTTAAGGGCATCTTTACTTCTAAAATGCATTCCACACTCTGAGCAGAGAAATGGTTTTTCTCCAGTGTGAACATGCTGATGTACTTTCAGAGCACTTCCATCTCTAAAACTCTTCTCACAGTCTGAACACTGGTACGGTTTCTCTCCAGTGTGAATGCGCAGGTGTTGTTTGAGATTACTCTGATTGGTGAAACTCTTTCCACATTCTGAGCAGAGATACGGCTTCTCCTTTGTGTGTATGCGCCAGTGTTTTTTGAGATTACTCTCAACATTAAAACTCCTTCCACACTCTGAGCAGCAGTATGGCTTCTCTCCTGTGTGAACACGCTGGTGTTTTATAAGGGTGTCTTTGTGTCTAAATGTTTTTTCACACTCTGAGCAGTGATACGGCTTCTCTCCCGTATGAATACGCTGATGTTTTTTAAGATTACCCTCAACAGCAAAGCTCTTCCCACACTCTGAGCAGTCATACGGCTTCTCTCCTGTGTGAACACGCAGGTGTTTTTTGAGATTACCCTCGACATTAAAACTCTTCCCACACTCCAAGCAGTAATACGGTTTCTCTCCAGTGTGAATGCGCTGGTGTAATATGAGACGACTCTGTTTCGTAAAACTCTTCTCACACTCTAAGCAGTGGTAGTTTCTCTCATTGCCTGTATTCTGAATTTGTCTGTAAGATATATTGGTGCAGAAAAATGACATCTGGTGAATGCTGGGGCTTTGGGAAGCCACATTATCACACTTAATCAGGCCTGATTCCAGCATTTCAGTGTATTTCCTCTGGGTAGCATCTCTTGGAAGATCAAACCGTGTAGGAAACTGGACTCTAGAAACAGAAGAAAAAACCCAGTGTAAAATGCAACAAAAATTTGATGGGCATTTTACTTAATGAAGACGGATGTTCAGTTACTTTCAGATTTAATAAAACACATCAGGACTGGGACCATATCAGCCTAGCGAGTAAAAAGTTTAAAAATTAGGCAATTGAGTGAAATGATGCACCAATGTCACCTAAACATTCTTCTCTAGATATAGTGCAAAAATCCATAATCAAATATTTTGAAATATTGCAGAAATATAAACAAGCAATGTGATAATATTCAGAAAGGTATATTTGAACATAATGTATTATTACAAAGATAATTGTGTCATATTGCCCATCCCATACTAACAAAAAACAACCAGTGGATATTCTTGTTATTGGTAATAATGCCAAAGTACTTTAATGCGTATAATCACCTTTCCAAAAGGTCTGTGAACTTCTCTCCGTTGCTGACAGCGGGACACCTCGACTGGATTACTGAAGCCCTCTTCTGTGGCATGTCTAACAGCTCCATCACTAGTTTGCAGCAGTCTGAATCCTTACAGATGATCTAGTGCATGGTTCCTATATTAGGTGTTTTCATTTATATCATATTAATTAGCTTTTAACAAAAGTCTCTGCTCATATATTAATATCTCATTACTATATTTCCCTGCTCAATCATTTAGACAATCTAATAGCATTCTGCTGGTTAAACCAGAAACATGTAATACACATTATAACTTAATAATGTGAAATATTTGCAAAATGATTACTATTATTTTCATATTTCTATAGGCTACATCACATCTGCACACATCACAAACTCAATTTTTTGCATTCGTTTCCTACTGGCTTCATATTGGATTGTAAGATTATAAAATCTGAATGGACAAATTGACAACAGATCAGAAAAAAAGATCATTTTTGACATGACCTTGAAGGACTCAATTTGGTCACAATGACAGCTCTCAAAAAAGCAGATGGACACAAGATTAGCCATTGGAGCCAAATTGGTAAAGATCACTAATTGAAAAAGGTCTTCAGTACTTCACGTAACCTCAGAATTTGAATACTTATCACGTACAACATGCACTGCAGATGACAATATTGCCATTAGCGCGTAGGCTAACATTTCTCAGTAAAATCTGGTTGATATTTTCCACTCTACCTTTCAAAACAGGGCACATCTCTTCCACCAGACCTGTAAACGGCACACAGGTTTAAAATTAAGCAAGGAAAAAACGTCCCATACTTCAGAAGTTCACCTCCACGTTCCTCCAGCATCAGCATGGACTATTTCCTTCCTCTCCCCGTTGGTGGGGCTGGAGAACCGCATCCTTTGCGCCCCCAACTGGCTTGCATGGGGGTTTCACAAAGAGTTTTCCGCAGAGGGTTTTTAAAACCCACCCACGTTGCGCCTAACCCCGCCTACTGATCTGTGATTGGTTTAGATTTCGGTTGAGCAGCCTCTTGATTAGTCAGGCAGGCATTTCTTACAGTACACTATATGGACAAAAGTGTTTTGACCATTACACCAACAGGGACTTGCATTCAAATACATGGACTTTAATATGGAGTTTCCCCTTTGCAGCTATAACAGCTTCCACTCGTCCTGGAAGGCTTTCTGTGGGAATTTAGACCCATCCATTCTGTAGAGCGTTTATGAGGCCAGGCACTGATGTGTTGGACGAGAAGACGACCTTGTCGTTCCTTTCTCTCTGGGTCGACCTGAGGAGGACAGGTTCCCCCTTTGAGTCTTGGTTCCTCCCGAGGTTTCTTCCTCCAGCTGAGGGAGTTTTTCCTCGCCTCTGTCGCCTTTGGCTTACTCACTAGGGGCTCGGACCTGGACTTTGTAAAGCTGCATTGTGACAACCTGGTTGTAAAAAGCGCTATATAAATAAAATTGAATTGAATTGAAAGACCTGACTCACAATCTCCGTTCCAGTTAATCCCAGAAGTGCAGGAAGGGGTTGAGTTCAGGGATCTGTGCGGGTCAATCAAGTGCTTCCACACCGAACTCATCCAACCATGTCTTTATGGATCTTGCTTTGTACACAGGGGCACAGTCATGCTGGAATAGAAAAGGTTCTTCTCCAAATTGTGTCCACAAAGTTGGAAGCATGGTGTTCTCCAAAATGTCTTGGGAGCTGAAGCATTAAGATTGCCGTTCACTGGACGTAAGGGGGCACTTGAATTCAATAAGTAAGACCTATGTCCCAATACATTTGTCCACATAGTGTAGCACGTCTCGAAAGCAGTAACGCAGGTTAAGAGAGAAGCTGCATGCAAGCCAGACGGTGGCGCTAACTCTACGACTATGGTTTCCCTTGGTCATTAGAGTGAAGAAGGAGAGTCTGCTCCGAGCTCACGTGGTAATGTTGTTGTTGGAGGAACAGCTGAGCTACTGAAGGGTGGGTTTCAGTACATCTGTCATTGTCTTTTTCCATTTACTCTTATACAAATGGCTGGAAAATATTATTCGATATACGATTGAAAGGGTTCAAATCCCAGGAGCAGCTCCGTCCAGACCTGTCTGAATAAAATGAGCTGTTTAGGCAGAACGTTTGTTTGATAACATTTTCCTTGTTATTAAGCAGTTTACTTATGATTTACGCTTTATATACTGTTTTGAAAAGCTGTCGACTCAATTGGGTAAATGACTCTTTTCTAGTGGTAAATTGCTGTTGCTTTGATAACAAACTTTATCAAGTTATTTCCCAAGGGACATCCTCAGTCATACTAACTGTGAAGATAAGTGCTGGCCATTAAATGCGCCACTTTTTCGTACAATAATAATAATGTGCATCAGGGATGTTGACGGAAATGTATATAGATATTATGTAAGGTGTGGGGCTTTATATGCAAATGTGGGGAAATAGCAGCAGGGCATTGCTGGTCTGTAGCTGGTAAAATAAGAGGTAGTAAGAGTTGCATCAGCAGTTACGGAGGGAGAGAGAGATAGCAAAATCACTTCAGGAGCTTGATGGGCTAGTTCAGTGGATCCCAATGGATTCCATCCTCTGAACATTTTCTTTATTTTATGAGGAGAAAAAGCTGAATCAGACATGAAGGCACCACATAGTGTGGGTATAGATGTAGTTTTCCTGAAATTTAGAGGTTCATGATCTGTCTTTCCTCTCCACACAGCATGACTGTGAAGATGCAGTGGGTGAGATCCTACATGGTACAGCGATTCTTCCTGCAGATCTTTATGCTGTACATATTACAAAGGTAGGAAACAGAATATCACTATGATTTAGAATAGTCATGAAATCACTGGTTACACAGTCCTATTATTTTTTAGTCTTTCACTCTGTACTCCCAAAGGTAAACATGTCCCTTAGGGGTGGTGTGCATTGCATCTTGAAGTTGTGTCTTCATAGATGACGTTTTTGGCAGGGTTATGAAGCTCTGATCTTGTCCTGCACAATTTAGTAAATTCCCTAATCCAATGTTTCCTAAACTTAGTTCAGGTGGCCCCTGTTCTGCATGTTTAATGCCTTCTTTGCTGGATCAAGTGTTTTGGTTGCAAAGAAAACACAAATATGTGTAGAGCAGTGAGCCCCACAAGACCAGCGTTGGGAAACACAGTTCAACACACATTTGCTAAATCTGGCAATTTAGAAATGGTCAAACTGATATTCTCTGTTCTAGAACAACAGCGTCTTACAATTAGACTTTTTTGTCTGTTTGAGGATAGTTTTTTTTTGTTCTGAAACTAAATGAACTTTGTTCTGAAACTAAATGAACATTGGCCTTTGGTAAAATTCTCAACACTTTTTAAGATATTTTTGATGCGTTTCACATTGAGTTTAGCATTGTCATTTCTTTTTCTCTTTTCCAGAAATCAAGTCTTTTCCTATGTCTACTTTCCAGCACAGCTCAACTTTACTTCCACAAACGCATCATGACATTCCACATATATGAATGTTAAGCTGCAGGAATGTTGCCCAGAAAAAGCACCAGTACTCAGCAAACATCTCCTGGTACTCTCCACACGACCATATCTCACAGACAGATGGGCAAGGAGAAACGTCACCACTGCCCAGAGTGTGGGAAGAGTTTTGCTCAGCAGAGTACTCTCCAACAACACCAGTTCATTCACACGGGGCAGAAGCCGTATCACTGTCTGGTGTGTGGTAAGAGCTTTAATCGACAGAGCACTCTGCAGCAGCACCAGCGCATTCACACCGGAGAAAAGCCATTTGCGTGTCCTGAATGTGGGAAAAGATTTAGAGACAGAGGTACTTTCCTGAAGCACCAATACATTCACACGGGAAAGAAACCTTATTCCTGTTCAGAGTGTGGGAAGAGCTTTACTCAACAGATTACTCTCCAGCGGCACCAGCGTATTCACACAGGAGAGAAACCATACCTCTGCACAGAGTGTGGGAAGAGCTTTACTCAACAGATTACTCTCCAGCAGCACCAGCGTATTCACACAGGAGAGAGGCCGTACCTCTGCTCAGAATGTGGGAAGAGCTTTAGAGGTGGAGATGTTTTCAGAACGCACCAGCGGATTCACACAGGAGAGAAGCCGTATCACTGCTCGGAATGTGGCAAGAGTTTTAACCAACAGACTCATCTCAGTCGACATCAGATCATTCATATGGGAGTGAAACCGTATCACTGCTCAGAGTGTGGGAAGAGTTTTACCAGACAGAATGCTCTTGAGCGACATCAGCTCATTCATACCGGAGATGAATCAAATTACTGAAAAACAGTCCCAACAGTGTAATAAAGATGGTGAGCACACATGGAAGAGAGCAAGCCCCTAATGAGAGAGGTAGCAGGTGGAGGTTTTGGGTGCAGTGTACTTACTGGTTACAAAGGGGGCCTTAGACTGTAAAAGTTTGAGATTTGAAATTGTATTTCTGAGTGAAAATGCACCAGAAGCAGATAATTGGGGTGTGATGTAACAAAAACATTTCTTCAGTAAAATGCAGGCCTGCAAGCAAGAAAGTGGTCCTGAAAGCATTTTTAAAAAAAGAAGTATAGTTATGTTTCATAAAACAGGAAGCTTCAGGAAGCTTCACTTGACAAGTCAATTTGCTTTAAAAATAAAATGATAACATGTAAATAGTAGTATGTACAATGTAGTAGTTCAATGTGGTTTTGTACAGTTAGGTCCATGAATATTTGGACAGAGACACAAGTTTTTTCATTTTGATTCTTACATCACCACAATGAATTTTAAATGACACAACTCAGATGCAGTTGAAGTGCTTTATTTCAACGGGTTAAACAAAAATATTGCATAAAAGGGGGAGGAATTAAAGTCACTTTAATACATAATCCCCTCATTTCAGGGGCTCAAATGTAATTGTACAAATTAATATGCTTGAAAATAAAATGTTCATTTCTAAAATGACTGCCTGAAGTCTTGAACACATAGACATCACCAGTCGGTGGGTTTCCTCTTTTTTAATGTTCTGCCATGCCCTGACTGCAATGGCTTTCAGTTGCTGTTTGTTTGTGGGTCTTTCTGTCCGAAGTTTAGTTTTCAGGAAGTGAAATGCAAGCTCAATTGGGTTGAGATCAGTTGACTGGCTTGGCCATTCAAGAACAATCCATTTCTTTGCTTTAACTCCTGGGTTGCTTTTGCCGTATGTTTTGGGTCATTGTCCATCTGAACTGAGAAGCGCCACCCAATCAACTTGGCTGCATTTGTCTAGACAGTATGTCTGTGAACACTTCAGAATTCATCCGGCTGCTTCTGTCCTGTGTCACATCATCAATAAACACTAGTGTGCCAGTGCCATTGGCAGCCATGCATGCCCAAGCCATCACACTGCCTCCCCCATGTTTTACAGATGATGTATTATACTTTGGATTATGAGCTGCTCCATGTCTTCTCCATACCTTTTTCTTGCCATCATTCTGACAGAGGTTGATCTTGGTCTCATCTGTCCACAGAATGTTGGTCTAGAACTGTGCTGACTTTTTAAGGTGTTTTTTAGCAAAGTCCAATCTAGCCTTTCTATTCTTGAGGCATATGAGTGGCTTGCACCTTGCAGAAAACCCTCTGTATTTGCTTTCATGAAGTCTTCTCTTTATGGTAGACTTGGATATTGACAAGCCTACCTCCTGGAGAGTGTTCGTCTCTTGGCTGCATGTTGTGATGCGGTTTTTCTTCATCATGGTAATGTTCCTGCCATCATCCATCTTCAGTCTTCCGTGGACATCCAGGCCGTTTTGCATTGTTGAGTTCACCAGTGCTTTATTTCCTTCTCAGAATGTACCACACTGTAGATTCTGTCACTCTTAATATTCTGGCAATTTCCTGGATGGGTTTATTCTGTTTCGCAGTCCAAGGATGGCCTGTTTAACCTGCAGGCAGAGCTCTTTTGACCGCATGTTGTATGTAAAATCTTCAACTCCAGACCTTTTATCTATTTAATTGATAATGAAATAATGAAGGAATTACACACACCTGTCCATGAAAGTGCTTTTGAGTCAACTGTCCAATTACTTTTGGTCCTTTTTTGAAAAAGAGGGTGGTCCAGGTTAAAATGGTGTAATTCCTAAACCCTTTATTCAATTTGGAAGTGGATACCCTCAAATTAAAACTTAGTGTCTGCACTTTATGCATTTATATGCATTAATGCACTATCATTTAAATATGTTTACAGTTAACAGGTAAAATAACAAAACATGTGTCAGTGTCCAAATATATATGAACCTAACTGTATATAGTTCTATATTCCTTGTTAGTATATATTTTTTTATTGTATTATATTACATTTCCTGTTCTATTCTTATTTTTCCCCCCATTACAGATAATGATACCTACATTATTATCCAGACCATGAGAATAAACTCAATACCTGTCCATGGACAAACAGTGGCTTTGGTAACAAAATGTCACTTACTCCGTGTCAATGATCTTCTGCTTCAGTGTTAACAAGGCCGTCATGTACTCATCTAAGCTCTGGAACACAATAGAATATCACGAGAAGATGAAAACTTCATAACAGAACAGGATAACAACAGTACAGACACTTAGAATATAGTTAACCATCATAGAGTGTATTCTGGCCAAGCAGCCCTCGGTCTAAATCGCACACGCCGAATCGACCTGTGGCTGCAGAATGTGGACGTGTGCCAAAATAATCTACACAACATGAAGCGAAGCGTGCAGCAGTTTTAATGACTGTAAGACTCCAGACTGGGAGTGGCTCTCTCATCATGGCAGAGGAACTGAGGGAGCAGTCAGCCACTCACAGAACTGTGATGAGACACTGAGCACACAATTTGATTCACAATACTGTGTTCACAATTTGATAGGACAAAATATTTAATGAAGAAAAACAACAGAGTGTATTTTATTGCCCATGGGCTTGGCAGGAGTGTGTGTCTGACACAAACGTGCTGGACTGGCTGTTGATGGTGCTGGTTAATAAAGTGTGGTTTCAAAACAACAACGCTGCATTAGATTTCTTAATTAACAAAATGTCAAATCATTCTAATACACAAATACACACTTAGACATTAAAAATGATTATTATTATGAAAAAGTTGATTACAATAATACAAGTACAGTACATGTACAAAAGTACAGTATATTCTTCATATATTCTAAACTACTGTTAAAAGGTGTAGTTCAATGGGTTTACTGAACTGATATATATATATAAATGTACAGCAGTTGAAAGTAATTTACTATCCGAGTACCATAGTTTAAAAGATGTATAAGAGCACAGTAGTTTAGTACAAATGAAAGTATAGTATTCACGGTACTTCTAAGTACTTTACAGTAACATAATAAACAAGTAGTTCACAGCAAGTACTGTAAATCAATGAATGTATAAAAGTACAGTAGTTTAGTATAAATTTACTAAAGTACAATAACTCAACAGTTTAGAATACATATTAAAGTACAGTAGTCTACAGTAGTTTAGTATAAATTTACTAAAGTACAATAACTCAACAGTTTAGTATACACGTACAGTAGTCTACAGTAGTTTAGTATGCACGATAGAATGGTAGTTTACAGTAGTTTCATGTGTTGTAGCATCAGATTAATTCAACCATATATTTTCAGTACACATGTAGTTCTGTCCTGGTATGTGTTAAGTGTAAATGACAGCTCCCCGCCAGAGCTCCATGAGGGCAGAAGCCCGTGTGTGAGCCCCCCGGTCTCCCTGACACCCACCCTGTTTAAGACCGTGCAGTTCTCACAGGTTCCCGCGGAGGCTTCCGAGGCGACCACCCCGGGCTCGGCCTGTTTCTCCCCGGGCATCATGATCCACACACTCCCCCCAGTACCTCCAAACACTCCAGACACCAGACACGACACTGTCTCAGGACATGCACACTCACTCACATACACTCACACACACATCACCACCACGTTTCCTCAGGACCCCAAACACACACACACTTCTGCCCCGCCTGAGCAGAAAAAACTCCGAGAGTTAAAGCTGAGCTGAGAGAGTTCCCGGAGCTCATCTGACGCGGAGCAGACCGGTACAGAGACACTCGGTTCACAAAGACTGTAAAACACACTCGGGAACGAGCAGAACACTGAGTTTCAACACGGCGACATGTGAAGCAACCTAAATCTGATCTAAACAAAAAGAAGAAGAAAAAAACAACTACAGCCGTGCGCCCCCTCTAGTGTTCGACGAGAGACAGACCACCCGGACAGACTCTCAGACACCAGGAGACACCCTAGATAGCTAGATGGCTAGATGGCTGGATGGATGGATGGATGGATGGATGGATTGATGGATAGATGGATAGATAGATAGATAGATAGATAGATAGGCAGGCCATAAGGACAAAAGTATTGGGACACACCTGTTTTTCAAGGTTTACTTCCAATAAAGTAGTCCGTTGGTTCGAATCCCAGGACTGCCAGTGGCACAACTGAGGTACCCTTGAGCAAGGCGCTGTCCCCACACACTGCTACCTGGGCGCCCCCCGATGGTTGATGCCCACTGCTTCACTTGTTGAATGGGTTAGATGCTGAGAACAGTTTCACACTGTGTGCTGTGGTGTGTTCACATGAGATTACCACTTGACTCACTCTGTGCTGTGACTCAGGGTGTTTATATTTTTTTCTGTTTGAGGCTGGCCACGCCACAGTCCAGTGTTTCATCAGTACTCCTAGCTGGAGAAAATGCCCTGGTTATGAATGAGCACAGTAGTGTCCCCTAAGTCAGGTGGGGGAAAAAAAGATAAAACAAGGCAAGTGAAGAGAGTGGAAAGATGTGTAGTAACATTACATGAATTTATAAAGGATTTCTATAAGTTTTACAGTAAATTAAGACACACACTGTAGTTAATAACAGGATACTACACAAGTATATAACCTACCAGTCAAAAGTTTTGCACACCACAAGATTTTAACACATACTAATACATTTAACACATATTTTATTCTGGTTTAAGACTGGAAAGTTGCTGAGTGAACAGCTGTTAATTAAAAATAGGTCAAATAAAACAAGTTTCCTTTATAAGATAATCTGTAATAGTGCACGTCAGACATCCTAGTAACTGGTTGTGTGGTGATGCAGAAGAACATTTTAGACTGTCCTTTAACTTTAAATGCACTTAACTGTTTCATCCCACTGGCTGTCACTTAAAGCTCATTAAATATCTAACAGTCATCTGGTGATCCACATTATAATTATGATTATATTAGGTGGCTTTTTATGGGTCAGTAGTGATTCATGAAAACTACTTTTATGGATTTAAAAGAACTCGAACGGTAAACATACTGTTAATTTATTTGTTAGCAAAGAATTCAGAGTCTAGTTTTAGTAAATAACAGAAAATCTCAGTGTGTGCAAAAACCTTTGAATGGTAGTGTATGAGACAGTAGTACAGGAATTATATAGAGGCGAAAATATTATAGATTGTTATAGAGGTTTTATATGTTTATACAACAGCCTTTATCAGAATACACAGACCCCCATTTCATTTGCACGCCCTCCACAAACTCTCTTGGCAATGGCCACTTAATAAGACTGTTCTTCCAGAAGACCCCTAATGATCTGGTGACCCGGGGATTTCTCAGCAGTCTGTCTTAAACCCGGGGGCTGAATAGGGTGTCCCTTATTTGGGTTCAATCATTTTAATCAGGATGAGAGTTACTGTCCTTCATAAGGACCCTCCCATGATGAAGCTTAAAGCTTTCAGTCACCAATCCTGGTCTTGGAGAGCCACTCTCCATCTCTAACCACAGTCAGCAGTCCTAGGGTTGACTGGATTAGATGTGTTAGTGCTAAGAAAGAGAAAGAAGGCCTTTTCCTGGATGTTTGAACATTGCTGTGGAGTCAGGTACTGATATTGGATGACTAGTTTTGGATCACAAATATCATTTCAAGTACTGGATGCTGCTTCTTCCCTCCAGAGAATGCAGTTCAGCAGCTCCATGGCACGAGGCTGAGGGGAAGCTTTGTAGCCCAAAGGGTCCTGGAGCCCCCCTGCTCGAACACACCCATTTGAACCCAGGAAAAGCTCAGTTGGTTAGTTGGATTAGGTGTGTTGGGATGTTCAGAGCACGGGGTTTTGAGGACCAGGGTTGGGAGACACTGCTGTAGCCACAGATTGACAATGGAAATAGTCAAAACCTCCCTTGGCCAAATCTGACAGATTCTCTCTGCCTGTTGATAATCCTATAGTTTCTCCCTCTTCCCTCGTTAGGAGTTCGGGTGTTATCCCTGACAGTGCTTTACATTTTGAAGCACACATCAATAAAATCACTCGGTCCTCATATTTACATTACGTAGTATTTGTTACATCAGTCTTTTACTACTCATCCTACTATTCTCATACATGCTTTGGTTACATTTCGTATTGATTATTGTAACTCTATTCTCTCTGGTCTTCCACCCAGATTCCTCCATCAACTTCAGCTGGTTCAGAATACAGCTGCATGTATCATTACCAGAACATATTACACCTGTCCTCCAGCAGCTTCACTGGCTCCTGTTTAAATACCCCGACTTCTGCTTCTCACTCTCAAGACACTTCATAACCTAGCAACTCTGAATCCGTCTGATCTTCCTCACATCTGCGCACCTTCTTATACTCTTAGATCCTCTTCCACCTGTCTCACTATACCGCCTGCCCATTTGGCCACCATGTGGTTCAGAGCCTTCAATAATGTTGCCCCTCACCCTTAGAACTCTCTTCCACAAGACCTCTGTAATATTGAGACTCTTCCAATCTTCAAATCCCACCTTCTGACTCGTGTTAACAAGCGAAGCTGCATTTTATGACTTGCTACACACTACTGCATGTTTGATTTTATTATGTACTGTAAAGTGCCCTTGATCTATAAATTAAATGCATTATGATTTCAGCAAGGCGAGCATGTTAAATCAAAAAAGTAAGACTCTGGATACTTTCAACAGTTAGAGGTGGCTTGGAATTGTGCTGAACTGTGTACATACAATAAACCTAGTGCGGGGCAATGTACTCATATTTAAAGAGAAGATAATGGGGCCTGGTTATTTGGATTTACTGCAGTGCAATGTGTGAAATTTAGAATTTAGAGACTCACTGGACATTCATAATATTTCTATGTCACTACCGGTTCTTTTTTTGTCCATTCCAATTCATCAGGTGCCACTGTGAAAATTGCCTATAGTACAAAATCTGAGATATTGCCCATCCCTAATTTAGATGTTAAATCTAATTGTATTTCAGTACAATTTAACCAACATAAACCACACTAAGTGTTAAATGTCCCCCAGGCTTCCTAACTGCAATGAGTAACAGATGCGATGCTCTATAGGTTTAAATGATAGAAAATGTCCCAGGAAAAATATATGAATGTCTATAATTCAGAATGTTTGCAAAACGTCACCCATCAATTCTTATTTTTCACAGAGTAGCTGTATAATGAACAACTTAATGGTACTCCTTTCCTTCTTTGGCCTCTCCCAAGCAAGGTCCTGGTGCCCCTCCCAGCAGATTTTAGTGTTTTCCCTGCTTTAAAATACCCACTTCTACTGTTCAGGAACTGGGCTGAGTTTCTCCAAAGCATATAAACCATAAGATTTTTAAAAAAATAGAATGATCATCACACTGAACACTCTCCACATTTTGGGAAATGTGGCGCTGATTACTTGGATCTGGTGTGCTGAGAGAAGGGAAAACCAAATAGGCTACAAGGTGGAACAAAAGGATGAATTTATAAGTTGATGAAACAGCTTCAAAATGTGTCATTTTAAAGTTTTAATGGCTGTATGTAGTTGGTAACAGCTTATGTACATCTACAGAGACCAGTCTTGCAAAAAAAAAACAAAAACAAAAAAAATCATAAGATTAGGAAAAAAGGAAATGCTTCAACATGACCCAGCTTCATGCCTTACAACTGACTATGAAGCTTTTTTTTCACTGAACACCAAAGTGGTGGTGGTTCATCCCAAACAGTCCATTTTTTTTGTCTCTTAGCCAAAGCCGTGTGTACATTTCAGTCTCTTTTAAAACCATTTGCCATCAAGTTTGCATAACCAGAAGTCAGTATTCCAACAGAGGAGCGGATTTTTTGCCTCAAGGACTGCAGACCAAAAGCCGGTAGGAAGTGGTACATTGACGTGACACGTGATGGAATTGTTTGGAAGCTACAGTCTCTCCCTGCTGAAGACAGATGTGGGCGTGTTCAGCACACCTGTCCAAAGCAGAAGCTACATCAAGTTGTCACAGAAATTTGATTAATCCGGCAGATTTGATTAATCCAGGTTCCACACTGATGCTCTTTTCTCCAACATCTACAGCGCTTTGACAACTTTCATCCTCACATTCATGCTCACTCTCTTGCTGCCCTTCTCTCACGGACTATTTTATATACAAGCACACAAACCCTCTCCTCCTCCATTGTAACGCAGTGGCTGTGCAGTTCACAGGCTTAGCTGTGTCTGTCGGGTCAGTCCTGCTCTGTGGCGTCGGCCTCAGTCATCAGCGCTTTCCAGGATGCTCTGGCTCAAGGCCAGGTCCCAGTAGTGCTCCGTCCCATGCTTCTTAAAATGCTCCCGTGCCATGTTCTCCGTGGGACACTGCTTGAACTTCAGGTCCCCAAAACTGCGTTCTTTTGCTGTGCCCTGAGAGAAAGAATGACCAAGCAGAAGAGCAAGGGAGGAGAACGTGGGGTGAAAAGGAAAAGAATAAATAAAAAATCTTGTGACTTAAAATAATTTATTATGCTAATAATAGGGCCAAGTCTGCATTTTCAAACAGTTTTTAAAGTAAAAAAAACCCAACTAATATAGAATAATGGATGATCTTAAATTTAAACCTCTCTCACACCACAGTCTTGTATTTAAGAACCATGAGATGTCCAACTCGACTACACCAGCATAAAGGGCAGAGTAAAGCCTGGATTTCTGCTTCTTTTATTGACATTATTCACATTTGGTATTAAATAATCTTTTTAAACAAAAAAGCTAAGGGTACATTGTGACTAGGCTAATAATGTTAGCTGAGGGGAAAACATACTTTTTTTTTTTTTACATTCAATGGTATATTGGTTACCTTCTGTGGATCACCTAATGTGGATTTGGGGGTCTCAGATTAATAAAGCACAGTAATGGAAGATGTAGAGTGGCGGTTTGCAGCGCATATTGTGAGCATTTACCCTCTGTGTAGCCTTTAGCCTACCCTGGCTTTTTTAACATTTTAAATTATACCATAGAAGTTTAAATATCAGATCTGCACAAAATATCCAAAACCGGCTGATAACATCGTAACAGCACAGGAAGGTAAATGATGTGCCCCATTTTACATAAAAAAATTGATCTACTACAAACAAATCTTTAAAGGTCTTTCAGGAAAAAGGTTTAGTACTTTCATAAATATTCCCTTGCTCATGTGCTTACCTCCCAAACCAACCAGCACTTGTTTTTCTTCTTTGATCCCTCGTCATCCGAACCATCAGGGTCTGGCAGAAAATCAGTGAATTAGACATAGATGTTAACTCCTGAAGGCGATTCTCTTTAGGACAATCTTTGTATTCTCATATTAATGAACAAAAATGCATATTATGGTGTAAGTAAAATGGTTATATCCCCCAAAAGCTAAAACAAGACCCCACTGAATCATTTCAGGCCATTTCTCTAAACCCCAACCCCCAGCACTCAATTAAAGTACAACATATGGCATATCACATCCTTCCTCCTATTCCCCATCTCTCACCATCCCTCTTTGAACTGGGCTCATCCCATTTGATCCTGTTCAGCATCAGTTTCTTAAACTTCTTTTGGGATTTTGGTCCTGTAAGAGGAAATGCCATTTTAGTGCAAAATGTCAAGAATGCCGACAGTGCTAAATATGGACTTTCACTACACAGAACCTGAACATTTCTGCTCATAAGCAGAACTAATCTCTTATTTATGCCTGCTTGCTCCTCTTTCTCTCACCTCCTTCTACCACCACAATGTTGACATCTTTGTGTAGCACCACAGTGCCTGTGAGGTAAAGCTGGTTTGCATTAGCCTCCACCTTGAACTTTTTGGCTGGGTTGTGCAGATTTCGGATCCTGCAAGCAAGGTGTGAGAGGAAGAAAACAATGAGCAGAACATTTCCAAACTGCACGTAACAGTACTTCCACACTGTCCGAACCCAAATGCCAACAGATTTTGGGTTCAAAATTTAGGAAAGTAGAGACTAGGTTTATCAAAAGAGCATCTATAATGTCTGGCCAAAATATATGTTGAATTCCATACATCTTATAGAGGACAAAAGGAGAGACAGGAGAGAGTTTTAGGAGAGACAAACACCACACAGCAAACAGAGCATTATGTAAAACATTGGGAATATATGTAAGGTTCATTTTGGACACCTGAATACTTGTTTATACAATATTGTTTTATTTGCCTGTGATTAAATGATGGCTAATACTGTCTTCCAATTGTGAGTTGGTTTGGGTCAGTTTTGGACAGAATGACATTTACAATAAGTTTAACTCACTTCATGTTACTTTATGTACAGTCACAAGCATGTCCACTCCTCCAAAGCATAGGATGACAATACAATCAACACACACTAAGCAGATCATGATATTGAATTGTAAAGGGAAGTTTAAACAGTCACCTGCCAATTAGGTACAACAAAAATTGTTTCAGTATATATAATAGTATTGTGAATAAAAACACAATAGAAAAAACCCTATATTTTATAGGTTAACAGTGGCTTATTACACCACAAATAATCATATCTAACAACTGCAGTAGAGTTGGGTGCTATGACCAAAAGTTTTATCACTGTATTTTTTTTTTTTTAATTATACCAGTTGCACGGTATGACGGTATTTTTTATTTTTTTTAAACCCTTAGAATCCCAGCGGCACAGATTCATGCCAGAAGCGCATCTTTTCATAAATGGTCGTCGCACAGCAACACAACTCCTTTCATGGAAGCTCTGCCTGTTTTTTGTGAATCAAAAGGCTTCAGACGTCATCCTGAGCCTTGTCTGGAGTGTCTGTGTCCCGTAGAAGTAAAGTTACAGTAATTTAAAAAACGTAAAAATACAGCTAATGGCGATTTAAAGATGCCGTTCCACACATGCGCAACTAAACAACAAAAACTTTTATTTTAGGTGATAAACAAAATACACGTAATGTGAAGCTTGTAGCGGAGGTGTGTGTACGGACTTATCACTGTTTTTACTCCTAAAATCAAATATAACTTGGCAAAAAATGAATCTAAAACCCAGAATGAGCGTCTGCCATGCGCTGGAGCTCTTTTCCCCCCCTGGAAGATAAAGAAAATACAGAGGAAATGTGTTCACGCAGGACAAACCAGGCAGGAGCTGAACCAGGGAGTGTGTTAGAATGTTTACACTCGGTAGAAGTATTTTTGTTTTTTTAACTTTGTATGCTTTGTGCTATATTGGAATGGGGTCCATGTGAAGTACTCTGAGCTGCACTCTGATCCATGGAATCTCCTGTATAAATTTATTATTACTTGTCTGAAATATTTTTCGCTGATGTACCCACCCTGTTGAGCTAAATGCTAAATATGTCCACGCCATGATATGAAGAGCTAACCGCTAAAGGCTAAACACATGGTTGTTTCTTCATAGTGCTAAGATAAAAACGTCCTTTTGGGTTTATTTAGCCCTTAGTTTGGAATACATTTGTCTCGTTTGATCCCGTTGATGTACAGAAACATACACAGATCATCAGAATCAGACCATGAATTAAACGGCAGGTATATTAATATATTCTGTATGAAAGCATTTTTGAAAAATGACAAGCACAAAAAAGCTAAAAATAAGAAATTGCACAAAAACTGTCGCTTAAAGAAAAACTGAAGTATGCTGAACTGCTCATCTTGCATAAATAAACTGTTATTGAATTTAATACTTTGACCCAGCATTTGGTTTTAAAGTCATACATAGTCTTGTGAAAATGCTAATTTGTGGCATGTACTGGCATGACGATAGTTACAGAACTAATACCTCAGGAGTAATTTTATCCATTATATTACCCATTACTCTAGCCAATATTAATATTAATCTCAGTCTAATGTGTTTTACCTGTACACAGAAATGTGGACTCCCTGACCCAGATCTTCCTTCAGCTTCTTCACTTTCTTTTCTTTCCTTTGTTCCACTGTGAGCTTACGCGCAGCATTCGCCTCCTCATGGGCTCTGCATACACATAAGAACAGTTCAGGTCATTAAAGCTCATGTGACTTACTCATTGTGTGGAGATACAGTACAGTACAGTGGTTATGTCCCATGTTCTATACAAGGGGGTTCGAGAGCTCACTTTTGTCTCTTGGCCATCTGTGCTCGGACATGGGCCTCCACCTTTGTAGGATCTTGCACGGCCTCCGTGCCCAGCACACGCATCAGATTTGAGATACGCACTACAGACAGACACACATCAGTACACAGTAAACAGACACAGCCGACTCTTACAACTGAATAAATTTACATACAACATTCCTCTACCGCCACCAAACACTGTCATAGTTCACAGTATCCAACAATATCACTACACAAAAATTAAAGAAATGCAAAATGTTTAACACAGGTTAGAAAAGTCCAATCTGTGTCAACACAATTTTCTACAGTAAAACACATTTGTTAGGATGGTGGGAGAGGAAGGTGAACCATGAGTAAAACCAACTCAAGTTTGTTTTTCACAGCTGTTATTCCTCCAGTCTACTCTGCAACATGCTTTACCTTTGGGTTCTGGTGGGGGCATGAGACCAAGCCTAACCTTCTCCTGGACCTCTTTCTGGCTTTCCCGACGCGTCTGTCGCCTGAGCTTCTTCTGTTCCTTCTTTGTCAGATACACACCCAGTGTTACTGTCTTGTCTGGGTCCACTGAGAAACAAAGACAGAGAGCAAAAGAAGTGTGAAACAGTAAAATGTGGGAAATTAACTCCTAGTACTAGCAACTGAACTGAAAAGTAGTTAAGATAATTAGTATACTAGTAGCCTGTTGCACAGCCACGAGGGTTCCCTGTGCTGTATACGGAACAGAAGTTATAAATGTGTGTTTATGTCGTGATTGGTGTATTATGTTTTTTGTTTCTGTGTTCTAGCCTATAGCAGAGGCTTAGGATTCGAATGAGCCCATACTCAGGCGTCTGCTTATCTCAGGAACGGAGAGAGCCCCGAAACTAAATCCACCCCCCCTGACGCGTCCGGCTGTGATGGACAACCGCTCTGTCCATAGACCAGACAGGGGTAATTTGCATTTGGGGAATTGTAACCAATACTCATAGCTAAAGAATGAAATGTGGGTGGGTAGGATCAACCCCCGCTAAAGGCTATAAATTCCGAAGCAGCCGCTCCAAGATCAGTCGCGGCGCTGAGCTTGTCCTATGCGCTCGATCGATTTATATGGATTTGTTTCGCTGAAAAGAAAAGAAATGCACACAGAAGACCAAATTCAGGACATTTGAAGACATTTCGTGGGGATATTTGGTCAACAAATAAGACTTTCCAGTGGAAAAGCAGAGAGACGCGCCCGGGACAGGTGCGCTTGTTTTTCTTCGAATAGTAAGTGTTTGGGAATAATGACACTGCGCTAATAGTGTCTATGAGCTGGCTGGGTTGTGATAAAACTGCTTTGGAGTTTTATTGTGTTTTGAGCGAGTTTTGTCGAGAATTTCTGTCTGTTTGGGCTCTGTGTTCCAGCAGACTGGTCTGATTTGAGAGGAGGGGTGCCTCCGCCTCTATCCTACCGGCGCGGAATTCAAACTGCTTTAGTTCGGACTGAATGAATGGGAGAGAAGCGATGTTGAAGCGGTTATTGTTTTAAAATTCCCTTATGAAAATATGAATTTCTCCAAACAAAATGGCATCTGTGCTTGCTCGAAATGGTACTGCTTGCACTAAAAACCTTATAGAACATTCATTTTTTATTCTTTTGAGCTCAAATTTTGAAAATAAGTTAACAAGACCTGTGATTATGGATTCAGTGTATAAGATCCATTCTTCTGACAGGAAAGATAAGGCACAGCTAAATTCAAAGAGGTTTGACACAAGCATATATAAAATCAGTATTTCACCAGGTATTGCTGTGTGAACATAATTTGTATAGATTTTCTTTCACTGGAACATGAAACTTCAGATGCTTAACTTTGAAATGAATCCAACCACAAACAAAAAGAAAGTATGACAGAGTTATAAGCTTTTAAAATTGGGAGGTGCAAAAACCCAAGATGGCTACTGAAAGTCTGAATTGTCAACAGGCTAGAGCAAGGATCTAAGCCTAACCAACACCATAGCTCGGCTAAGTTAGGTGATGAATATTCAACTAATTCAACTGATGAATGGATGTGCGATGCTGTAGAACCCAAAGAATGTCTGGATAATTGTGTGGATTACAGTACCTGGAGGTGCCATTTGGGCTGGGTGCTCCACCAAATTGGTAATCCCATGAAACTCCAAATCATCAAGTTCTGTGTTAGCAGATCTAAAAAGAGAAGAAGCGACCATCTCAATCAAGACTTTACTGCTATTTAAGTAATTTCTTTTTCCTGTTTCTGACAAGGTGGAGCTAATTTTCTACGGTAATGAGAAGCCAATTAAGCAGCTGTAGTTTTCTTACAGTTCTAGATTGTAGGGTAGGATGAAGGAGTCCCACCACTCAATAAAAGGCACTTCTCCCTCTTCAAGCTCCTTCTTAGGGGCAATCAGAGCCAGCTTAGTTGAGGCCTGGATCCCAGTCTTCTTAGCAGCCTGTGCAATTTCCATCTGTAGCCTCTCGAGCTGAGCCTGAGAGAGAGAGAGAGAGAGAGAGAGAGAGAGAGAGAGAGAGAGAGAAATAGAGATGGATCATTATTCCTGAAAACACATTTTGAATAATTCCTTTGGTTATGTAAATGAAGAACAGCAGCACAGAACAAAGGCGAAAGTAGTGCCCTGCAGTTCCGCTCACCTTTGTGCGTATTCGCTGAGCTATTTTCTCAAAGCGGCCTTTTTCATGGAATTTAAAGCCCCGCCTGGGTCTCTGTGGTGGTACCGCAGACATCCGAGGGTCAAAGTAGGAAGTGGACTCAAGATCATCACTAGGTTTCTCTTTCAGCTGCTGTCTGAACTGCTCTCTCTTCACTGCCCGAATATTAGCTACAGAGCAAAAATAAGGGGTATGCAAAATGAAAGGTAAGACGAAAACTTTGGTCTGGTAAAAAAAACAACAAAGAAACAAACAAAAAAAAAAAAAACACTTTTGGACTGGACACAAATGTGGAGGCCTATACATTACCTTTTAGAGTTGGCATGCGATGTGTGAGTTCCACTTCTTTGCCGCTAGCATCAACAGTTCTTCCAAGCTCATCTAGAATGAGGGGTGTTGGCTTAGTAATCTCACGAGCCTCGACCTTACTGCAAATCCAAAAACAGCGCATTAAGGACCATTCCATGAGACTGGGAAAAATTACACATTTTAAATCATGTGTTTCAAACATGCTCATGTGTATTCTTTGACCTACTGAACTCTCCACTTACGGTGGTGCAATACCCATGGCATGCAGATTGGCCAGAGCTACAAGGTTGTGTGGTCCGGTGTTACCCAGAGGACCCAAGATGCCAGGCTTCATGGCCAGCGTGGACTGGATCTTGGCCTGAAGCTCAGCCGCCTTGCGTGCTTTCTCGATGGCATCGTTCATGAAGCTAGCAGCCTGGGAGGGGGCAATTGACTGAGTCGTTCCCACTGCAGGAGCACCTAGGGTGGGGAGGATGGGGCGTGGGGCAGGGGTCTCTGGCTGAGGGGGAGCCAGTGGCAGTCTAGGCTGAGAAATAGCAAACAGGGAAGAGAGTTACTTTTCACCTTCATAACTAATACTAAGATACACAGAGCATTTAGAAATAAGCCTGGGATTAGGGGTGGAGATTTCAAGAAAAAAAAATACTATTCAGCACACACTGCAAAGAATTTGATTCTTTAGAGATCATCCAGCACATAATAAACAAGCATGACCTGAAATCTGTATGTCTCCTACCTGAGGGACAGGTACCGGAGCTACAAAACTGAGCTGCTTCTTCCTCTCTTCAATCTGTCGTGTGGCTGCTTCCATCATTTGCTTGATCTGTTGAGAAAAAATGACTTGTTTAGCAAAGAGCCAAAGGGGTTGCAGTCGCACTACTCTTCAATCTACACTGATCAACCATAACATTACAACCACCAGCCTAATGTTGTGCAGATCCACTCATGTCACCAAAACAGCCCAATCCGTCAAGGCATGGACTCCACAAAAACTCTGAAGGTGTGCCGTGGTATCTGGCACCACGACGATAGTGGCAGATCCCACATGTCCTGCAAGTTCCGAGATAGGGCCTGAATGGATTGGACTAGTTGGTCCAGCACATTCCACAAATATGACTGAGATCTGTGGCACTTTGAAATCAAGTTCAAGAGCAATTTTTGTAGTATGACAGGGCGCCGTACCCAGCAGAAATAGGCCACCAGCATTACTGAATAATGTTGCCATGAAAGAGTGTACTTGGTCTGCAACTATGTTTAGGTAGGTGGTATGCGGGGAATGATTAGACTTGGGCACCCATGGCCCTGTTGCCAGAGATGCTCTGACATATCTAGCCATAATTTAGCCTCAGTCAAAGTTGCAATTTTCCTGCTTCCAACACACCAATCTCTGGAATCGCCTGTTCACTTAATGTCTAATATATCCATCCGCTTTGACTTGAGCCATTGTAAAAACATAAGTGCCAATTACAACACCAATGGTTTTAATTCTATAGATGATTGGTATACATTTCTTGATATTTACCATTCAGAATAAAAACAGCTTTCTGAGCAGTTTAGAGAAAATAATTCTCTCCTGTGTTGACCTTGTGTTAATTTTAAGAAGTACTCTTAATATGTATATTACCTGCATTTTGGTGAGCATGCCAGGGCTTTCTGTAGGAGGGCCAGGTAGGACTTCTGGCTCCTCAACCTCCTCAAAGCGAGGCACCCTCTTCCTTTTTGCTGCGACATCACCACTCTCTCCATCTTTTGCCCCCTCCACTTCATCGCCAAATACATCCTTCAGAGACAAAGAGAGAGAAACTTGTGTTTCATATTTAGCGCAGAATACAAATGTGTTATTATAACAAACTGAGATTTTATTACACTTCACTAGATTTAATATGTTTTAACAGAGAAGATTCAAAACTTTGTTAGCAAACTTCACATACTCAGTCAAATGTTTGGTCCATGTTATGAACAGATATATCCTTAGTAGGGATGGGTATTGCATGAACTTTTTCGATTCTGATTCCGGTTCCAGTTTTGCTAAATCGATTCCGGTTACAATTTAAACAATTACCCCCCGGGATGAAGAAAGTTTTCTGATTCTGATTCCCTAATTCGATTCCACAAAGGTAAAAAAACAAAAACAAAAAAAAGAGGATAACTGTCTAACACTAAAACAGCTGACAGCGTCAACTGACGTAACTTCATCAGGATCAGGAGCGCATCTACTGGCCTATTGGAGCAGCAAGCATTCTCTGTAAGACATATGGGTGTGTTGTAGGCACATGTACACACGTATTTTTACATGTTTATACTGTTGTGCTTGAGAGACACCATAGACTGGAATCAAATTCCTCGTATGTGTCGCACACATACTCGGCCAATAAACGCGATTCTGATTCGGCGACTAACGCTGTACGACGGGCTCTGGGTCCAAAGTCCACCGGCCCCTTGCTGTCTGCAGCTTGCGTGGATGTCTGCCGGCGGCTGCAGGACTAAACGCCCGAATACACTGCAGCAGTGTCGCATCAAGAAGCATCTTGTGCGAAACTGGGCACTGCGTCAATTAACGCACACAGCCGTTATAGGTATAGCCAGTTAGCCGCCTTTCTAGTGTTAAGAACTGAAATTTAAAAAAAGAAGAAAAAAAAGTGGGTACCCGGTACCGGGTATTTTCGAATCGGTTCTTATTTGGAACCTAATTTCGGTTCCCATCCCTAATCCTTAGCCAAATAAATGTTAGATCACACAGTTCGAAACCAGAAACAAAGTCATTGAGAATATCTTTTAATTTATATGTTAAACTAACTTAATGGGAGATTGCACATTAATGAAAAAAAAAGAAAAAAACGTAAAGGCCTGAGTCATTACTGTCTACCACTTCAACAGTTAATTCTGATATTAGCACTGACTCTTTTGCCCAATAAAAGGCAGTTTACATTACTCAAGTTTTTCCTGCAGTTAAAATGGTTAAATTGGATTTCTTGCAGAATTATAAATGTTTGCCATAGTTTTATTGTATAAATGACAATTACAATAACATGCAAATAATAAACAAAACATCAGAGGTTGTGCATATATCAGACCTTCAGGTCTCTCTTGCGGTTCTTCTCTCCTGTACCCTTGTTGCCTCGAGAGTTCCTGCTCTCTTCTAGTGCCTCGAAGAGCCGCTCCACAAAGCCACTTGCGGAATCATCAAGAAATGGCCTTAGCTGGTCTAAGAAAAACAGGGTGGGGCGGGTCACTTCACTGTTAAATGCTAATCTTGCAGACTTGTTTTGACAAGTCAAAACAAATCACTCTTTTACAATGAAACAACTGACACAAGGTATGGATTTTTCCTACCTGTAGTCTTTCTTTTGTCCAAGCCTTTCCCTACACAGTGCAGAGCTGCTGTGACCACGGTTGGTTCTGAGAAGCCAAGCACTTTTTTCACAGTCCGCTCCACCCAAGGCCGCAGCTCCTCAACCTCCCGCTTGGGCAGCGACATGCTGGGAAGGGCTCTCTTCAACATACCACACAGAAAACACTATTAATCCCCACATCATACCTATACGTCCAGCTCAGAGTCAAAGCTTGGTGAATATATTGTTCTGTGACAAAAAAAAACAGGCAAGCTGGTAAAGCATGTATTTGTTAGAAGCAGTTCATAAACAACTGAACACATTCTCATCGTGTAATCAGTCCACCTGACAAACAGGCGCACAATCATAAATCAAGTGTGATGTAGCTGAAATCACTAAATAATGGAATCTGAAGCTCTAAGAACTTTCTAAACTCATGGTGAGTTTTGACTGAGTATTCTGTATAGTGCTGGGAATAAAACACACACACAAACCTTGTTTTATCTGTGTAATCTAGCAGTGCTCTGGCAGAGTATTAACTAACCCTGGCAGCATATTTTTCCTTGCAACTCTTAATTTAAGAGTATGTTTACTAGTGTGAGGGAAATGTTTTCTTTGTACCCATGTACACTATACGAACAAAAGTATTGGGGCACCTGACCACCAACTGTTACTTTAATGACACTGCATTCAAATATTTAGACTATAATATGAGGCTGGTCCCCATTTGCAGCTTCCACACTTTTTGGAAGGCTTTCCAGAAGATTTTGGAGTGTTTCTGTGGGAATTTGTGCCCATTCATTCTGAAGAGCATTTATGAGGTCAGACACTGTTAGACAAGAAGGCCTGGCTCGCAATCTCCGTTTCAGTTCACCCCAAATTTGCTGGATGGGGTTGAGGTCAGGGCTCTGTGCGGGCCAGTCAAGTTTTTCCACAGCAAACTCATCCAACCATGTCTTTATGGACCTTGCTTTATGCACTAGAACACAGTCATGCTGTATCCATAAAGTTGGAAGCATGATTGTCCAAAATGTCTCGGTATGCTGAAGCATTAAGCCCTTCGGTGAAAGTGATGGGCCTAGCCCAAACCCTGCAAATCCAGGTGTGCCCCAGTATTTTTGTCCATATAGTGTATTGTTCTGCATAAATGTAAATACAATCTGTGGGTGATTTTGAACGTTGAAAACGAAATTACCTATCACTACAAATGCGAAGGGGCGTAAACTGCAGGAACCAAACAGGTGAAAGTTAAAAGAAATGTTATAACGTTAAAAGAGCTTCACATAATATTACTTTGATGTACCTCTGCGTATTTCTGACGTGAGCAAGAACCCACTAGCAGGCCAGAAACATCCAACTACTATCTAACTTGCTACCAAGCTAATGTGTTACTAGGTTTGGTCTCATTAATACTGGTATTAGCGTGTCATTTCTGAGATGCAGTGGTGGTTGTAGCTGTAACCGCAGTTGTATTTTAGATTTAGTTGAGTGTTACCTAATCTCCTGGAGGCGGAATGGCTCTTGGTAGCTAACACACATCCACGCTACACACCGAGTCTACTGGATTAACAAAAGGTTTCTGGCACTTACCAGCTACTTTCTCTTATGTTTCGACACCAGATTAAACCCGTTCTCAAAATACTGAACGCTTTGCCGTGAAAACAACGTTTAAACGGAGGGTATCCTGCTAAAAACAGAAAAGTCTCACTAACTTTCTTGCAGCCACTTCGCACAGACAACGTTGTATGTATCGGAAGAGGAGACAGAGATCCTGCTCAGACAGTCCGCGCTAGCGCCCCCTGGAGCCGCGGAGTGGGGCTCCACAGTTCAGCATTTATTAATAAAAGATTTTGCGTAGTTAAGTATATCTATATCCATCTAGACACACACACACACACATATAGAAATACATATATGGACAAAAATACTATATTACAGTATACATATGTAATACACACAGACATATATATAGTAAAACCCACTTCAACGCGGATCAGCAATCGCTGTTTCAATCCATCACTGAAACCCCCGCACTAACACGGAAACTGCAGATATCCTCCGCATGTTTTTTCTTTTGTGACGTCCTGGCCTAGTCACAGCTTTTTTTGTGACAATATATAATTTTTCCTGCATTTTAGTGCTAAATTATTAAGAAGAATGTATTAATTTTGTAACATAAATATTACCGTAAATTCAGGTACATTTCCATATAAAAAATTGAATTTTTTTGGTACTGTCCAGAGAACATGGGGTGGTGGTGAGGTAGGCTACTTGCCTCTGGACCAAAAGTCATGGATTAAAATCCTACCTTCAGCATACCACAACTGAGTTCCTGAGCAAGACCCTTAACCCTAAATTGCTCCAGGGAGACTGTCCCCTGTAGTTAGGGAATAGAAGTCACTTTGGATAAAAGCATCTGCTAAATACCATAAATTAAATGTACAAAGAAAGCGCATCTTGGGATGGTGAAATACTGTTGTACTCAGAGGTGGGAGGTTTGAAAGTAGCCAATTCCATAACATTATTTATTTCTCTTTGCTGCTGATTGGCTGCTGCCCTTTTATGCAGCTGCAGTCCATAATTTCCCCCATGGAGCATCTTGAGTGTCCTCGAGGAACAGAATGAAAAACAGTGTCTTTTTTTCATTCTGTTCCTCTTAAAGCCCTCTATTTTTATTACTGTAAATTAAATTAATTACTTACTATATTTACCTGCTTATACCAAAGAAAACGCGCTGCATGAATTACAGTACAGTCTATACAGGGGTAACATCGATATTTACATTCTAGCACTGTGGGAGACAGCAGTTCACTGTACACAGTACAGTACAAATGCGGGTTAAAGTATTCGTATTAGTGTTTTGGGAGCATATTTGGGTTTATACTTAAAAAATAGGCATTTTTAATGCATTTTTTAACACATGACAAATTAACGTTTTTTCACAATTCGCGGGTGCTCTTGGAAAGTAACCCCCTTGGGTTTTGAGGGTTTACCATATATATGTGTGTCTTTGCGTGTGTGTGTGTGTGTGTGGGTGTGCACACTGACAAGAAGTTGGACTGGTCTAAGAACTCTCTGGCTACATTTGGGAGGCTGTACGTCCTGCATAGACTCCAATCTTTTACAGTCTGAAACCATGTCGCAGATGTTCTATGAAGGTTCTTTTGGCTCGCCTCACAAAAAAAATATAGATGCTTTATTGTCATTGTGTCAGTACAATGAGATGACATTTGGGCCTAGCCCGCAGATGCACACAGCAAGGATTTAGAAATATAAAAATTAAAGTAGAAATCACAGAAGTTGTAGGTTTAGAATAGATTTAAATACAACTAAAGAACAGTATGTGCTTTCTTATATACAGCAGAGATCAGGACTGGTATAATAATATACAAGTGGAATATTGCACTAGACTATAGATATAAAAAATATAGGTATATATTGCACATATTACACTTATTGCACATGGAGTATATATACAGATTTTTTGTTGCTAAACGTTTTTACCAAAAATAATGTAAAATTATTAAATAATGTTAAAATGAATTACTAATGTACAAAACTGTTGCATTTTCAGCTTCGTTGGCCATACTGAGTAAGGATCACAGTTTTCATTCGTTACACAGCATTTATTGCTTTCTTCACATCAACACATCAATTCCTAGAAAAACTTAGTTCACACACGCCCTCTTCTGAATACACACAAAGTTACAAATCCCAGCATCCCTCACAGCAACGCATAGACAACCTATCAACACAGAACATGGGGTGCAGCACCTAAATCATTTCTGTCAGAATCGTACAGTGTCTGTCTCACAGGGAAAAGGTCCAACAATATGTCTGATGAGAACACATAACTTAACAAAAACATACATTATATCATGTTTATTTCGAACAGAGTGCTACAAAAAACATTTTAAAGGACAAAAACAAATGCCGATCTTAATGTGACAAAAAGTTCCAATCTCTGATTGTATGTATAATATTTTTTATATAAAATTTAACTGTTTTCAGTGAAACAACATAGAGATGCTTAAGGGAATCAGACAACAAAATATAAATGAAAATGTGTAAACTAAAAAGAAAACAGTAGCTTCCAGGTAACAGTTTTGGCTAGTCTTTAGTGAAGATTGGCCTTAAGAAAAACCTAGTGCCTCCGCTTTGAGAGGTTGATTCTGTTTCTTTCGTTATTATCTGCCCTGTTTCAGAGAAGATTCTCTATGATGGGACTGAAGTTGCTACAACACACATTCTCCGTGCCATCACGTGTGTAAGACGTGGGTAAACTGAAGCCCTGGTCTTCCACCAGCTCAGTGGGTCTGCACGTCTCTGGAAAAGAGGCTCCTCACAAGATAAGCTCTCACTTCCAGTATTGCATCTGCTGAGGGATTCCTTCTCGTCGTGTCTCAGGTTGCTCGTTCATCAAAGAACCTTCAAAGAGCAGATGCTTACGGCTCCTCTTGTTCGTCCTCTGTTGCCTCTTCTCCCTCTTGGCCTCCTGGCAGTGGAGCTGGCTGGCCGTATCTTGTTGCTGCTGCACTTATTCTCTAAAGAGCTTCATCAGTTGCTCTGCTTAATTAAAGGATGAAAACATCGATGAAGCATGGTGGTTTCTGAGAGAATATTGTTGTATTTGGACTTCAAACTTTATGTCCATGAATGCACAGAGAACATCCACTGACTCTGTCACTTTCCCAGTGATTACACTGGTGTGATGCTCAGCTGTCACTCTCTGCAGACCCTTACACAGCATCAGCATTTGGAGGTTGAAACATTGTTGAAAAAGAGTATACATTAAGTTAAAATTATGCTTGTAGCATTATACATCATTTCCATTCATGTCTTATCTGCTTTTCATACCAATAATGCAACAACAGCTAATAACAATGATAATAATAATAACTGAATAATAATAAGAATAAGAATAATAAGATGATAACCTGCATGCCTCCTGTAGTACCTCCTATTCCTCTTGGCTTAGAGGATCAATAGGTTCATTGATAACAGCCAGGGTAGAGATGTCTCCAGAAAACATTTTAGCATATGAAAGGTTGAGTTCCATCTTGTAGTGCACTCCTGTTTGGGCCTCAGCTCTGGCGTGGGTAAATTTGAGCTTCTCTGTGGCCGTTGTGCTCCTGTGGAAGAAGTCCACTATCACCTCCTCCTTGGGCTTCATCACCTACAGAGTATCTCTTACAAACAGGTTAATTGTGTGTGCAAGACATGGGTGGTGGGTCCTTTTCAGGATTTTAGTTGCTTTAGTTATGTTAGCTGCATTACGTTAGCCCCCCTCCCGTCTAGCAAAAGGTTGGGGAAAGGGGATCGGGATGTCCGGCAGTCAGTTGTTAGGCAAACTGCTGGGGCCTTTGAACTCTTTCTTGCAGTGAAGCATGTTTTTTGTCATATAGGCTTTGGATAATTTTGTGGGAGAGAGTTTTCCTGCTTGGAATTACATACGCTGGGTGAGTCAGCTTCAGAATCCTTTGTCATCCACGACTGAAAATGGTTGGAAATCACTTGCAACCGTTTTAGCCAATTCGTCATCAATTGTGTTCGGTTTTGCTGGAGTCACAGCCTTTTGCACAAACTGTCTCAGAGCTGTGGGTTGTAGGTCTAAGTTACAGTAAACAAACTGGCACTTTCTTTAGTAGCAGGTTCACTTGCTTGTCTTTTTTCTTCCCACTGCATTGATGGATGTACAGTTCTAACATGCCTGTGCAGGTTACTTGCATACTCTACAATCTGTCTTTGTATTATCGATGTAATTGAAATGCATTGTGCAGTGTTTAGGGACAGGACCTTGCTAAAGGGTACCTCAGTGGTGCCCCTGACAGTCCTGCGATTTGAGTCCATGACCTTCCGATCGCAGGGGCACCTGTGGATATAGGAGAGACAAGTTTATCCTAACAGTTCTGCGCTGGATGCATGATATATCGACACTCAAAAAGTACCACAATAAGCTGTCCCTGAATTTATGATGTGTATATATTGAAGAGTAAAATAAAATTCAGTCTTATAGTCACATTTGAACACACCTCAGCACAGCACACAGTGTGAAATTCTTTCTCTGCATTTGACCCATTCACCAAGTGAAGCAGCGGACAGCCATTGACACAGCACTCGGGGAGCAGTGTGTGGTACCTTACTCAAGGGACCACAAAATCTTTAGATGGAAATACAAATTCCTAGATCATTGGTTTGAAAGGTGCCTGTCTTAAAATGTGTGCTTCAGGGTTCCAGTCAGGTGACAAATTAAAATAAAGAATTTCTTGTGTTCTGTGATTACAGTGCTTTGTTATTGGTTACGTGTACTTTGATGTTAATGTATGAAAGACGTTAGCGATTGCACTATGGCTGGAGTAGAGTCACCACTTTTGTGTCCCCATCAGTCTCAAAATCAAACTTACGCCCTTGCAGTCAAACAGCCTAGCAATCAGATAAACAACGACAAATCTATAATACAATAATACATTTAAACAAAAAGGTGATTGATCAAACCTGTGCGCTTGCAGTCACTACAAATTCACTGTGGTCAATGAGAAACAACAGCTAGTTTAAGAAATGTTTAAGAAAGTAGCTAGATTTTCTCATTTTCTCATGTGAATGGTATTCGGGTCTCTGTTATCTTCAGGAGGGCGAAAATTGCCTCCTCCCTTACCAGAAAAAGACACTGTAAAATCAGAATTATTGCTTTTACAGGCACTGTAAAATAATACAATAATACATTAAAACAACATAGTGAGTGATGTTACACTATATGGACAAAGTATTGGGGCACCTGACCATTACACCAACAGGAGATGACAATTTTCACCAGGAGATGTAGGTCCAGAGCAAGTCGGATCTTAAAGGATTCGCCCCACCCCACTAACGGACTTTTTAAACTTCTGCAATCAGACAGAAGGTTCCGTACTATCAGGGCCAAAACTCAAGAGGAGCTTCTATCTTCAGGCCATTCGAGTCCTAAGTCAGAACATGCCCCCACTCCCCTCATAGTATTACCTTAAGGGACTGAAATTGACTTTCAATATTTCAGAACATTTACTGTCATATTTCATATAATATCTGATTACATCACATGCTGCTACACTACTGTTTATATTACTCTGGTCACTCTGTTTACATTACATTACTTAACCTTAGGGTTAAGGGTCTTGCTCAGGAACCCAGTGGTGGTTTGCTGAAGGTAGGATTCGAACCCATGGGATACTTGCCTTGGTCTAGAGGCAAGTATCCTACCCACTAGACCACATTACTCTGTTCACATTACTCTGTTCACTCTGTTCACATTGCTCTGGTCACTTTGTACATTACTCTGTTCACATTACTCTGTTTACATCACTCTGTTCACTCTGTTTACATTACTCTGTTTACATTGCTGTGCTAATAAGGCACAACACACTTTAACGTTCCACTTGCATATTGTACATATGTAAATCTGACAGATTGCTGCTACATCTATATATAAATTATAAAAAATCCTCAATTTACATATTTTATCTCTAACTTGTGTTGCTCCTTGTTTAAGCTGTTTTACTTTTTGTGTTTTTCAGATTTGTTTTTCAGAATTTTCAGATTTGTGTGGGGTTTATTTTTGTTGTTTTTTGTCTTTTTTTTTTTACTTTACTTGTGTTTTAGAAAATTCCAGATTTGTGTTAAATAAAAATTTACTTTTTATTATGTATGCAAAGTCATAAAAGGAGCGGTTCAGGATACATTTCACTGCGTGTTATACTTGCATCAACGAATCTTGAACCTTGATTATATTGCACTCAGATACACAGACTTTAATAAGGAGCTGGTCCTTCTTTGCGGCTATAACAGCTTCCACACTTCTCGGAAGGCTTTCCACAAGATTTTTTAGTTTTTCTGTGGGAATTTGTGCCCATTCATTCTGTAGAGCATTTATAAGGCCAGGCACTGATGTTGAGGCGAGAAGGTCTGGATCACAATCTCTGTTCCAGTTCATCCCAAAAATGCTATATGGGGTTGAGGTCAGAGCTCTGTGTGGGCCAGTCATGTTCTTCCACACAAAAGTTCATCCATCCATGTCTTTATGGAGCTTGCTTTGTGCACTGGGGCACAGTCATGCTGGAACAGAAAAGGTTCTTCCCCAAACTGTGTCCACAAAATTGGAAGCATGGCGTTGTCCAGATTGTCTTGGTATGTTGAAGCATTAAGATTGACCTAGGGAAAACCCTGAAAACAGCCGTGTCCCAATACTTTTGTCCATAAGGTGTATTAGGTCGTTCCCTGTTTGAATAGTTGTCATTCGCAAAATCGTCCAGTAGGGGACAGTCGAATTCCAGCAGGCGCATCTCATCTGAAAATAGAAAAGACCTTGTGAGCGAGTCCTTGGGTTTATGAATAAATTTTGGGTTTTACTCTGCGTGTACACGCCTAGTGGTACACGGGGAGCTCACGAGATAAAGCAATTAATCTGCTGCACATTCATCATTCATCACCTCGCACCTCGGTCTACTCTGATGTGGGTCATGTGGTGGCAGTAGTTGTGTGTGTGTGTTTGTGTGTGTTGTTGGGGAAAGGGGCAAGAGCCCCAGGGCTATGCTCCTCATTCTGCTGAATTTTGCACCCCCTACTCCCCTCCACTACCACCCCGCCTCCCCTCAGTACCGACACACTGCAGGATTTTTTCATTTTTCTTTCACCACACCAGACCCTCACCATGTCTCTCCTGTACTCTACACCCACAGTCCTCACTGCACCCACACCTGTGCTGTTTGATCCGGCCCAGGCCTGTGTACTAACCATTAACTGGTCTACATTTAAGATAAGATAAGATAGGATAAGATATCCCTTTATTAGTCCCACAGGTAGGAGGTTTATATCGTTACAGCTGCAACATGGACAGAACAAGAGAAGGAAGTAGAAGAAGCGAATTAAAATAAGCAATAGAATAAACTCTATACATTTATATCCACTGTGTACACACACACACACACACACACACACATATGTATATATATATATATGTGTGTGTGTGTGTGTGTGTGTGTGTGTATGTGTGCATGTGTGTACACAGTGGATGTAAATGTATTGTACACACTGGAGTATCCTCATTTGATTCAAGCCCAGAAAAAAAAACACACTTCATCAACACTTTACTGCTATTTTACTGACTGTTATGTTGATTTACTGATCATTACAAAGTGCTTCAAATGATTTTCTCTGGCTCCTATTAATTACCATGATTAATTACCAGAGAGAACAATGCCTAAAATTAAAACGTAATATTGAAAGTCAATTTTTCTTTATTGCACACACACAGCCTATCCCTTGAAAAGCACTGGAAAGAGATTGGGACATGCTGCTGCAGCCACATACAAGACCCAGTATTCTCATGTTCAATGCCAAGCGTCGCCTGGAGGGGTGTAACTCCCCCCCAGTACTGGGCTGTAGAGCAGTGGAGCAGCATTCTCTGGAGTGCAAACAAATCCTCTTCAGAAAACGTACTGGAAAAGCAGGTGTACAAAATTGTGCAGCTTCTTTCTCTCTGTCTTTTTGCTCTCTCTCTCTCTCTCTCTCTCTCTCTCTCTTGTTCTCTCATGTGCCTATGTGTATATTTCATTAGCGTAGGTCAGGGCTGAATATGAAAATCACTGGGGGTTCGTGGGCCACACAGAATATTTGTGAACTAATGGCTAAAAAATTACTCTTGATGATAATAGATATTATATTAGTATGACACACATCAATTTTCTTTGACTTTAATACTCACACATAAGGAGCTTTTTAACCAAGGTCCGTATTTATATTTTACTACATTTAACACACCTGACAAATCCCACCTCTTTCAGCTGCAATTGGCTAAAAGTACGGCAACTTCTGTGCTCGGATTGGCTAACTGTATACAACACAGCGGATAACCAATCTTGGCGAAAGCAGCGGGGGACTACCAGCCAATCATGATCCAAAACCCATAGTTTTATTATATCAAAAGAGCCGTAGTTGAATAGGCCTGGCGTAGGTATGCAAATGAGTGTGTGTTCTTGTGCATGTGAATGTATGTGAGTGTGTATGTTTGCGTGTGTATGCATGTGTATGCACATTTTGGAGCGCATGCATGTGCGTGTGAAACTAAAGGTTTCTGAATTTGTGTTTACTCTCAGCACAGTGACCTTCTGACCTGTTACGTAACTAAGTGGAGCTGAACTGTCTCCTTTGTCTGTTTTCTTTCTTCATCGGCTTTTTCACTCTTTTTTCTTTCTCTTCTCTCTCTTTCTTGTCTCTTTCTCTCTTTCCTCACTCTCCTTTCTCTCTCTCCATTCCTTGCTACTCATTCTCTCTCTCTTTCTCTTTTCTATACTCACAGCCTCATTTTTTGCCTTTCTTTGTTCTTTATGTGCCTCTGTATCTTTCTTTCTTTCTTTCTTTCTTTCTTTCCTCTCCCACTCACTCGCTCTCTGTCCACAGGATATCATCAGTCACTGTACTAAGTACTATTACACTGTAGACAAGAAAATGCACATTTGTGTGACATTGTGTGTATGTGTGTATGTGTGTGTGTGTGTGGATGGTACCTCCCTCTTTACAGAAAGAGAAAAATACTCGTTTGGGAATGAGTTCAAATTAACCTCATTTATATTCTCTCTCTCTCTCTCTCTCTCTCTCTCTCTTTCTCTCTCTCTCTCTCTCTCT
>JBBJLS010000155.1:13957115-14010530 GCA_037577275.1 Bryconaethiops microstoma | reverse complement strand
GTGTGCTGGAGGTAGAATTCGAACCCATGACCTCTTGGTCCAGAGGCAAGTATCCTACCACTAGGCCACCACCACCCATCTCTTATGAAATGCTCTTATGAAATCACCACAACACCACAGCAATGGGAGTCAAATAATGTCAAGTATGAACCTTTATTTCACAAGATAATTGCTAGTGAAAATCTATAATTTTGCACTGACGTAATTCATTAACTGCCGGTACTCCTCAAATTCAATGTAGTCAGTTATGGTCAATTCAACATGTCAAAAAATATTTTGTAGTTTTTTTGGCCAAACAATTATTGCTGCCAAAAAGTACTTTGTGATCACCCCACTTTAGGGGTGCTGTGTGGGGCTATAACCATAACAATTTTAATACGGTGAAGTATAATATAGCTGATCAAAAACCTGTGAAAAAACAGCAAACAAAACTGAATCACAGGAGAGTTTAAGCTGGAGGCATAAGCTTGAACCGTAACTGAAATGTAACTGGTTGCTGTGTTAATGCTCCTGATATTAACTCAGAAAACTAATGCCAATGTTAACCCTGGTTTTAACACTAGCACTGGGAATATTTTCATAGAACTGTCAGAAATAAGGATTTAACTGAATTGTTTAATACATTTGTTGTTGAGAGTTCAAATGTTCATTAGTGGCCCTCTTCCAGGCTCCAACTTCTTAGTCTTAACCCCTTTCTGCACAGAACCTGCAGCCCAAAGTGACTGATTGGTTATGAAAAATCTCCAAGCAGATTCATTTTAATTTACACACATGAGAATTTTTTTTAGAGACTGGATTTTTATAAAGTTGCTGTGTGACAATATCTGTCGTGAAAGCCACTATAAACAAATAAATGTTGTTTGATTTGACATTGACTTTACATGCAGAAGTCTGGACAAATTAGTTCAAGACAGAATACAGAGCTACAAAACTGCTTTAACTGCTCTGTTTTGCTCTTGGTTTCAGAGGGTTAAAAATATCCACAAGACAGCACATATCATAAGCTTAAATTGCATGAAAAACCAGGCTTTCTGTTGATAAAAGTTTACCAGCTAGGTTATAATTTATCTACTTGATACATAGCAGAGTTAATGGTCACCTAGGTGATGGTGTTCTAGTTAGTTACTAGTGTTGTTCGCTCATTGATAAGGCCTTGCAGTATCTTATTTAAGCTTACACAGTCATTTTTTACCAGTGTGGCGTTGCTTTCTTGTAGTTAATGTAGGCCACTTGGTCTACCTTGTCAAGGAATCTCGGTGGATCCATCAATCTGTCAATCCTTCTATACATCTATATATCTATGTTGGAGGCATCCATTGCAATACAGTGAATGAATGAGTACGTTTTTACATACTGAGGTTACTTGTGACCGTCTACTGAATGATAGATAGACCGGAAATAAAAGAAAAATAACAGAATGGCCATTTAGATGCCTGTAGGTTACCCCTTACCAGACACAATGGCGTAAGTGTTGGCTTCACTGTTTGGTATCTGCCCGGCAGGTGTGTCGCTCCTCACACAAATAACTTGAACTCCACCTTGCCACAGCAAGACAGAAAAAGCAAGAAGCAAATTTATTTATGGACCTGAACATTGATCATATTGATTTGCTTGAACTAGAGATGTGGGAAGGTCAGTATAGTAAAAATTCCCACCAGGAGCTTGAGAGGGGTTGAGTTCCACATTCTTCACCTCAGTAACAGTTAACACACCTTCATACTGAGAGAAAGGTAGAGAGAGAGATTGGGTTTGAGCCAGAAAGACAAATTAATACCGCCATCCATCATATTCTGTTCCCTGACTGTCTTTGATATTGTCTGTCTTTTCTCATTGCTAGTAGTCTTAAATCTATGCTTGAACTCGTCTTATTTGTCATTTGTCTACATCAATGATGACCTTTGAGTGTAAAGGCAGTGTGAACATCCTTCTTTAGCTTTCCTGAAGCACATCCTCAACCTCAATTCAGGCTGCTACCTTGATTTTGTTGAATAGAGTTTTTGTTGAATAGGGAAGCTGGCACTCACCACCACCTTCAGCTTTTTTCGTACTCCGTCAGTCAATCCATCACGAGATATTGCCTTCACCTCAATCCAGTGTTGCTCCAAGTCCATGGGAATAATGATGTATGGGATGGATTTGATTGACTTGGCATCAATGTTAACTTTGGTACGGTACCTGCCTTTCTTGCTGGCTACACTGCAAACACGCTCTGTCTCCATAAATTCTACTTGCACCTGGTGGAGTGACAAAAGCCAGAAACGCCCTCACCATAAGTAAAAATGTATGTCAACTTACAAGGGAAACCAGAGAAAGAGTGAATAAAACCCACTTTCCTCTGAACACCTGCAAGCCATGCTACACTAAAATCCCTCTAACAACTTAAGTTTAACAAGAAAGAGGGACGAAAGCTTAACAAGCAAGAGGGACGATTTTTTTTTTTTAACAATGCTCAGAATCTGTGTAGGGATGAACGTGCACCGTAATTTGTCACGATCTATGTTTTTGTACTTACCGTATGTTTTTTATTGGAGAAGTTGTGTAGAATGGCCTTAATTTCTACTTGCTCGTTGCGCACTACCGAGTACGGCAACTTTAGGTCAATAAAGAAATCCTTTTTAACTATCATTTCATAAGGATCAGCAACACAGATACCTAGAAAAACAATGAAACACCATATTTCATAATTAAAATGTTGCCTCTGCAAGGGTATGTTTGACTTACCACACTCATGCCAGTAGGGGTCTCCAATACAGCCTCATGTTTTTAGAGTCAAATGAGCATAGTATTCTAGAAAGGTAATTTTAAAAACAGTAAGTGTGACACTGGACACTGACCATGGGTCTTAGATAGACTGATGGCTAGGACATGCCACGTAGTAATAGAGTGTCTCATATAGTTATTGTCCAAAATGAGGGTTGAAGTACTGGGGGAAGAAATCAACAGTTTAAATATCACAACACTCACCACCAGATAAAAATGTAAATATATTTGTTGGAAACAAAAACCACAATAAAGACAGTGAATAAATTATACACTGTAATTTGATATATCACATTATATGTATACACATATTACATTTACCATCGGTCTCCTTGGCAGGCTGGTAGTACCCTGTCTTCCCAGAGCCAGCTTTCAGGAAACAGTGTACGTGACACAACATGGTCAGAGCTTTCAAAATCCTCTTCTTCACCTGCAAGAACATTTACAAACAGGATCTGTGTGGACTGTGATTTAGATTGCGATTTCTAGGCAACTTGGTGAAAGAATTTCTAGCATAGTAGGTCTTGAGGGGTGTGCAGTGGTTCCACCAAAAGTGGTCCAAAGAAGGATGACGGGTAAACCAACAACAGACTCATAGAGAACCAAATATTCAGTGATACATGTGGGGGAGTGAAGGCTAGCACGTCTGGTCGAATCCAATAGAAGAGCTGCTGTGATAAAAACTGCAGAAAATTTTCATTCTGGCTCTAATAAAGACCAGAACATACAGATTGCTGTGTATGGAAGCTGTGTAGATGTAGACTGGTCAGGGTGCCCATGCTGACACCTGTCAACTGCGGCAAGCCCTAACAAAGGGTGTATGAGCATGGAAGAGAGTGGCCTGGTCTAATGAATAATGTGTTTTTTAATAACCCAGGTACAGGTGCTTCTAGGGAAGAGATGACAATGGGATCCACTATGCGAAAAAGTTTATTCTAGAAAGGCTTATATAACATGCTCACTTGGTAGTGCAAGTGATGTAGGCAGTAACAAAGTCTCATACACTGCTGAGTATCTGGCACACTGTCCTCAATGACCTAGCAAAACTGAGCACAGTCAGTGAATATAGGCCATCATGAACTACAAAACTCAGGTCTGTGACAGTAACACCTCTTTGCTAAACCAACCCAACAACTTCTTTGAGTGTTTTGAAGCAATAGACATGCCAGTAAAGAAGTTACCACATCCTCTCAGTTACCAGGTTCTGTGCCTTTCCTCTGTCAGCATGAGGGAATCTCCCGCCATGATTACCACCCGAAAGACCGCCGGTCCGAACAACATATCTAGTCGTGTGTTAAAAGGCTGTGTAGAAGAACTCAGTAATGTCCCTGTGCTCCTTGTGTCAAGCTGTTGTCTCCACATACTTTTAAAGCCACCACCATCAAACCTGTACCAAAGAATTCTCCCCATCCCCCAATGATTACTGCCCCACCACACTTACCTCCTCCACTGTGAAGTAGTCATGTAGTCAGTAAGGCGCTTTTCACCTTGCTGATCCATTACTGTGCACCAAATAATGGTTCATCAAGTTTGATGATGACACAACTTTGGTGGGTCTCATCAGTAATAATAACAACTACAGGAATGAAGAGAACCAATTAATTCCATAAGTTTGGTGGCCTGCTAGGTTAAGGAGTTGACCCTGTGATTGGAAGGTCATGGGTTTAAATCCCAGTACTGCCAGTCCAGCTGAGGTACCTCTGAGCTGAGAACAATTTTGTGTTGTTCCCACTGTGTGCTTTGCTGTTCCATGGTGTGTTCGCATGTGACAAATGGATACTTTACACTTTACACAACTAGCCATTGTCACGGTACCCTCTCTCTCCCCTATGATGGAAGGCATGTGTGCAGACGTCCATGATTAAGTTTCTTTTATTGAATTGATTAACAAAATAAAAACAGAAATAAAAACAGACCTGAAACAAGGCTTTCTATGATACCTAAAGGAGAAAGAAGGAAACACACTCTCACAAGAGCCAGGGCAACGCTGGACCGACAACCCCGGTCGGTCCACGACGAACTTAAATACAAAATCTGCAAACTCAAGAACCAATAGAAACTCAAAACTCATTTGCTTTGAACACACGGTCAGGTGGAACACATAATTCACACAAACAAGACAATGCGCTTAGGCATTCACTATAAAAGTCCCCAAAATAACCCACAAAACAAAACACAACAAAGGACAGCCTCTATTGGCCGCCAACCGTAATCCTGCCCAGGCCTCCCAGGCCTGACAGCCATATGTTGCACCTTTCCCTAAACATAAGAAAAACAAAGGAGATTGTAATTGACCTCCAAAGACCATAAACCCTCAAGTAAGGATATAGAGCACAATGGATTCTTACTGCGAGCCAAGTGCATCTCCCCCTCGCCCTCCTCCTTCTTGAGCGTTTGGATCTCCTTGCAGCAATGCAGGAAGGCTTGGACACACTCTGTGCCATCCGTGATGAACGTGGCTCTCCTTTCGCATGTGTAGCTCAGTTTATTCTGCTTCAGTCCGTCTGCGCAACATTTCTTTTGCATGCCACTGTATTTTCCAGCTAAAGGCAAAAAAGGTTGACTAGATCAGTTCTGGGACAGAAAAGCCAACAATGTCCTGAAGATCTATTGTAAAGTCCAGACAAAGAATGGTACAAGAATGTTTCATTACACCTGATAAGGTTTAGATAGAGACATGTATATTTCTGTTACTGTACAATAAAGCACAGTGCTTTAAGCCTCAATTCTTACTCAGCGTGTGGGTGATCTGTTGAATAGTCACAGCTCTGCGTCTTCTCTTTGATGAAAAGGGACAGTCAGGTGCTGAACATTGAAAAAAATCCTTAATTAATTTTACCTACTTAAAATGGTGTAAGTTCAATAAATGACAAGGTTTATGTTCCACGTTTTCTTGCGATATTTTGGATGGAAAAAAATATCTACAGTACCTGTTCTAGAGTAGGTTCCTCCAGCTTTGTTGGACTCAAACAGCAGACCTGCATCATAAAAAACCCCCATACTGTCTTTACCACTGCCTGCTGTGCAGCCAGTGTCGTGCTTCTCAATGATGTCCCAAATCTGTCATGGGAAAAGGGGAAAAAGTATTGACTCTACTTAGTGCATCAACACTTCCCTCTGCAACTGGACATTAGGCTTCCTAAACAACAGACCTCAGGCCGATAGGTTAAACAACCTCACCCCCACCAGTGTGATCCAGAACATTGGCATTCCACAGGGTTGTGTGCTCAGCCCACTCCTTTACTCCCTCTTTACACATGACTGCAAAACTGTACATGGCTCCAAAATAACACAACAGTGGTGGGCTTGATCAGTGATAATGACAGATCAGCCTATAGGGAGGAGGTTCAAAGCCTAGCAGCATGGTATGCTGACAACAACCTTTCCCTCAACACCAAAAGACCAAAAAGCTCATTGTAGATTACTGGATGATCAAAAGCGACAGACACAGCCCCTTCCACATAAATAGTAATAAAGTAGACTGTGTTTCTAGCTTCAAATTCCTTGGCTTCCACATTTCTAAGGATCTCAGTTGGACGTTTAATTCCTCCAATGTTGTCAAAAAGGCATAACAGCACCTTTAATTTCTTAGGAGGTTAAAGAACACCCACCTGTCTTCTCAGATCCTGGTAAATTTCTACAGTTGTACTGTTAAAAGCATCCTGACCAACTACAGCATGGTATGACAATTGTGCAGTGTGGTAAGGCCTTGCAATGTGTAGCAAAGACTGCCCAGCACATCATTACAATCTCACTGTCGGCAGTCGCTGAAGGGACCCCCTAACATATAACGTCTTATATCAGGGTGGTGGTGGGCAGGCTCAAGAACAGTTTCTTTCATAATACCATCACCACTTTGAGGGAGCGGACAAGTTCTCAAATGCAGAACTGGCCCACTCCCTCACTTTCATTTGACATTCATGGACTTTCACTGAGAGCACTAGACCATTTACTTTTCATACTTCTTAAAAATGTAAAATCGATACTTCACTTCGACCTCAGACTTTCATTGCCCCTACTGCCGCCAATCATTTGACATATATTCAACTCGCACAATTTCTCTGTACTAGTTCTCACTCGATATTTTTATCTGTATGATCTTATGCACCTGTGTAACTTTTGTAGCTGATCTGTAAATATCTTACACTGCTATTTGCATTTTCTGCTTCAATGCTAAACTGCATTTAATTGTATTTCTACAATGACAACAAAATTAAATCTAATTGAATCTATTCAAGACAACAGCCGTGGCATGACGCAACAAGTTGACATACATCATTGTGAGAGTTGCCTCTTACCTTGTTCTGTGTGAGCCTTTTCTTGTTGAGGGCAAAGATGCCCTTGTCCACAGCTACAAGGCCAACACTGGCACCTGAATCTCCAGTGATCTTGAGACCAAATTTATCTCCAGGTGAATAGACATGCTGGGGTTCCTTTGCCTCTACTCGCAGCTAAGTTGAAGAGAAAGGTCAAAATACTAAAATCTACAGTTTGATTGGTATAAAGCTGAGGCATGGATGTTGTTGGACAGTGGCCAATACTGAGAAGAAAGTAAACAGCAAACTATCTTCATTTGTAACACTCACAAATGACCTTCAAAACATGCAGTGTCTGTCAGTGTCCTTTAAAATCTAATGCTTGGCCAGCCAGGAGAAGCTTAGATCTTCTGAAGCAACTGGTCTTAAGAGTCAGCTGCCTGATAAAATCATGCAGTTCACAGGTTAAAGCTCTACTGTTGCAGCCAGTGAATGAATCCATTATGCTGTCTTTTGGGTTGGGACTGATTTACAACTCAGGAGTGAATAGTTTGGACAAAAACAGTATATGTGAACAACTTTAGTAGACCATATTTATATCTGTCCCTCTCAATAATTCCCTCACTGGTAACCAAGCAGTTGTTGGTTTAAGCCTACCGTTCCCATACACATGTCCTTTACGTCAACCCAGACTGAGTCAGCCACGACTTCAGAAGCTCCCACATGGTAAAAAGCCACCACTCGAAATGAAGGAAGCATGTCCTTAGTGACAATTATAGACAAAGTGATAATGGACTGTCTTTGCCTCTTATACCGCTTAGTTTGTATGATCCGTCCTTTACTGAGGATCTGAGGGGGAAAAACAGCACAAAAGATGTAGTAAGTTCTCTCTCTCTCTCTCTCTCTCTCTCTCTCTCTATCTATCTATCTATCTATCTATCTATACACACTTTACATTAATCTAAATCATGTGTGTATGTGTTTGTGTTCAGGAAGAGTACAAACCAGGTATGTCAAGTCATGGCCTCGGTCAGCAGTGCTTTTCTGAAAGTACAGGTTAACATCCAGATCATCACCAACTTTCAGCTCAGCAGCATCAATGCCAATGTGAAGGTAATTGTTGGAGCCTCCTTTGGTGGTATAGGCTCGGGCAGTCATTTGCTTTTCATCCTGTCTCTCCGCTGTTATTCCTGGGTCATTGGTTTTTACCTGCGAGACAACAAGACAGTTTCTATACCACTGTATTGGTAGAATATTGGAATCTGTATACATGGAATTTTAGAAAATGTACAGAAACTTCAGAGAATTTTTATAAATGGTAAAAAAAAGGTTAAAAAAACACAACAGCATATAAACAGTGGTAATTAAGTCTATTTAAACAAAAACAAATAACACAAGACTCACTGTAATTTGTAGACTGTTGGTTCCGACTTGGGTGTTGACTGAGAACTTCGCCATGCCGTTGGACTTGGTTCGGCTCTTCCACCCTCCAGGGTTGACCACCACATCCACATTTTCGGCAGGTGTCTGGTCTGGATTTGTCACATAAACCTATTCAAGTCACAAATTAGTAGATTTGTGCTGTGCATGCAACAGGTTTTTCAGTAGTAGTTTCTGTCTAAAGTAATTGATGAACAAAGCACATCATTTTTATTTGATTATCTTTTAATATGATCTCCCACGTAGCTCCACGTTGCTGAGGCATAGTTAGAGATAGTACGTGAAAGTAAACTATTTGTCACATGTGGACACACTACAGCACACAGTGTGAACAGTGTGAAATTGCTCTGAAATTGCATTTAACCTATTCACCAAATGGGCACCCAGAGACAGAGTGCCTGGGAAGCAGTGTGTAGGGACAGTACATGCAGTGCCTGGGGAGCAGTATGTGGGGACAGTGACAGTGAGTGGCCAGTGAATGGAAGCACAAGGTGGGTGTTTCTAATAAAGTGGCCACTGTGTATGCATGTTATACCATGACATTGAAAGGCATTCCAGGTTTGAAGAATTTCGGTGTTCTTCTGAAGTGGATGGTGTACGGTGAGGTCACAATCTGAATACCCCTCCTCTGAGCTTCCACCATTTCACTACCTGAAACATTTGAGCATGAAAAGAATCACAGTAATATATTTATAGCTCACAATTCAGATAGTAAGTTATAAAAATAAAACTTCAGACACTTAGCATTAGCCTAGGAGTGAATTCCAGTCGACGTGCATGGTTACTGGACTCTTACCAGTCTCTGTGAGCACACCGACTGAAACGTACAAAGAGCTTCCGACCAGCTGTATGATGTCTGGGAAGATTTTCTGGATCATTTCTCTGGTCAGCTGTGCATGTCCTTCTCCGTCCCTGATCTTCATGCAAAATAACACAAGACAGAACAAAATGTTTTCTATTCCTAACCCAGACCCCCAAACTTCAGTACAGTTTCAGACTCTATCCCAAGGTTCCCACACCTTACTAAGACACTTTTACATACCGCATACACATTAATACTAAGACCAAGTTAGTGTGAAGATCTTCATTAAAAAAATATTTTTAATTAATTAATAATTATTAAACCATATCAGACATGTTTTCAAGAGTGAGATTGTTAGTATTCTCCTTCTGAGAGCAGATCAGATATGCCTGAGAGTCGTCTGAACACACACTTTAGTGAAAGGGAGGAAACTGGCCTTTCTGATTAAAGGCCTTAACATGGTCAGTGTCCCAGATTTACTTTAGTTAAACAAGGATTGAGAAATACCATAGAATCTTCCTCATTTTATTTATTAGACATTTATTTGCATTCTGGCAGGCCTCATTAAATTGATGAAAGAGGACACCGCCATTAAGCAACATTGTTAATGAAGGGATGTACTAAGTCTACAACAGTGTTTAGGTAGGTGGTCCGTGTCAAAGTAACATTTCCTTGGCAAATTCAGGGTTCTGACAGTTTGCTGATTTTTCTCCAGTACACCTTGATGTGCAAAACCATCCATCATGATTTAAAATCCATCCTGATGTGCAAAGCCATCCCTTCTATGATTTAAAATGTACTTGTACTCCCTGACACCGAACCACACTATATATACTACTACAATCAAACTGTACTGTTGGGATGGTATTCTTTGGTACATACATGGAGGTCTTCTTCCTCCATACATAAATCTACATTTTTCAGCAGAAAATATCTACTTTGGTCTTGTCGATCCAGATCACAAAGCTTTGTCTGTGATCCTTCTTTATATTTTTGTCCAGCAGAGCAGTCCAGAAGACGAGTCTTCTTGGGAGTTCGAGAGGGAATATCTTCATGGTGGCACAGTCATCTGATTGCGTCTATGGACACCACTAGTCTGGCTTACCGCAGGTCTTTCAGAATCTTGCATCACGTTGCATCTTTCAGCACTTCTTGCATCATATTTTAAAAATGTGGGAGGATATATAATTTAGAGCCATATAATGGTGGAACCATGAGATTTCCACCAGTGAATTATGTCTCCAGTTGAAGAAACTAGGATTTTTAATTGATTGGTGATCTTTTGATATCTCTGTATGTCACATGGGACTTACGTCCGAGAGAGAAGGATGAAGCACAGGCGCGGACTTCCTTGCGGTAATACTTTAATAATGAAACCACAAGAACATAAACAGGCTCGAGGGCCAGAAGCATGTCTAAGAGGTGAGATAATACTAACTAAGGTAAGCTGAGACGAGAAGATAAAGGAAAGGAGGATTAACGTGAGTGTATGCACCCGTGAATGAGGACCAAACCAAGATTGACATAAATACCCATAGTGAGAACCCCACAACCAACAAAAGATGTCTACACCTAACTAATGATGAGGATCAGCTGTAATCATTTCCACAATCTAGTCTATGGCTGCCCTCTAGCGGTGACAGGCTGGAACCGTGACAGAGTCCCTTCGTGATAGGGGTCCATGGTTGCCATCTAGCGGTCACGGACCGGAACCGTGACATACATGCAATCAAACACTCAATAATTAAAAGTTTAATTAAAACTTACAAACCCTGTATTCTTTTTGTAAATCTCAGTAAATGATGTATTGAGCATTGGTTACCTTGCTATTTCTGTCACTGTTTTTATTGTCACAGTCTATCCAGCTAACGTTTGTCATAATGTCATATTGTATATACTTAAATAAAATGCTTAATGAGGGGCAAAAAGAAAAAAAAATCTAATGATTCTTCTTAACTCAAATATAATTGATCAGTGAATACATGTTTAGTGTACAAGACATGTTTCTGTTTGGTGTGAGGTTTGGTTTAGTTTTACACTAACGCTAATGTTGTTATGAGGCTAATGTAGCTGACAGGTAAGGTAAGTATTGCATCAAACTGCCTGAATAAAGCATCACATACTTGCCTCGAAGTGCACTGAGTTGTTATGTAATCTGAAATCACTGAAGTTTCACTGTGAATCTCATTGAGGGTTAGGTAGTACTGTGTGATAAACATCTGGTTACAAATTCAAGTTAGATAACCCTGACTATGATTCTGAAATGTAATAACAATATAGTTATGTATAATAATAATATATAGTATATAAATAGCTATATAGTAATATAGTAATATAGTATAGTAATAAAAAGGCATTAACCAGAATTTTCTCATCATGTGCGAGTAATAGCTGAAGATTTTTAGGAAGTAGTGGAATAAGGTGGCCTGTCGATTACCTGGGAAGAGATGGCAATAGGATCCATTATGGGAGAAGGTAGGTCTGCCAGAAATGGTCTGTTGGGAAACCTCAGATCCTGGTACTCCTTTGAATGTTACTCTGACATGTACCTAACCATTGTTGCAGACCGAAAGAGGCCACTGCCATTAGGGAATCTCAGTCTATGTAAACAAACTAGTCCGATCTATGGAGACCTCACCTCACAAATGAGTTTTGTGGATTTCAGCTTTGACAGGGTAAAGGGGGCAAACAAATGATGCAGAGAAACAGATGGACTGCAGTCTACAATGTACCTATAAGATTCATTTTCTCAAGATCAAGAAAATGATTCTCTTATTTTAGGAAAACTACATTTATGTTGTAATAATGACAAATAACTAGAGATCTTAAAAAAAGACAAATCAAATGAACTTATCATAAGAAAATTTAGTAAATAAAATAGGCAATTCTAAGGCCTTTAAGGGCTTCTGTAGTTCTGGAACACTGTAATGTTTTATCTTCATCCAAGACACAGACTCCTGGCAGAGAGAACCAAGGTTTTGGCCAAAATATACAGGCACTTTGATTCCAACTGATGATTCCATTGATCTTCACAAGGGTTCCAGAACTGAGAGCAAAGCAGTGTATATCTTCAAAACTACAACAACATATTTTGCGACAGTTGATCTTTTGAGTTTGTTTCATGCATGTCCTTCTTCTTACATGTAACTTATCTTTGATGACTGGCCACAAGTTCAATTTTGGCCTCATTTGACCACAGCATCTGCTCCCAGTCCCAAGTACCAATAGCATATGGCTACCTCCAGCTGCTTCAGTTTGTTAGGGGCTTTCTTCTGGAAACTTTTCCACATAGCTTGTTGGCATTACAGTGTTGTCTAAAAGTGTGCTTTTAAGAAAGATCAGCAGAAGGGTCCAATTAATCATTGCATTTCTATAATTGCAAACTTTAACCGAATGTTTCTTTGCTGTATTTTTACCACACATAAGCACAGCAGGACTTTGTGTTCAGTCCTTGCCAGTGCTGCTGAATCTTTTTTTAATATATTTACATGGCTGATGATACTGTAAATGCAGCTATTTTAAAATGTTTCTGTTTTGTTTGTTTATTATTAAATCCAGTCATCAGGCACCCCAAACAGAACTAAATCAGAACTGTACTCCCCACATGCAAACACACTCCTGAACTGAACTGTTTTACCTCCAAACACACATGCCTACACACACTTAAACCAAACACCCCCACCCTAAACAAACTCACACTGTACCATTCCCTTTGTTTATAAACTTTGTGATGGCCGGCGCACAACCCCAGTGCGTCAATCAACAAATGCTACTCTCCGGACAAGAAAGGAAGTGCTGAAAGGACAGTTCCCCTCTAATGCAATGACAAGGACAACAAGACAATAACAGTTCAACACCTTTGTTGTAGACCTAAGACACACACACGGTGGGGGGCCGGTGCTATCTGATGTTACACAGATTACTTTTTAAGATTTAAGATTTGTCACAAAGTTGTAAGTTATACACATACAACATGCAGTGAAAGGTAACCCTGAATCGGTCCTGAATCCTATTACTAGAAAATTGGATAAAGAGTAGAATAATACAATGATTTGACTATGTAAATATAACAGTATATACAAACTATAGACTGAAAGTTTAGGAGGCAGAACAGGTCATTGTGGCAATGGTAACAGTCCTAAATGTCTGGATTGCTTTGGTCCTACAGCATCTAACACACACACACGGGACTGTGTGTGTGTTAGATGCTGTTAAGACTGTTACCATTGCCACAATGACCAGAGCAATTCAAAGACCATGAAGTGATGCTCATGGTCAAGATGCTCTCAACAGCAGCTGTATAGAAGGTTTTTATTATAACAAAAGAGACCCAAAACTTCCTAAGCTGTCACAAATGCCGAAGACACGACCTCACCTTTGTGATCAGAGTGTTTGTGTATTACCAGGTGTGGTCCTTGGAGATCTGAACACTGACCTACTAAAAAGTGATCACCATCTCTACTGGGTCACTGTTTATGCAGATGGTAGAGTAAGAATGCTGCTGATACCTGCTTGAACATGTTGTTACCTCTTGTTGGGCAGGTGACATGTTGATAAAAGTTTCAGCATTACCTGTCTGAGGCTGGCTTTATTAAAGTCTCCTGCTACAATGGGAACAACATCCAGATGTTTATTTTGACAGTCACTAAATTTGGCCAAAGCAATACCTGTGTCTGTCTGCGGTGGGATGTACATGGCAGTGGTAATGACCAGGGTAAACTCATGGGGCAGGTAGAATGGTCGGCACATGATGGTCAGATGCTCCAGGTGATGCGAGCAGGAACTGGACAGAATAGTGATGTTCTGAGAGTAATGAAACAGACTCTACCACCTTTGAATTTTCCAGGCAACAGTGGACTATAAAAGGGCCCGGCAACAATGTAAGAGCAAGCGGCTCTGTCCACACTTTCGCTGTTTCTCTTGTGCTAGCAGATTCATGTCCCTTGGATTTTTTACAGATGTTGAAGGTGCTTTCCTCCAAAGATCTTGTTCTGCCCAACTGTCCCTCCAATGGCCTCTCCTCTTCCCTTCTACCCTGCCAGCCCACATGTTTCAGCCCTCACACACCCCTGATATTTTCACAGCCCAAAGTATTTCTTTTACCTAACCATGGAGGGCAGAGGAATCACCAGGGATGGAAGTCATGATGTCCTGATTATAGGGCCAAAGCTTAGATATTTCATATAAAAGCAATTCTCATGTCTTGCACATTCCTCATGTTTGTGCAGTACATTAGCATGTTTTTTGTGTGTGCAGTTGATGCCCTCCCCCCTTTATCAGCAGTGTGGGAGGTTGTGTGAAGATCAACTGATTCATTCTTAGGTGATCTCCTTCAAAGCTTTTTTATGGACACCTCAGCGCAAAGCAATCTGCATATTCATCACAGCCTATTTCTGTGCAAGTGACAGAGAGGATAAGATGTTAAACAGAAGCAGTTGGCAGCACCTCAAACTGTTCTGCTGAAGTGCAAAAAAGTATAAGGACTAACTTTCTATGCGGAGTTATCTCTCCCTTATTCTCTGTAGTACAAGCCTGAAAGGTGTTCATCATTCTGAGCCTACTGATATGCCTGTTTGCTGTTCTGTTGTGTGCGACAGTAAAGGTAACAAGGTTCAAGCCCATGTCTGCTTCTAATTCTTTTATTGGGTGGTTAATACACAACAATGGGGTCTTCATAACACATCCATTAGGCCTGAATAATAAATTTATATTGCAAGACTTGAGTATTTATGAACGGCTTATGCCTAATCAGTTGCTAGATGCAAAAGAAGGTAAGATGTTTTATTTACTATTTACATCTTATGACATAGAAAGATAAGATGTATGGAGTAAATTTTAGTGCAAAAGGGGCCATGTTCTATTTATATCCCTGTTACGCTTGCATGTAGTTACCAGTTGTTGTTTATAGATACTCAACTTAATTCATGTCATTTTATGCCTATGAATGTCTCCTCCATATCAACATGGCAACTACTTGTTTGTTGATAGTTATCATGTAAATACAATTTTACAGTACTAATATTTGCTGTCCTGTTGTAAAGGACAATAAAAGTGCATGTCCCAATATGCTTTCATCACTGCCAAGCACAACTGATGTTGACTCAGTATATTATTGTAAAACTGTTGTATTATGCAGAAGCTTATGTGTAGAACATTATGTGTTGAACCATATGGTAGACAGTATGACACCCTTGGGTAAGTACCTCCTGCTAAACAGAGCAATTACTGGGGGGTTGCCAGCTTTTCTGACACTTATTTGACACTTTTTACTGCAACCCACGCTGAAGTCCACTGTGAAAGCACTGGACAGCTTCTTAGCACACTCGAATGTGGTTTAAGCCGCTACATTAACTAGCATCTGGCTAAAGCTGCAGTCAGTATGCTGGATGCATCCTCAAAGGCTGTTGTTATCTCACCAAAGCACAATCCTACCTGCTGTTAAATCACTCACTGCCACACCCACCACCAACTAACAGCTGTTCCACAGAGTTCCAGTGGCATTACAGACAGGCATGTTTTCAGCCCTGACAAGATTTTGTAGTACTTGTGAGTTTTGTTTAGATAACAGAGCTAAGAAATACTTTTTTTTTTTTTTTTAACTTTTTTTAATAACAAAACTAAAGCAAGTTTTTGTTTTCCCCCAGAAACTGTAATTCCAAGCCAAGGACATGGAAATATTATTTTTAAGAGTGTATGCTGAGCTATTGCAAAAGATCTAATTGAAAGTCTACTGCAACATTTTAAACAAACTTTCAGATGTAGATTCCTCTGTGCTGCATCTGTTTGCGTTACACTTGTCTTTTGGCTCTTTTTATATACTGTATAATGCTGATCGTGTAATATAATGTAAGGGTGGCACTTTACTTGGATAGACCTGCAGATACTTTGTAGATGCATAGTTAAATTCCTTTGAAACCATAACCTTAACTTTCACTTAAACTAAAACCATATCTTAATACTCACCCTGATCCTAACACGCACACTGGTACAAACCCTAGTTAGCACTAAAGCTCATGAGTCTCAAAAGATTTTCAATAATTTGGACATCTGCAGATAATATATTGGTGTCTATACACCAATCAAATCATTAAAACCACTGACAGAGTGAAGTGAAGAACATTGATTGTCTCATTATAGTGGCAAGTGTAAAAAGGTGGGATATATTAGGCATCAAGTGAATATTTAGTTCTAAAAGTTGATATTTTGTCCACCACTGAAAGTACCTGCAATGGGGGACATGAGCATCAGAACTGGGCCTCCGGGTACCTCAGATCTCAATCAAATCAAGCAACTGTACTGGACAAACTCATACAAACCATGGAGGCCACATCTCAATACTTTCACTTCTTTCTTTCACCATACTTACATATAATTGAACGAAAATGCTCAGCTAGCTTAGAGACCCTCTATCACTCTGTGTTTGACTCTAAAATATATCATGATTTCAGACTTACATTGACTAAGATATGTGGTTTTTTTAGAGTAGTGACTAAGCAGATTTAGAGCCTGAAGATCTCTAAGGATGTCATTTCACTTCGTAGTGCACCTTTACCTACTGGACGAGCCAAGTCATTTTTGTATATGGGAAAATTAGATGGTGTTTTCACACCTATCACCTAATACGCTTTGTCATATGGACATTTCTAATAGAATATTGTTTGAATTTTCCTTGGTGTTCACATCACTGAGAACCTCTCATGGACCCTTAACACTAGCTCCACCACCAAGAAGATCTGAGCTGAGAAGATCATCAGGAACTAGATGCTGAATAGACAATGCTAGACAAAGCAACACAGAAGTTAACTGAGAGGCAGGCAGGCAGGCATATAGACAGTCAGTGTAAGATTGACAACAATAACAACAATAACAAAAACCCTGCACAAACTGACAGTCATTGCAAAGGGTGGTAGTCCTAGTATATTCTATTTGGGTGTAGGATCCAGTATTGTATCACCTACATAGTGCACTATGTAAGGACCCATTTCAGACCCAGCCTTGCTACTTATCTGGGTTACTTTTATCCTAACCTGTGTATCTCTCTTTATAACATGTTTAGTTAAGCTTTTGTGTGATAGATCCAGTGATCCAGTGACACCCCTAATCATTACATTACTTAATGGTCCTGTAATTCAGAGGCATTCAGGGACAAAATTAATCATTTTGTTTACCACATGGTATAACAGACAAATTTCAAATATGGCATTCATTTTAACCTTAAAGAAAAACACACAAGTCTTTATTTGAGTATGTCACTGACACACACCCTCAGAGGTCTATTTAAAACATAAACTGAAGCATTTTTCTGTCCAAAAGATGCAATATGAAAATTTCTCTTTTATCTCAAAGCCAGGTAGTTCAGTAAATCTGTTAGAAGGCTCTCCTCCTCGTACTCCAGCGCCTTAATACTAACGGCTTCTGTCAGCATCAACACCAATCAAACACAGCCCTGGGTCAAACTTCAAAACCCAGTGTGAGTTACGGTTTTAGGCAGCATGTGTTTTCACACTCAAGGTGAAATGTGCCAACATCTTGTGAAATCTTCAGGTAGACCAGGGGTGCCTAACAAATACCCAGTGTTGGCACTGCAGCACAAGCGGAGGCAGTCTGATTAAAGCTCTCCGTCAGCGGCAGAAGCTGTTTATGTTTTTATTCCCCCAGGCAGCTCCAGGAGCTGTAGGCTGGGGTGGTTTATAATTAAAGTCCTGACGTACCCAGGCAGCCGTAATTAAAACATGCCAAAAGGCAACAAATGGAGGGCGAGGCCCTCTCCCACGGAGAAGCCATGAAAAGGAAATGTGTGTCATCCTTATTGCTGATAAAGTGGCTATGAAGAGATAAATATAAGTTGTTAGAAAATTGGCTGGAAAATGAGGTTGAAAGTTTAGATATTTGTTTTTAAGGTTCCAACTTCTTCTGGAGATGGAGACCTATGGTGGGTTGTAGTTTATATCTAAGCAAGGATTTGTCAATTTGTTTTTTGATTACTATTGCACCATTTCATATTAAACACTTTAAAAAACTGAACTGTAAATTTGTCATGCCAGTGGAGAAGACCTGGTGAATTTAAAATAAATGTCTATCATTTTTAGTTCCTTTAACACAAGCATCACTTTTATTCCATTTAAATATTCTTGCTACTCTTACTCTGACTTTACTAAGACTAGCAAGAATAGTAGTACTCTTATTTTACTGTTACGCTCAGTGGAAAGAGTCTTTGTAAACCTACTACATACAAGGTAGAAAATCAGTTACACGGTTCAAATAAAAAGAACAATGTCTTTTACAAGCTTCAGATGTTTGTTTAATCTAGAATCTAGCCAATCAAAAGAAGAAATGTTATAGAAGCATTATAAGAAATGAGGAATTTCTCCTGAGGTGGTTATTATTCTTGTATTTATGGCCCGAATTGAGAGAAGAGACATGGTCTGCCACTGGTAAACAGCAACAACATGAAAGCAGAGCAGAGGCCATGTCATGTGGTGTTGTGGCTGTAGCAGCAGGGGTGCACATGCAGGATCCGGAGTTAATGGGGAAACAGGAAATACAAAAAAAACATAGATGGTGCACTGGCTCAAGCTCCAAAGGGTCACAATAACACATATGGGAATCGGATGGGCAAAACCTTTTCCAAGATACATACAATGTCCACGCAGGGAGGCCCTGCGTGGACATTGTATGTATCCCAGGGAGGAGCACGAGAACTGTTGCACACACACCTGATGAGTGGGGACTATGCAAAGTAACCACCCATGGCAGCAGGGGTTTGCCTTAGGATCTCACAGGACGGGCACATAACACACTTAACAGGGAGGCCAATGCCCTTTAGCCACACAAGGCTCCAAGCAAAGCCACATCATTTAGATATGCAGTGGGGGTGAGGCAAAAACTCCCGAGAAGCAAGTCTGGTGTAAGACAATCACTCAAGGCCCCAGTCATAACAAAACTGGAAACTAGGTCTAGAAAGAAAACACAAACGAGCAAACACATTCACAACAAAACCAGAAAGGGATAAGAGGGGAAACATGAGGGTAGTAGTGAGAGTGAACAGATGCCAGCATCATGGTAAAGGTGTCTTAAGTAGAACCGAACAAACAAAGGGCAGGTGAGTCCAATTAAGGTCATGGACTAAACCAAACTGGGGATTCAGAATGGAGGAATTCAGGAAAGGGCTGGAACAGGTTGTCAGAACAAGAGTGGCATTGAAATAGAGCAAAACCATGGCAGAGAGCTACAGGCCAATGTGTAAAGTAACACACATTTTAACCATGTACCACTGTAAGACCAATGGCAAAATCTGTCAAAACCTGCTAAAAAATATGGCGTCACAGCTCATACGCAGTCCAAGTTTAACAAAGTCCCTTCTAGTAATGCCAGTAAGATATACCAAAAATACTATCAAGGGTAATACAATTTCCTCCAGGATCAATTAAGTTTTCTGATTCTGATGCAGGACATCTACATTTGCATAGGTAGAAGGAAAACTCACATCATTCATAAATTCATCTGTTCTCATAAAACTACTGCCACAGTTTCCCACACAATAGCCACCTAATTGAAGTGTGCATGAGTAGGGTTTGATGCTCAGCTTCCATATTTAAACATATGAAAAAAAGAACATTGAAGATAATTTCTCAGAGAGGAAAAAAAAATAAGACATGAGTCAAGCTGAGTACAAGCTTCAGTGGGCCTGCAGGAATCAAGGTCGAGTGCAATGTGAACAACTTGAAAGTCTAATGGAATACACTTAAAAAGCAGAAGCCAATAAATGATGCTACCCAGGCAAAAAATGACTTTTTTAGCCTTGGAGGAAAACCAGTTATTGTAGAAAATTATTCTGATACTCACTGGATGAATTATAAGCATCTTGTGAATGAGGACCTATGTTTAACAAAATTTAAATGTAAGTAAGATAAGATAAAGATAAGATAAACCTTGATGAGTGTGATATAATGCAATAATAGAGTAAAATGAAAACAAGAAAGATAAATAATTATCACAGATCATTAGCCTTTATTAAAAAAAAAGGCTTAAGTCAAGCCATTGAAATGTTTATATTTGGTGTGTAAACTGATTGGCCAGGTTTAAATGCCCATTTAGTCAGCAACCCTCTACTTTTCTCTACTAGCATTCAGACAGGCTCGAAAGGGATAGTCTTACAAAAATAAAAAAAATGTAGTTATTGCATTATCTGCTGTGAATATGCTTTTTTGGCTGACAGCACACTCCAGAGCAGAGGGATTCAAACTGTAGGGGGTGTGGGTGTTGGAAAAAGTGCTAATGATAATAATAATAATAATAATAATAATAATAATAATAATAATAATAATAATAATAATCATCATCATCATAAACTGTATCATATGTTTCTAAAAGTGGTTGACTTTGATTTCTCATTGATTTTTCACAATGTAATTTAGCAATGTTAGTTTCATTTATTTTCATGTTGGTCAAAATTAGAGTTACGTAAGACATTTAACAATATGGTCAACAAGCAACAGGTCAAAATTTCTGAAATGGACTGTGCAAGATTTCAACAACATTTTGAGTCCTCCTGTAACAGTTGTAAAAACTCAACAAAGTCACACCCTGTTGCTGCAGTCTGTGTCAATATGGAAGCTGACCATCAAACCCTACTCGTGCACACTTCAGTTGGGTGGCCATTGTGAGGGAAACTGTGGCAGTAGTTTTTGAGAACAGATGAATTTATAAATTAGGTGAGTTTTTCTTCTACCTATGCAAATGTAGATGTGTGTATCAGAAAACTTAATTGATCCTGGAGGAAATTGTATTATCCTTAATAGTTTTTTGACATATCTTACTGCCATTACTGGAGGGGGACAAAAACTGATGAAGGTATCTCAGGGAGAAAACTTTGGAATACTTCTACTCTAGGTTTCTCTTTAAAAACTGCTAAAATGATCAAGAAATGTAGCTACAAGGTAGGAGTATCTAAAACTGGCAACATGCTGAGTATCTGGACGAGGTTTTCTACTAAAAGCCTGAATCTTTCAGTACCTGAAATTAGGCTTCAGGTAGCTCAGCTTCCATATAATCTCCTGCTGGCAAAGTGCAGGACAGACTGACGCTCTCCACTGCTCAGATAAAGAATGCTGGCTTTGTCATGTGATTTGTCACCGAGGACACTAAGCTGTCAGGTATGAAAGCTTCTTTCAGCTTCGTTGCTTCTGTTTTTAGAAAAGACAGAGAACTCTACAAGCACCTACTTAAACTGCAGCTGCTGTCTGATGGAGACGATTCATGTTTTGTTCTACCAAAAAACTGCATCCTTTGCTGAACAACAGATAGTTAAGACCTCTTGGTTTGTGAACAATGCACTTGTCAAGAACAAAGGTTACTGTGGCATGACATTCAGTACAGGGATTTTTCATCCTTTTGACACACTTTGCTTGGGATTTGGGCCTGTATCCTACATTTTTCTTGAATTTTATTCCTCTTCCTCCAATGTCCTGTTATAATTGTAAATGTGGGTTAAAAAAATACTTATTCCTTAAAAATTAGTCATTCCTTTAAATTAATTACTATTGTGCTTAATTCAGAAAGCAGTCTGGACATGAATGAGCAAAACAGTTGTGAATGAGCAAAAGAGACACTGAAGGTCTATAATGTTCACTCATATGCCAAAATGTATTTACATTTTAAAATACTTTTACAACAAACATGTGTGCGATTAATTTAAATTAATTAATCAGAGAGCTTGTAATTACTTAGATTGTTTTTTAAATTGCATGACAGCCCTAATATATATATATATATATATATATATATCAGGCATAAAATTAAAACCTTCTGCCCAATATTAGGTTCCCCTTGTTCCACCTAAACAGCTCTGACTCACTGAGGCATGGACTCCACAAGACCCCTGAAGGTGTGCTGTGGTATCTGGCACAAAGACGTTAGCAACAGTTCATTTAAAACCTGTAAGTTGTGAGCGGTAGTTTCCGTGGATTGGCCTAGCTTGCCCGGCACATCCCACAGATGACCGATTGCAGAGATCTTGGGAACTGGGGAACACTTTGACACATACCTCAAACAATTCCTAAACACTTTTTTTTTGCAGTGTGGATCGCACATAAGCCTCCTGGAAAAGGCCGCTGCCAATAGGGAACAGCGTTGTTATGTGGGTGCACTCTGACCAGTCTGCAGCTATGCAGCCTCATACACAGCAAACTGCAACTATGTTTTCTGACACCTTTCTGTTTTGCCAGGCATCAACCGTTTCAGCAGTTCATGCTACAGAAGCTTTTCTGTGGGAATAGACCAGATGGATTAGTTGTGCTTTCCCACACCTTGAGTTGTCCTTCCTAACTGCATATCAGAAACACCCCACAAGATCTGCTGTTTTGGAGATGCTTTGAACCAGTCGTCTAGCCATCACAATTTGGCCCTTGTCAAAGCTGCTCTTACGCCTGCCCATTTTTCTTGCTTCCAACACATCAACTTCAAGAACTGACTGTTCACTTCCTGCAAGTTATACCCAATCCCTTGACTGGTGTGACAGCAAGTAAATTAGTATTTACTTTTGGATTCTGTGTTCTTGTCCTGTTTTTTCTGTAAACAAATTATTTCCACCTCCTCTTCTTTGTCTCTACAACAATGTCGCTATGTCCTAACTGTGCAGGCTATGGAGTGAATGGTATGTGTTGAAAATTTTGTAATGTTTCCAATGATTCAAATATTTTAAAAAATGTGAAATTTTGGTCTTCCATGACATTGGCCTTCAGGCATTCAACAGAAAATACATAACCATATTTTTTCATACCACAGAAATCATCCTGTATCCAGGCTACTTGTTACTCAGAATGTTCTAAAGAGTGAAGGTCAGCCCTCAATATGCCAAAACTGTGGGTGTAATACTGAATTCAGTTTAAAAGAATGCACCACAAAAAAACAGCCACAGTTGAATGTAAATGCTAAAGGCTGCTAGCAGCAGGCACAGTCAGCTGTAGTAGCAGCCTGTCTCATGTGATGAATGCTGAAGTTGATTTTATCTCCATCCAGTGAATCATGAGGAAAAATGTACTGTAACCCAATTACGACATAAATTATGACTAATGTATTTAATGCCATCTAAATGCGCGACACGGCCATTGAGCAATCTTGTGAAACTGAAATATTTGTAAATCAATACAGCTCTGAGAGGAACTTTCAATCGATAGATCTCATTAATGATAGAAGGCTGTTATGTGTAGTGCTTAGGGCATTTCAGATGAAAGCTCTGACGCCGCTTAGAGAATTGCAGCCACTTTGTATTGTATTCTACTTTACTCAGTTCTGTATTATTTGCAGAAGACAACTAATGACATGGAGAAACATGAAAAAAATGATTTACAAGCACATTTTTTGTGTGTAGGGGGAGCACAAATCATTCCTTTTGTAAACTGATTTTTACTAATCTAACTTTTCTAGGTTTCCCTCCATGAAGACCACATTTCCATTTACCTGAACCTCCACAACTATCTTGTCAATCTGTTCAAATTAGCTGCATTATTTAAAAACGCTTCCTCTATGCTCCAGTATTGTCTAGTTCAGCTTTTTCAGCGTTTCTTTTGTGCCAAGAATACAAGAAGGTGTATCACCAGTGTTTCCTGACTGAAATCAAATGAATATAATTATGGTAAAAAAAACAAGGAAAAACACTTTTCTAATATTAATTTCTACTTAAGCCACTGTGGGATTTGAGTGGAATGTCACCATTAAGCTAATGGCATAATTTCCTGGCCATCCTAGATCAAACACATACACTTGCTGCTTTTTAGAATCTGACAGAAACACACAAGTAAGGCTGCTGCTTGTATCCTCAGTCAATGACATTTCAGTGTCTTCTAGAAAGTGTAGCATGACGTTTTCCTCACAAAATTGATTCCACCCACTGGAAATCAAAACGTGTTGGTTAATTCCTGTGTCACTATCTAAATATATTTAGTTTTTTTTGACAGGTTAGACCTTTAATCCAGCTCTTTATAGGCCTCACCAGCATCTACCTAGATGGCATTCAGAAAGAAAATCTTGATTGCATCATTATCCAACTTGATATCTGACCATAGCACAATAATGAAATAAGAGTAATACAGCAGTATTTGTTACGTACTTACAAATATGAATAAATAAAATAAAAATGGAAAATTACAGAAGTGTATTTTTTTAGTTCCCAGAAATTAAGTCTAATCTGAATGCCTAGAAGGCCCTGAAGGCTATTTCAAAAAAGGCTATATTTACTTATTTTTCATTATCTGCTATGTAAATATTTCTTAGTTATGGCTCTCAGCTTCCATGCATATGTAGAAATTATAAATACATTTTTAATGTGACACAAATTTAAATGTAAATGCATTAGGTTTAGCTGCCCATTTCAATCGACCTGACAACAAACTACACAGGTCTATTTGCATGTGTCACAGCCTGGCCCCTGCACCAGTGCCATATTTAAAGCACAGCATCTGTTTGTGGAGGATAACTCACTGCTGTCAAGATCACTTTATCAATAGAGCTCCATTTGCATAACTATTGTGCCACTTTGTTGAGTGCCTGTCCTTCTCTTGGCGATAATGCAAACATCAGATTTGGTTACCATTGTTGCTGGTGATGTGAGTGTGCCTGAATAGGAGACAAACTTTGCTCAGCGCCAGCACCCAATTAGGGAGCTAGAAAAGCAAGCTCTAGCTGACAGCTAACAACACCATCTTTCTTGATGAAATGACCAAATAGCACAGACTGTTAAACCAGTAGTTTTTCCAGCAGTATCTGCTGACCAACAATAAAACTCAGAAGAAGTCTGAAAAAACGCTATTCAGTCATAACATTTTCTCCAGAAATAAGGTTAGAACAATATACTACTGGACTATTAAATAATGTCATGGTGCAAATGAATGGAGTGGGGAATTATTCAAATTTGTCCTTCTGAGCCTGGGAAAATCATACTTTTCATTTTCCTTTTTTCTTAGAAGTTGAAGACCATGACTTTAAACACCACAAATATCACAAGGCTTTTTCGTTGCTTGAAATACCCCAAAGTAATAGTTCAGCACACAAAGCTTACCAGCACCAGAAGGCATGTAGAAAGTGAGACTGTGAGATAATTCTGAATGGGAGAAGTAGAGAGTTTCTGCCTAAATTGGGTATCTAGACATTGATGCCATTTATGATCAAGCAGGTGTTATTTTTAATAGACCTTGGGGAAAGGTTGTTTCTTGTGTATGGTGTCTCAAAAGCTATGTGTTTGTTGCCTGTATGCTCCTCAGTTCACCAGGGAAAAAGTAAACTGTCTGAAGCTGAGCGCATTATTTCTAAAGAAACTTCTGTCTCTGGAAAGCAGAGGATAAATTAAAGTCAAGAGTCTTCCAAGAATTAGAATGAAGAAGCACTTCTGACTTTTCAAGTACACATTAATCATTCTAATGAGATATAAAGTGCACAGCAGTGGGCGTCCTCTCTCCCAGATGTTCTGTTTGACAGAGGTGTTAATAATGTGCTGCACATCACTCCTCCAAAAACATTCTGTTAATAGGTTTGTGCCAAGACTGCCACATAGACTCCCAAGCCCATGTCTTCTTACCCCTCCTGTCTTATGGCACCCAGGTGTAGGTGACCCTTTTAATGGTCAGTCAAGCAGTAGTCTGGTGTTTATAGTACCATTTCCCAAAGGTGTACATTAGGTCAAAATCATGACGTAATTATCAATGACTTTCAATATTTTCAGTATTTAAAGCCACAGGTATTTAGCAGTAACATTTAGCAAAAATGATGACAGTTTCTATTTGCATTTCCATTTGGATGGGAAAAAACAGAAATTTACTGACATTACAATGGTACAAAGGGGTGGAATATATCAAGTGAACAGTCAGCTAATGTGTTGAAAGCAGGAAAAATGGACCAACAAAAGGTTCGGTGTGGTTTACCTTGCTGAAAGTGGCCACAGCCATAAGGGAATAGTGCTGACAGGAAGGAGTGTACTTGGTGTGCAGTAATGTTTAGGTAGCTGGTACATGTCAAAGAAACATTCACATGAATGCCAGGATCCACAGTTCATAGAATGCCAGGATCCACAGTTCAAAGAAACATTCACATGAATGCCAGGATCCACAGTTCATAGTGAATCCAACTGCTGTCTCTTTCCAGGTGAACGTTGCACACTCTGACTGGTCTGCACTTACTCAGCCCCATACACAGAAAGCTGTAATGCATTGTGTGTTCTGACATCATTATTATTATCACATTATTATTATTTTTTTTTTTACTTTTTCAGCAATTAATGTTACAGTAGCTTATCTGTGGGAACATATGTATATATGCACATATAATTGTATACATGCACACACACATATATGTTGTGAGACATTTACGACATTTATCAGACGCTTTTATCCAAAGCGACTTCCATTCCCTACAGGGGACAGTCTCCCTGGAGCAACTGGGGGTTAAGGGTCTTGCTCAGGAACCCAGTGGGGGTGTGCTGGAGGTAGGATTCGAACCCATGACTTCTTGGTCCAGAGGCAAGTATCCTACCACTCATTCTGTCTGTGTTGGCCTTCAGTTAACAAAAGTGCCAAAACTGCTTGTTGTAGATAGACTGCATGTCAGGGAGCTCCTTTCAGATGGTGCACATAACTGATCGTTCAACACTCTGAAGAGTCTGCTTATTGTGCTTGATACTGTTTCCAAATCAGACTGTGATGCTTCCTGTCAGGGTACTCTCGATGGCACAGGTGTAAAGGCTCCTTAGCACCGTAGTTCCTTAGAATGCTGATGGGCGTTCTTCACCAGGGTGTTAAGGTAACAGGATCATTACAAGTCTTGCATGTTGGTGACACCAAAGTATTGGAAAATCACCACTGTTTCCATTCGGGCAGCATTGATCCTAAGCGGGGTTGAAGCTCCTCTTCTGCTTTGTGCTGAGGTCCACTATCAACTCATTTGTTTTGCTGACACTGAGATGGAGGTTGTTCTCCTGGCACCAGCTCCCCAGACTTTTAATCTCCTGCTGGTAGACCTTATCATCATTATCAGAGACCAGACTCACCACAACAGTAGCATCAGCAAACTTGACCATGGTGATGGAACTGGAAGTAACCAGTCCCCCAACTTCCTAGTCAGGCTCTAATGACCTGACCTGAAATGCCATCTGCTCCTGCTGCCTTCCTGGTGGTCACTTTCTTGAAAGCCTTCCTCATGTTCCAAGATAGTGAAAGCATACATGTCTAAAGGCACTGGAGCATGGTTTGCTCAAACCCTTAGCCTTTACCTGATGCCAGCTTGTTTTCCTCAGGGACTGTCACATTGTTACTCCAAATCTCACTCAGCTGATATGGATCCACTATTTAAAATGGCAATAAATGATTGGATTGTAGACCTATTGTAGATCTATTATGAGCCATGGTGAAAAGGAAAATAAGCTCAAGTAAAATGCAAAAAATAGACAAAACAAAGTTCAGTCCAAGCTGTCATAACAGCAACTGATCTCCCCCCTTATTAAAAGGTTTTGTTGCTTAACATATACTATGTATATAAGGAATTACTTAAACATGACGTTTTGACACAAATGCGCAATCTGTGTTGAGTTTTGCTAAAAAGTTAGCTAAAAATATAGTATAAACTGTGTTATATATTTTGCAGACATCACAGTTTATATTTCTTTCTAATTTATTAAACTCAGCAAATAAACAGAAGTTGTGCACTTGTCATGAATGAGCTTTGCAGGAAGAACGTAGGCGTGAGGTTAAATTGAAGCTTTATTAAGTTAAGCCAAAACACAGAATAAGAAGGAAACTAACAGCTCTAAAATATGACTCACAAAGGCAAATACAGGAGGGAGGACATAAAGAAACGCAGAGACCAGACAACCAGACTGAAACACAACCAGACTGAAATACCTACTGACATATGAGAAGGAATACCTGGGGCAAGGAGGGGTTACAGATTGTAAATAGCTGAACACAGTGAAGATATTGCAGAGCTGAGGTGAAGGAGGGGATTTAAATAGCAAAAGCACATGTAAAAGCACATAGCAAATGCTAACAAAGATAAAAACAGACAGGGCAAAAATTAAGGGGGCAAAACAGTACAGAATTGAAATGTGTCTTCTCTGAATAGGATGTGTATTTGTTTTCCACTTTTTTACTCAAAAAAACATGTGTGTTACCAGGGGTACTGAGAAGTTTTCATATGACTGTAGGTTTGGTTACCTAATGCAGATGGTAAATGTGAAATGTATTGTACTTATATATGTGTCATTCATTCATTCATTCATCATCTAAGCTGCCTATCCTAACACTCTCATCTTAGCATCTCCAATTCACCCAATATGCATGTCTCCATACTGTGGGAGAAAATCTGAGTAGCTGGCGGAAACCCACACACAGAGAGACTCCACACAGCAAGGACCTTCGGCCCCCCTCCCAGCCTGGAATCAAACCCAGAGGTGACAGCAAACACCCACTGCACCAACATGCTGCCCTGTGTCATTCATGTTTTATTCAATTTTGTCTTGGTTAGTGCTCTTGTCTTCTTGTACCTGTCTAGGGATATCATTTCAAAAGTAGCCCAGTTGACTCACCTCATTTACAGAAATGTCTATTGACCCTGTGAATCTAAACTCAATAACATCAAGCTGTGAAATACTAACTCAGTGGAAGCAGAAATGTGAAAGTGTTTGTTGTAAGGCTGGGGGTGACTGGGAGTGTTGTCCATGTATGTACTGTGTATGGACTCAACACATTCCTTAACACTTATTCCTTCCTTTATTTGTAAGAATATTCTCTGGAGCTGCTTCTCTTTCCTTAAATCCTTTGATTTGTCATATTTAGATTCATATAGTTAGGCAGGCGTCTCAGGTAGCATGATAAGGCTGGTAGTCTTGCAGAGATACTGAGTGAAAAATTTGAGGAAGAGAAAACCAAGGAGTGCCACTGAACCATTTATGACTCAAAAGAATCTTTGAAAACCTGTCATGGTCCCCCAGCTGTCATCTTGAGTACAAAAAACTCACAATTGTTGTTACTTCAAGCACACAGCAGAGCATGCAGGCTGAGTGGCGAAGGGTACTCTGGTGTATATAAATCCCTTTTTACTCACAAATCAACATTTTCAATGAATCAGAGCATGAACTAGCCAAGTGATCTAATTTAATAAATAGTGTTTTTGTGAAGTCATTCATAAACACTCAGATTATAATCTGCTGGAACTTCTTTAGATCCTCTAGATGGATTTTGTCGACATATTTCAGTTATGAGCCAGAGCAACGTTTATTTTTTTGGTGGTAGACAGACTCATTTAACATTCACAGTTATGGGTTGCCATGGTGATGACAGGCTTTTTTGTAGCAGCTATTGTACAACCTAGCGATCTGGCACGATGTTTTTATTAATATGAAAGCGATATTTATTCTTAAAAATGTGTTATATTCATAATATATTATATACTATAAGCCTATTTTTATACTGTTTTTTTTTTTTACCTTTAACGTATTTTAATTGATCTTAAATCATAATTTTATTCAACATAAATTGTATGGTTCCTTTTCTTTTTAGGATTTTTATGCATATTTTTTGTCTTTGAAGCACACTAAATGGCCTCTGTGTGTGATAATGTGTTAAATAAACACAAATGAAATAAATATAGTCTAATATCTATTTATGTTAAAAGACTAACATATAAATATTTTTTCTTATTCCAGGAATTGTCAGTGGTATAGGAATATGCGTAGGAATACGTGGTATAGGAATTTCATAATTGCCGAAAGTCAATCTGATATCTTGTCCTGAAACGTTTTACATTTTCTCTAGTATACAAAATGATTGAAGTGTAGTGACTTTTGCCACCTGCAAACCTGTCTTCTAGGTTTTGATTACATCACCATGTACCAGCAGGTGGGAAAAACGTAAACCATGCTTCACCTCACTTCTCCTACTCATCAAGTAAAACACTGAGTTAGCTCAGAGACCATCCCCAAGTTTCATTCTTGAATATATTACAGTGTGGAAAACAAAAGCATGAGGATTTCAAATCATTTTTTCTTTAGAGGAGAACAAGGAATATGAAGGAAACCTGGAGAGATGTGTACTAATACTAGAGCAGTCGTTCTTATGGTTCCATTGGGAAACAGTATAGATGTGTGTGTGTGTGTGTGTGTGTGTCTCTGTGTGTGTGTGTGTGTGTGTGTGTGTCTGTGTATGTCTGTGTGTGTGTCTTTGTGAGCATGTGAACAATCTGTTATTGTGTGGGAAGAGTGAAGTATGGGATCAATACCAGTGAGGAAGTTTGTGTTGTGTGTGTGAATCTCAACCTCCGAGTCTGAAACTGGGACACGGCTCCCCGAACCGATCCATCTGTGGCCCGTGCACTGGCTTCACAACACTGTCGTCTGTTTTGTTGTCTCTGAGGGTCTCTTTCATATGCCAGGACCACATGGTGTTCTAGAGCAACCTGCTATTTCCCTATCTCATTTTAAAATGCCAGAGGGCTTTTTCTGTTTTCATCTCTCCCTCTCTCACTCGCTCTCTCTCATGACCAAATGTTTACACCACACACACACACACACACACACACACAAACACAAACACAGACATACACACACACATACACACACACACACACACACACACACACGCACACACATAGCAAGCTGCGTACACAGAAGTTAATCATTATCATCACACCTCGTATTTGGTACTGCTGCGAGAGTGCTACTTTTGTGCGGGTAAAATAACAGGAACAATGGACACATAAGAAGACTGAAAGGTCTTGGTGAGAGCAGGGTATGAATCATAAAACACAGGCTTTCTGAGCTCAGTGAAAAGCTCATTGAAAATCTGTCTTCCTGCACTTGGGAGCGGTGCCGAGCTGACAGAACCTGCAAGCTACATCAGAGGCGATCAGTGTTTTCCTGCTGAAACAAATGCTAGGACAGGTGTTCTGGACAGATGCATCAGAGCCTTTAGGCCTGCTCATGCAAGCTCTTTTCACCAACAGAACGATATTCATTTTGAACAGAAGTCCTAGTCTAGAGGTTTCACAACACTGGTTTCCAACAAAATAAATTTTTCATGATCCTTTGACATGCATTTCTGCATCACTGACCAATGCAAAATGAAAAAAAAAATTCATTGTGTTATGAAAGTAGAACAATATATTATACATTTTATAATCTCTAAGCTTCTAAAGGCACTACCTTTGTAATGTAAACGTAAAAGTAAACACTACTATCACATTCTCCCTGTCAAAAGAAAAGCATTTAAACATTACTTATTGTTTAAGGCCAACATTATTCTGACCAAACCCCATGAAACGAGATTGATATAATGGGATAATACAACATGTATGACACCAATTGCACTTGTAAAGACCACAAGCCTGCTCTGAGAGAAAAACATCCCAAATATGTTAGTTGAAGCAATCATTGCAGATGAACCATTTTAACTGATCTGCAACCCCCACCGGCTTGATTCGATGGATCCACAGATCAAATGAATACATTAAGCTCAGTTTTGACCTGTGATGGAACAGTATGTTATTGGAAAAATATGGTGCAGTATTACTGGGACACTGCTACAATATCAGGAGATCTGGAGCTGGGAGATAAGGACCAAACATGACAAATGCTTTCTCTCATAGATGTGTTTTTTTTCCAAATACGCATTATAAATTGTTCCCTTCAATGAAAACCTTCCTTGATTTTCAATAGGCACAAAAACAACTTTGCAAATTTGCTTAGGACTGGTAACCAAACTTAGGGTTGGTGTATTTTCTAATATATATCAGTATTATATGGGTGTCTAAAGCTTTTGAATTAAAGTCCAACCTAAAAAAATCACCCTCTATTATGACCTCGAAATATAAATGATAACCTTGAGAAGAAGGGACAGTTTGGCTCTCATGGAAGTAATGAGAAGGCAGACTATACAGCTACTTTAATCAAAAAAATTGTGCGACTATACAATATTAACAGTAAAGCCTAGCTTGCAAACTGTATACACACAGACACTAGCCATATTTGTTCTACATTTTTACAGCATCCATATATACAGTGCTGTGAAAAAGTATTTGCTGATTTTTAATTTTTTTGCATAACTTTTTCACATAGGGCCATGTAGGTTTGGATTTTTTTTTTCCTTAATAAATAAAACCATCGCTTAAAAACTGCATTTTGTGTTTACTTGGGTTATCTTTAATATTGAAATTTGTTTGATAATCTGAAACATTTAAGTGTGACAAACAGCACTGTATATTAAAAAAAAATAAAAATAAATAAATAAATATATATATATATATATATATAAACTGGAACTGTCAAATGATTCTGTGCTTACATTTGGATTTCATGAGTATCTTAAATGTTAATGCAAGTAAATTGTTTAAATGTGTGCATTTCCTAGTGGGCCATAATGCTTTTCAGTTCTGATGATAGGAAATGGCTATCTATACTTTAAGTATGACGACATGCATCAAACACTAGAAGGGCACTAGTTTTAGAACAGCTATTTGCAGTACAGACTGCTGAGCTTACCTCATGTTAGAGAAGCAGACCTAGAGGCCCTAATTAGTTTGACAGAGTTTATATACTGATTTATTATACATACTTAACTACATATGCACAAATGTGGCATAAGAAATATACTTAGTAAAAATGCTTAGTTTACTTATTCATTACTAATGGCAAACTATGATTTTAAACCTAGGCCTTTAGTCCAGGTTATAAAAATGTATACATTTTCAGCTAATAGCTAACAGCATGTTTGGCCATTTTAGACATCTGAAACGTGTAAGACATTCTATGCTTTTTCAGAATCTTGCAACCAATATATTAAAATATATGTGACTTTGTATGTAGCATTTTAAGAGTGATACCTTCAGAAAAAGCATAGAACTGCTCCTGTTCACCCTCTGACAGAAACCCACTAGTTGGGCTGTAGCTTATATTCTCAGTCAGTGACATATCAGTGACTTCCACAAGGCCAAAAGTGACATTTTCCTCCACAAAGTTGGTCCCAAATACAATAAATCAAAATGACTTCACTGAGTCTTCTGTCACTTTCTAATTATTTTAGTGTATAATCTGACACTAGTCCAGGGCCTTAATCCCTAACCAGTGGGACAGCCCACTTAGCAATGTCTACATAGATACAATGGATGAAAACATCCTGATTGCATTATTTTTTCACTGGGCATTTTAGAATTAACTATTGTTTATAACTAAAATTTTTGTACCAAAAAAGCTACTGAGTGTAAATTCAAGAATGATTCTATTGAATTAAAATAAGCTAAAAATGAGTGTCTGTAGGCCTAAAAGGTTCTAAAGGTCCCCTGCCGTTAATGACCTTACTTACTGCTACAGTCTTATAAGTATTAATATAATAACAGAAAGATGCTTTTAGGGCTTTAGATTCTCTCACTGTCTCCACATCCTCCATCAAGTTATTGGCTAAGAGAAGTAATGTGACAGAAACTGCGGTTTGAGGCTAAAAATATAACCATAGCAGCACCTCCAATACCTCAATTGTATTTAGAGTGGCCACCTACAACTTCTGTTTTCTCTTAGCCATTCCTTTTAAATTTGCCTACCTGCTCTTTACTAACTCCTGGTTAAGTGTCATGTTTACAAAAAGGTAAAGTTTCCATTAAAAATGTTCATTCAAAGCTTTCTCTTCATTACCTATTACCATCACTCACACTCCGACCTCCTTCATGTTTTTCCTTCTCGTTTGGAGAGTGCTGAGAGATTGTAGATGAAGGCAGCTGAAACTCATCTTGTAGGTGGATGACATTAGCCCTATTGCTATGTGGTTTAATTCTGAAATGATGACTTTGACTTGGTTTCTAAGTGGTTAAATGCTGGCCCACTTCAAAACCGCATTAGTCAGAAAGGCCCAGGAGGCACCAGCAGCGTGCTCAGCTCATTTGGTGCCCTGTGTTTGCTGTGTAATTACAAAACCACAATGGCCAAATGGAGATCGATGACTGACCGAGAGGCAGTCGCTGATAGAAGAAGAAAAAAAGCACACACTCAGCTGTGCACTTGAAATACCATGGAACACAACATGAAATGTCACAACAAGTCATCACTGTCGAAAAGCAAGATTACCTAGTGGCAAAAGCCAAGCTCGCATATGCAGCAAGTCATGCAAAACATCTAGCATTAAAAAATCAATGGGTTTCAATCGTTAGCCCACATTCTGTTGTGGTATCAAGGGTATAAGCTCTTATTCCATTCCATTTCAAGGTACCCAACTAAGACCTAACAGGAGAGATTTTAACCCTATTTGCCAAAAACGATTCCACCCGTCCCCTCTTCACATGATTCCACCAACCTGAGAGAGTGAATACCTTAAGACAAAAGGAACGAAACACCCCTTATTTGGGTAGGTAGGTCAGAATACTAGAACTAACTGTCCATGCTCAGTGTGTTACAGTCCTCCTATTCTGTCTGCTCCTTTTTTCCCCCTAATTTAAATTTTATTGAATCAGGCCTTAAGCCAGGCATGAGACTCCAGAACTTAAATCAGCAGGAACAAGGAAAGGGTTCAGTGTCTCTAATTTGTCCAGACACAGAATAGAAATGGCACCACGACACTCAGAAGGGCACCAGTGTAATGAGTCGTTCATGTTACAGACAGCGTCAAAGAGACAATGCCCAGCTTCTTCAAGTGGCAAGACACTTTAGAGTGAAATCAATAAGAGAAAGACTCGATGTGCAGGAATGTGTCACCTCACTTTTTTACCCAACTCATTGTGCCTCCGTTAACACATGTGTAGCCTTGAGAAACAATGTCTATCACAATTTGAAATACATTTCCCATTCTCCTAGATGCCGGCAGATTTACATACGTGATATTCAACAAGCATGTAACATGCACAGACAAAACTGTAGGTAAATACTCTGCAGCATCCAAGCCTCACCACTCTTTCCCAGGGTTGATTAGATCAGTACTTGAGAACAGTAACCTTAAACCTCTGAAGAGTCTTTCACTGAAATAAAATTATGTGTAAAATAAAATAGTAGGTATGTTCATTCGGCTCCATATTTAGTATTCTCAGGATCTGTGGAAGAGAGATGGCATATGACAGTAAACAGGAAATGGAGATCAACCAGAAGAACGCTGAGCTTTATTCTAGGTTCTTGATCCCAAACAAAGATAAGCGGACACACAGAGATAAGTGCTTTTCAATTTATATAGGTTTACTCGGGTACTCGATGGTATAGTACATCACCCTTCCTGATAGCTTGCCCGCTCCAGGTCTCCTAACCAGGACACGTTGAGGCAAACACCCAGGTAAGTCCCAATCATGGCACTTTTTTGACACCACAGGACAGTAAGTACCCAGCTTTCTCCCACACACTGCTATACTCCACCCATAAGGGAGAAGGATGGCAGGGGGAGAGATATTTACACATTGAAAGCGGGATGTTATCCCAAATAAACAGACCCAAAATTGAAAAGTAATTCCAGGTTTGGCCGACTACTACAACAACCAGTCCCCATGTCCCAGTGGCTACTGGAAAGAACGATGAGAAAAGAAAGACAATAGCTGCTGTGTGGCCTGGCGCTGTGATACCAGACTCGACTCTTGCTCATGCCAGTTTCTCACTTCAAATGTCCATCCCAAGGTTCATTTCATCTACAGCCCTCAAATCGGTAAAACAGCACTGTTCTAGGACAGGCCATTGACTTAACTCTGAACATAAATTTCCTAAACTTTCACGATAACTGAGATTAAGGATGTCTGGACCAAAAACCAGCCCAAAGTGTTTCTCCAGTGGATCAAATCACTACTAGCTGGCTAGTTTCATGCAGCAGTTTAAGACAAACAACAATTTACTGTTTTAAAACAAGAGAAAAACAGGAGAATGTCCATCCTGTGAAACTTGTAAAGAATAGAGGATAAAAAAGTTTGACTGTCAGATTTTCCTCTTTTTCCTCTCAGTGGTAGATACACAAATTACTGTGCATCTACCACTGGACCAAAATCACCAGCCCACCTTGACTAGAAATAAAAGATAGTTTTGTTCAGAAATTAGTATCTAAAATCTCCTATTTATTGATAAATACTTTAAAAAACAACACTATCAGCACTGGTAGTAGTAAAATGAAATTTCCTCTCACCATCTATCCATTCTGTACTATGGCAAAATCCCGTTTTTTAAATCAATAACAAATCCGTTCTATTTTCAACCTGGAACAAAACCGGAATAGCCATTTTGGGACAGTTACTCAGTGGTGGCTTGCTCATGATATTCAAAGACATTCAACCACTATAACCTACAAGACCACTGCTACTGCCAGTTTACCTTGATCAAAGACATCAACCCCTCCCATCTAAAGTTACAATTGCTCAAATACTCTCAGTCACTCATTTTTATATCAAAAGTACAAAATGTAGATAGAACAATATCAGTCATTATATACAAATGGTCCTCAGACATACGGAACACATTCAGTAATAAATATTCCATTACAAAAGTTAACTGATACAGTCCTACAAGAAACCCACAAACCGTTCCACATGGGCATTGGCCAAAACAATACATGATTATACTTTTCAACCTCAACAGATGATTACTTCTGTGCCCTTTGACTCCTTCCACATGTTAAAAAAATTTGGTCAGACCAGACTATTTGAGATTTTTAGCCTAAGGCTTCTCTTATGTCCCATCATTGCATTACTTGGAGATGTTTCCACATTACATGTACCCAAACATCTCTAACAAATCATATTACTATCATTAACTGTTGCTAAAAAGACCATATTATTGAGCTATTATTGAGAACCAAGGTATCCATAATCCACTATACATTTTCATAGTACTGTTGTCTTTTTATGGTGTATTCTTTGTTGTGATATTCTTCTGCACAGAACTTATATCATGTACTGCGGTATTTAAAAAATAAAAGGAAAATTAAAAAAGGTTTGGCTGTTACCATGGAGAAACATAGAGCAGGAAAGCAATAAGGGCAACAACACTGCAGCTCCAGAAGTTCCTAGAGGGGTTATACAAACCTACACACCCCAGAGAAAACCTCTTTACGAGCTGCCCCCTAGCATATAGATCCCTGCTTTGACAGCACTAAGAAAAATGGGGAAGTAATAGAAAGTGTGTAGCTAAGCTGTGGAGCCTTGGGCACTGAGAGGAACTTGGCAGCGAGATATCAAGTAATATTTATGGGAGTGTTTAATCTGTTACTTTCTGCACCTGCTGAAAATAACTGAAGTGGAAAATCAAAGAGGTTATCGCGTCAAATTTGAGAGGCACTAAACAATTAACTTCACTACAAGCTTGTAAAGACCTAATAAACTTCAGTAAATGTTGAAGATTCACGATGTGTGAATGGGGTTCGCGAAGCAACTTGGAGGTCAAGGCTGTACATTTCTACACCATTCATTCAGTTTGGATTCAACACTTTTCTGTGTAATGTTTTAATGTCACAATTTTTAGTTGAGCTGTTATTGTTGGAGAACAAGTTGGGGAACATACTGAGCAAATGACAACAAAACACACTAAGCTTTAAAGCTCGGCATGTCAGCTGTTTTTAGCGTCGAGGTTAATCCATGACACTAAACCTAATGAGTTTAATGAGTTAACAATGTTAACACTTAGTTTTTCGTACCTTGGATGAGTTTAATAGGTTAACACTTTACTAACATATCACTGTTACTGCTGATGCTTAGAATCTACCACCTAAATAACACCTGCTTAATGGTGGTCCTGTGGTAGTCCTGACCACTGTTGAATGGCTTGAAGAATGTGATGCAGAGAAACAGATGGAATACAGTCTGTAATTGTGCACCTCTATGATAAGTGAAATACAATGCACAATGAGTGTAGACACAAAGTAAGTGTATCTAAAAGTTTGTAGACCCCATGCACATCCTATGTTTCTTCTGAAATCAGGAGTTTTAATAGGGATTTTGTCCCCTTCACGGCAGTAACAGCCTTTACTCTTCTAAGAAGGCTTTATACTAGATGTTGGAACATTGACTGCATTCAGCCACAGGAACATTAGTGAGGTTAGATACTGGTGTTGAATGATAAACTCTGGATCATAAACTTCACTCTAACTCATCCCAATGTGTGGAATGAACTAAATGGAGCTACATCAGTTCACAGAATCAACTTCTAATGCTGGGGAACTTCTTCTTGGATTTACGTGTGGCTTTTTCAGAGCACTTCATTCTATTAGCAATGCTTTTCTATGGAAATACAAGCTAACTCCAGGGAACAGTCTTGTAGGAGCAACTTGGGGTTAAGGGTCTTCCTCAGGAACCCAGTGGTGGTATGATGAACTCTTGATCCAGAGGCAAGTATCCTACCTACTAGGCCACAGCCACACATACTAGCACATGATATAAAAATATGTGTCTTCTTTGTAAACACAGTGAATGCTTGATGTTACAAACAAATGTTCTCCAATTACTAAACCCTGTGCCTAAGTGTTTCAGTCCTAAACATCTGAATATTGTTTTATTTTAAGTAATACATACTATTCATAATCTGATATATTTATATTTCAGGAAAGAGTACTGCAAAAGCCTTTTGACTTCCCATTTGCTTACCAGTTTCAAACAGCAAAATGAAAGTGGGAAGTGATTCATCCAACAATGTAGCAAAAATAAAACAAGCAAACAAACAAGAATGCATGTGTTATAGTCTGAAGGCATTATCAGTTACTGTTGGGTAGAACTCTGAAAGGACAGCAGGTTGAAATCAGCCCCCAGTCAAAGTCCACACTCGCCTGGCTATTATTATGCTGTGAGTTTATTTTTGCTGATGTGAGAGCTGTCTGGTGATTACCCACTAGGCATTAACATCACCACTGCATGTCTACAGGACAAGAGCAGAGACACAGAGAGAGAAACACAGCCAGAAAACAGAACCAAAGTGAGGGAAATGTCAACAATCCTGTCCAGAGGAACACAGGGCCTATGAATAACTGCCTGCTGATGTCCAGTGATTGCATCTTTAGCCTATTTTAATGTGATGTGGCAGGCAAAGTAATTATTCTCGGCTGAGAGAGAACACTGCCGCTAATATGTTTCTCTGCTTGAGGAATCTACATTACTTAAAAACCGAAGAAAGTTCATTCACCTTGGTGAGGTTGTACTGAAGGTCATGATAAAAGCTGTTTGCTCTATCACAGACACAGTTATCTTTTCTGTTGTGGTGTCACAAAAGGACTTCATCCAGGTGAGAAGAAGGAGGCACATTCGCAGACTTCCATGGTTGAATTTTTATTGGAGTAACAACAGGAAAAGAAACAAGGCTCGGGGACCAGACACAAAAACAAAGGCTATTTACTAGAAGACACAGGGCAAGGTAAGGTGAGAGTAAAGACAACATGGGTGAGTGTATGCTCCCATAACCTGAACTGAAAACAGGGCTAACTTAAGTACAACAGAAGGATGCACCAAGAACCAATTAACAAACGAAACAGATCACAATTAACTCTAGCCAGCTGAAACTACTTAAACTACTGCCGGCTAGGGGAGGCCACATCTAACGGGCCGATGAGGCCAGTCCAAAGTCCAACGACGCCCTCAAGCGGCCGCCGACCAGAACCGTAACATGTGGCTTCTGATGTTCTGCCGAAATGCATAAGAGTAGGAAAGTGACTCTTACATTTGTGACATGTGCGTTTGATCATATACACATACCATACAAGTACCTTTTGAAGGGTTCCAATTTCTGACTGTAGGCAATAATGTTACTTCTCCTTCCACTAATCTCATGGAATTACGGAGGGGTTTAAACTCTGTTTACGTTTACTGGCCACTTTATTAGAAACACATAGTTATACACAAAGGCATTAAAAAGTTACTGCATTACTACATGTGATTCTACAAAGCACATTTGACAAAGAATCACAGACTGTGTGAATCAGCCCAAATTCAGCTAGTTCTGATTTTCCTTCTGACCAGTTGGTTTAACTGTAAATCCACAGGAGTTCCAGCAGATATAATAAGGATGATCAGATCTTATTTTGATGCCTTTTTATTTTGAGAAAGAAAGCTCCACTAGCCCATTTATTCCAGCTGTCCAAAGAATACAATAAGTATAATATATAGTATATATATTATGTTTTTCTCTCATGGAAGAGATTTTTCCTTTTTTAAACTTTCTGGCAGTTCACATCAAATATTCTCACAAGCCAAACTTTGCACAGTTCTGCTCTAGCCTTTCATCAATGGTCAGTTTCTGACCACAGGGCCACTGTTGCATGGATGTTTTTCATTGGTGCACACTGCAGTAACACTGAAGTGTTATTCCAGCAGTGCTACTGTGCCTGATAAACTCACACAAGTTTAACACACGTTTGTATCCCTGCAGTGCCAAATAATATCTACACAGCAGTGGTCCTTTTATGGTTCATTTATACTAATCAATGAAATATAGAGAAACTACGTATTAACAGATGAGCCAATCAGTAATTGTACACCTACAGTGTTAGTGTAACTGCAAGGTATTAAGACAGTGGTTCTTAAACTGGTCCACATTTGTGCTCCAATCCAACAACATGGAGATCAATGAAAAATAAGGAGAGTCAGCGGAGGCCCTGAAGATTGACTTGAGAACCACTGGCATAAGGTATGTTTACCCAATAAACTGGCAAATCAGTGTATAATGTATGTATATCGTTCTAATGACGTTGTTTTGCTCTCTTACTAGTGCCCTACTTTCTGTAATCACTTTGATTTTACTGTAGCTTAAATTATGTGATGTTCAATGAATGCATTTTTTTCCAAAATCTCTTTAAAGCAGGCTGTACAATACTGTCACCAAGGTAACTCAAGACATTACATGCACAACCAAGAGAACTGCACTGTGAAAGCAGCTTGAAATGGGAAAATTTCCATTTTAGTGCTTACAATAATAAAACACTGATTTTCTCTTTTCATTGTGCAGCTGTAATTCCTTTTGCTGGCGGTGCTGTGCTTTATTGCTTTACAATAGCCAAAACTGCATCCCCTCATGTTACTATAGAAGTGAGTAATTGCAGGGCATCCGTTTCTTAAGATAGACTGCTTAGCATTACAATGGCTGTACTGTAGATTGCCCAGACATATCATTAGGCTCTACATCTCAGAGGAACCTTGCAGAGTGCTTCTTGTCTTCTGCTCATTCTTTATGATGGCTTGTGTCCTGAAGGAATAGTTTGGTGAAACAGTCAGATTTACAGTTTTCCATTTACCCCAGTAGTAGCTGTTCCACCAAGAACAGCTACTATGCTTTTAGAATAGTCATCCTAATCATTTCTGTAACTACATCTCCAAAACCCCTCTCAGCCAACTCTGATCACTGATCTTGGTTCAGATTTAACTGTATTTATGACAGTCATTGTCACAAAAACTGATTATAGGTTCTCACTTCTGCTATGCAAAAACATGTGAAAACAGACCCTGATGTCTAAAGTAATTGCCAGCAGTGTTCAGCTCCACCTAAACTTTGTTTAGGTCGGTGCCACCTTAAAGAAGAGTTACATGCATTGGACGTTTTGGGTGATTATTGACTTCTAGGTTTTTATAACAGTTTCATTGTTACTCCTGTTCTAAAGATGCAACATTTTGACCCCAAACTTGTTTTGGCTGATTGACAACATCTGGGATGTATGGAAAATGATTTAAATTTGTTCTTTTGCCAACTGTTCATTCTTATTCTGTGAGAAGGCCCAAAAACATCATCAGGGACATCACTCACCCTTGACATAACTTGTTTAAGGTTCTCCCATCAGACATAGGCTTTAGATCACTCTGCACACACACAGACTAAAAATAGCTTCAGTAAAACTAAATGGATATCTTCTCAGTACGAGATAACCTCTTATTGTACAAAAAGCTACACTGGTAATGTACAATACTGTTTCTTAACATTTGCAGTAATAATCTAATGTGTTACACATTTGTGCAAAAATGATCCATCCTGATTGGTAATGTGCAAATAACTGTTCACCGAAGTGTGCAGTAACAATCTATGCTGCTGTACGCTTGTGCAAGAACAGTCTGTACAGGTTACTTGAGTACTTAACACTGCACATGTCACATTGCAAATATTTTTGTACATATCTTGTAGGTTTATTATTTTTTAACTTTTATTTTGTTATTTTTATTATCTAAAATCACCCACTTTCATTTCGTTGTGTCAACAGTGTCAATGAATAAAATGCTTATACTTATTAAATGAACTAGGCTGCAGCATTCTCGAGATTCAAACAGTTGAAATATACTAAGCCTATTTGTAATCACAAAGAATTAAATGGATTTACTCCTTATTTTTAATCACAAAGTATATTAGTAATTGTGATGAAGAAAGTCTTAAGCAAATGAATCATCATTTTTACAATGTATGTGTAATAATCTACTCTCCGAGGGTGGGGCCTGGGAGGGGTTCCCAGTATGGCAAAAATGTCTTGAACATCTTTCCATTGTTATAAAAAGTTCTCTGCCTCTTAAATCATTGTAGTATGCCAACTACTCCCAGGAAGTCAAAAGTGCCCCATAGAGAAGCCTTGATGCCTGATTGGATATAATAGCCTGGTGCCGAGTAGCTGAAAAAGCAAAAAAAAAAAAAAAGGAACCACTGATCAAGCTGTCTGAGCAGTGAATCGTTTGGGGCTCAGCATTCTCCCACTGGCTGCTAATGAGGGGAGGAGGACAGAGAGAGGAAGTGGTAATTGGATGTCCCCGTGCTGCCTTCTGAGCTTGTGTGGCTGCGTTTCTGATCTTTATATAGAGGCTTTAAGCAAACAACATCTACTGTCTGGACAACACAGGCAAAGCTCTGAATGGGAGAACACACTGTAGCTGCACATAAAAAGCTCTGCACATAAAGACTTCTTTCAAATACTAAGAACCAAATGAAGTAGTGAGTATTTCAAAGCAAAAACATCAGGAAACCGAAAAAAGATCAATTACAAAAAAGACACAGCAGTAGACTGGTATCTACAAAATGGTGACCTATGATGCAAGTAACACATATCAAATAAATATATCAAATAACAATTTCAGTCAATTGTATTTTACCAGATCAACAACCAGGAAAATAAAACAGAAGATGAAGTGAGTGTGTTTGGATGTTTCTGTAAACAGCTGGCTTTACTACCCATGTAATTCTAGTAGCTGCTTTCTTCTTCTTTTTTTACTATTTGTACGTAGCACATGCCGTTGGGATCCAAACGATGACAATTATTACAGAAGATACTGATATATGCTTCTCTATGAACTTGTAATGCATCTAGGACAGAATGAGGCATTAGGTGGGTTAGGATCTTAAACCTGTTCCTGTTTTATTGTTAAGTTATTACATTTTTATTTACTTGTTTTCGGTCTCATGTTATATAGTGTTTCTATATAGGCACAAACACACTCATTTCCAAGATAAATCATTTTAAAAATGTTGATGGCTACATTTACACAGTACCGTATACATAGGATAAAGTACAAGCATGTGAAAAAATTTATTTTATACTACTAAAATAAATGTGGCTCTTTGAATCCAGAGAATGCTGCACAACCATATACCTCCTAACAAGCCACCTTCATTAAGAAACATCATGAAAAGAAACATCATCTCGTGGTCTAGCTACTGTAATGCCAAACTTTGTGTTAATATATGAAGATACATCTGAATGTTTGTATGAATGTATGTATTCCGTCTGTTCTGATACACAAGCAAGAGACAGTCAAGAAATTAGGAAAAATAGGCCATTTATTGAATGCTCATGTGCAAGCAGATTCAATACACAAGTGCTTTGCTTTGGGGTGGTTTCAAAGTTAATAAAAAAATCTTTGTGCGTAGTTCTCCATTGTTACTTTAGGGGCCTTGCTCAGGGTTGTGTAGGTCTGGCAGGCTTGTGTGTGGCCAGCTCTCCTGTTCTGCAGAGCATCAGTGTGATTGAAACTCCAGGGATCCTATGAGCAAAGTAGCAGAGAATCATCAGGGGCAAAAAAATACGAAAATGAATACAAAATACAAATACATACAAAATCTCAGAGGTAGTTAAATTAACAATGGGGAGGTCATGTGTATATTACTAATAATTTTATACTGTATCTATGATTTTAAAATAGAAATATTATTGGGCAAAATGTTTTCATGGTGCAAAATGTAAAGTTACAAAATGTCCACCATTTGTGAACTGTCTAGTCAAACAGAACCTTATATTAGGTCATACTACGGCAAGACAAGTGCCAATAAGCTACTCGAGCAAGACATGAATGGCAACCTGGTGACAGCTGCATTTCATCCAACACAGAACTCGCCCACAACTCTGCTTGTGCTTTTACTCTGGATAGCAACGTTCGTTTGCAGTTTAGTGCTGCCCCCAAAGCAGCCAACAGTCAGCTAAGAAAGTGATTTGCTCCACTGAAATGAAAATGCTGTGTCAATTCTCACTTTTACAAATTGTGTAGTCATGCTGTGTTGCTTTGACTGATGAGTTGGGGCTAGTTTTGTACAATCATACAGATAGATTAATTTCCCACCACGGCCTGCACTGTCCTTCAGGGCCCGGGTTCCATATAGTTTGCTGGCTTCCCTGCTCTTCTAAACATCGCTATCAGTTCAGGTGTATGTGAGCAGGAAAATCATCAAACAATGCTGGACAGTGACCCTCCAAGACAAGAACTGGACACCCCTTGTGTAGTGTCCTCTGACCTGCCTTTTCCTCAGTGCAGTTGTCCTTTACCTCATGTGAGCTAAGGACACAGAGAGTGAATGGATTAGGTCAGCAGGGTGTTTTCGTAGTCTCCCCGGAGGCGCACACTGGAGCCTTTCTCTCTCTCTTTTTCCTCATCTCTCTGGGTAGGAGAGGCTTGGCTGGAGTAGGATCATGAGAAAGGCATCTCCCATCTCTGCGTGTGGGCTGATGGTTCACACGGGCTGATCACCAGCATCCTGCTGCTCTCCAGGCCATCCAGAGCCATTTCGCTGTCAAGGCAGAAATGTGAAGCCTGGTGCTCCAGGTGGGTGCCGGATTTCTGCCAGCGCTAAGGCCCGAGAAATAAAATGCAGACGAGAAAAAACATGCAACCACACATACAGACAAAAAAACATGCAAGCACAAGCACATGTGACAATGTTAATTGACAGACCTAAGCATCTACAAAAATTATGCCTCAGTCACTACTCCTACTGCAATACCCACAAAGACTACAACTAAATTAGGATTGAGCAATTTACCAGCAACATGATATCCCACAGCATTTTAAAATTTAGGTGGTAATTTTGTTTACCAAATAAATAAACTGAGCATAGTTTCGGTTTATTATTCAATAAGAATAAAAAATCTAATAACAGATTGATAGCTTTTAAGAAAGACATAAATGAGAGAGCATAAATGAGAGAGAAGAAATGGGGCATAGCAGCAACACAGTTTTACATTTTGAAAATCTTTCAATCCTGAATTATAACTTATAAGCCTATAGTTATAATTCAGGTGGGTGGGTATACCCACCTGAAATGTTTTCCAAGGCAACAAATGTGACAAGGGAGGCAGTTGCTGGTGGCTCCCGTGAGAAAAAGGTTTCTCTACGGGGGTCTGCCTAATGCTCTTGCAATGCTCATAGAGGCTATGTTCATAGAGGCTACTCTTCTTGAAGCGTAAGTGAAGTTTGATTTATGGCCTGTCAGGTCGTGCACGGTTTACCTGTTTGCCATCGCTGATGTTGCAGGGCATGAGAAGGATCTGTGAGGCTGGGAAGGTGGTGGAGACAGAGAGGCAGTTCTGCTGCTGACGAATCTGCTGCCCGTGTGTATAAATCCACTCCTGCGGAACACAGACATGATTCGAGCATGTTTAGAATGTGACACAGCGTTACTCTACTTTAAGGGTTTTTTGAGAGATGCTGTTCATTGAACAGAATTGCATCAATAGCATCTCCATCAATTAAGCCTTACAGGGATGGATTACAGCGATGATGTAATTTGATATTTTTCTCACTTGTAGCTTTTTTAAACACGCATGTGGAGTTCAATCCACATCACTCCATGCCACATTTGTGCTCATAAGTAGAAGAGGCAGTGTTTCATGACTAGAATTTGAATATTGTGTAAATATAAGATTCTTTACATTTTTTGACATATTCTAAATGACAATGAAATGAAAAATACTCCACCATGAATGTAAATGTAATTCAGAATATAAATATGTAATTTGTTTCATTGTGTTCTCCTGTTCTTTAGTTTTATTATTATTCTTGATTATTATAATTTTTTTTTATATTGCGCTTCTTCTGCTACAGTTTTTGAAATATATGCATCTTTCTAACATCAAAATGTCAGTTAATATCCACTTCAGTAAGCACATACACAGCTAAGTGATCAGTTGATCAGGGGCCAAATATTGATTGTTTGAAAAACAGATTTTTTGTGGTCAAGTCACATCTGTAATATACGGGGAGAGAGAAAGGATGTTCGAGTCCCCTTTTAAATGTGTGTCAGAGAGAGAGAGTCTGTGACATCAAAGGTAAGGGGACCGGTAACGGTGAAAAAACCGAAACAACGCAAATACGGAGAAACAAATGTGGAGCAAAACACACAGCAGACTCATAAATGGAGTTTAAGACACTAAAGCTCAGGTCAATTACATAAAAATAGAACTGTGTCACTATGTGTTATGCTTTAATTGAAAATAATCAGCCAGTGAATGCTGCTACGCCTTGAGTCCATTAATGGCTTGGTAAGCCTCCCTCCAGGTGGTGCAGCACTAAACTTTTCTTTGCCCATAAAACCAAAGTTTTCAAACACTGGTTTTATAGCAACCACACAATCACAGTTCACAGAAATGCATCTAGTTCATTATGTAATTATATAGTTACATTTGAACAAAATAGCAGAAGATATCAGAGAAATCAAGGAGCGCAGAGTGCAACATCAGTGCTAATTTGTTCTTTTAAGCATATTCAGAATCTTTTTCTGTCGAGGGCTTTTGGTGCATGTTAAGCAGTTAACTGGCTGACTGGCTTCCCAAAAATCCCATTATTCACACAAATTAAGTCATCATGCTAGGTGTTTCCAAGCAGTTTTGTTCTCTCGTTTCTGAGACTCTTTAAGGCATTTTGTAGTGCCAGCTGTTAGGTGTTTCCAAATGTATGAGCTGTGACCAGTTTCCACTTAAGAGTAATTTACTACACTAATGTATGCCTTAGAAGATTATTGTTTAACATGAAGAGAAGTGAAAAATACCTCCACAACTTTTACATGTTACAACTAGTGTTGTCAAAGTTAATGATCTGGTGTTTGAACACAATAAACTATTAAGAAAAGCAATGTGGAAATGTTCAGTTTCTCTTGAAACACAAGAGTGAGAGGTCCATAATCCTGGAGGTGGAACATGCATCTATTCCTGCTTTTACAGCACAGTCAGAGCTCAATCTTTTCTGCCCCTTGTCTTCCAGACCAAAGTATGTCTCTCCCCTGGCTCCATGGCTGTCTGAGGTCCTGCGAAGTAACCAAAGGAACTGAGAGCAGCCGAAAGAAGAAAAACACTACATGCCAGTGACCTTATCACTTATCGCTCTCTTTTATTTGCCACTGATTAAACCAAGTTTGAAGAATCGGCATCCAACCCTCGCAAGCTCTTTGCCACATTTTTGTCTCTTCTTAAATCTCAATCTCTCCCTGTTTTTCCAGCTCTCACACCAGAAGACTTTGATGAGAAGACTGATGATATCTACAGACATGATCCCCCATATCGCCTACATCATCAGTGGTTCCTTCACAACTGGCCACATCCCATCTGCTTTCAAGTCTGCAGTGGTCACACCAGTTCTGAATAAACCCACACTGGTCTACTCAGATATCAATAACTACAGACCAGTATCTCTGCTCTCCTTCCTTTCCAAAGTCCTGGAACATGCTTTTTATAACCAACTCAACATCTTTCTTTCTCAAAACAGGCTTTAGGACCCTCACCAGTCTGGGTTCAAGGCTGCGTACTCTACTGAAACTGCACTTCTCGCCTTCCCCGAGGAGCTTCATGCAGCTAGATCAGCCAACCTGTCTTCTGCTCTGATTCTTCTTGACCTTTCTGCAGACTTTGACTCGATCAGATCATCCTGGATACTCTCTCCAACCTTGGGATACTGGGCACAGCATGGCATTGGTTTGCATCCTATCTTGATGACTGGAGGTATCTGGTAGCATGGAATGGTTTCCAGTCTGCCCCATGAAGACTGTCCACTGCTGGTCCACAGGGCTTGGTCCTTGGACTGCTTCTATTTTCTCTATATACTGGTTCTCTTGGGGATGTAATAGCCTCACATGGCTTTTCTTACCACTTTTATGCAGATTACACTCAACCTACTCCCTCTTTCCCCTCCAGTGATGATCAGGTCTCGACCCGCATCTCAGACTGTCTAGCTGACATCTCCTCTTGGATGGCAGCCCACCACCTCAAGCTGAAACCCAGGTAAACTGAGCTTCTTTTCATGAAAGGGAATCCATCACCAAGCCACGACCTTACCATTTCTTTTGAGAACTCTGTTATCGTCCCCTCAAAAAAGGTAATAAATCTTGGTGTAATGCTTGATGAAGAACGGTCATTCTTGTCACACGTCGACCACCTCTCCAGGACATGCAGATACCTTCTCAACTACAGAAGAATCCAACCCTTTCTCACACTGAAGCTACACAGTTACTCGTCCAGTCTCTGGTCATCTCTAAACTGGACTACTGCAACTCTCTACTGGCTGGACTTCCACTCAAGATAACTAGACCACTTCAGCTGATTAAGAAAGCAGCTGTGAGGGTAGTCTTCAATGTTCCTCAATTCTCACATAACACACCTCTTCTGTGGAACCTTCACTGGCTCCCTGTGGCCAGTCACATTAAGTTTAGAACCTTTACACTCATCTTCAAGGCCAAGAACGGGCTGGCACCTTCTTAATTATCAGCACTGATCAAGCAGAGTGTCACTTCTCGTCCTCTCAGGGCTTAAAGCACTGCTTGTTTTGAACCTCCTTTGCTTAAAAGAAGAGGAAGACATGCATCAAGACTCTTTTCAGTCTTTGCCCCTCAGTGGTGGAACAAAGTCCCTCTTGCAATCAAACCTGTGGAGCCCCTCGCTGTCTTCAGAGGTTACTAAACAGTCCTCTTGTTTATCTCCGATACATCCTTTCCTATATATTAAAAAAAACATCAGGAACTTACCCTCCTGTTTTTTCCTTACTTGTGTATTAACCTCTGACCTTTTTCTTTTTGACATGGTTGTTAAGGTGTGTAACTTAGCTGGTAGTAACTTGGCTAAAAGCAGATGTTGATTTTAGTATAGCGTTACAGGTATGAGGAACGGATCTGGACTACTTAAGCACTGATGTGCGTCGCTCTGGATAAGAGCGTCTGCTAAATGCCGTAAACGTACACATAAAATACATTTTCAATTTAAAGGTTTTTTGGGGACTAAAATGTTTCTTCTAAGGAGCACAGAAGAATAGAATTGTTTCTGCCAAATTACATACAAAATGCATTAAACACTATTCTTATTCCATTTTAAATCAAATTTTCAACAAATGTTTACAACAAATAGTTATACAACAGCAAAGAAACTCTTTAATTGTGTTTTTTTAATCTCTCAGTTTTCCTCAACCACTAACTGGACTGTGTTACTGCTTAATGAGATGACTCTTTTACTGTTGCTGTGGGAGAGCGACACAAGAAGACAACATGAAAATGTGCTTTTGCATGTGGTGCTGACAGCTGGCCAGTTTCACAAATGATCACATGATGTTAGAACCACAATGAAGCATACTAAGCAGATACTAGTAAAATGTTTATAACTGGTCTGCAGTGATGCATAATGACTTGAACCAAGATAAGAATTAAGAATGTAAGGATTAATGGTAAATGTGCAGGATTTTATGACTGGGAGTCAGTAGGTTTATGAGGCTGAGGAGAGAGGATGGGGCAGATTAGCTGGGTCAAGAAGCAAAGGGCATCTCACTGTTTAATATAATTACACCACAGCACAAAAATGTGATCTGAATGAAATCACATTACCCTGCTGTAAAAAGACTGCCTTTTAGTATGCTCCTGGCGGCACAGACATTAATGTAATCTAGCGTGTCTCCTTGTTGTGATGTGACTAAGTGTGTTAGGTGTTACATGTTCCCAGGCAGCGAGGACATTGATATTCATTGCCTCTGTCATTCTCTTAGATGTAGTAAAGCGAAGGACACTGTATTTAATAGCTTTACTTTCTAAACAAATCTGTTAAAGAATGGCCTCGCTCAGAGATGCTAATGTTGCTAATAATAAACTAAATCTCTTTTTAGCGTAATGAAAATTAATTTCATTCCTTACTACTTATGATAGTCTTCTCCTACAAGACTGGCTCTGCATAACAGCATATCAACAAAACAGCAGTGATCGGGGACAGAGCAGTTGTGGTTACTGCTTAGGATTTAAAATGTGCTCTCATGGAAAAATGTCATGCCTGGGCACTGTGACGGTTGGCGGCCACTAGAGGCCATCCTTTTCTGCGTGTTGTTTTTGAATTTGAGTTTGGGACTTTTATTATGAATGCCTGAGCACACGGTCTTGTTTGTGTTATGTGTTTCAGCTGACCCTGTGCTCAGAGGAAATGAGATTTGTGTTCTGATTGGTTTAGTGTTTTGAGTTTGGTATATTTAAGTTCTCTGAGTGTGGACCTTCGTTTGTCGGTCCACCATCATGCTGGGTTGTGTTTTAGAGTTCTCCATTTCTCCTTTTGTTGGAAAGTCAATTCGGGCCCTTGTGCCTTTTGTTTTGTGTTTTGAAAATAAAAGATAACTAAGCATGGAAGTCTGCCTATGCGCCTGCCCTAATTGGGGAGAAGGGGAACGTGACAAAAAAACAATACTAGTATACAGTTAAATGACAAATGCTACTGCCACACAAACCTAAGCATAGACACAATGATTAATTAAAGCAGAGGCACCAAAGAACTATTCCAATTGGATTAGTGTTCCATCTTAATGCGATGCAAGTGTCAAACATTTAATTTAGTCATTTTTGTTTACCCTACCCATATGAGAACCACAGGTAAAACTACACTCCCACAAAATAATTTTTTAATATCTATAATAATCATGGAATACATCACTACAAGCAAAGGTAACAGATGTGCACTGCATTCCCCTTTTGCACAACTGTGCCAACTTAATGCCCGCACTGATGGCCATGAAAATACCAAAACTACATCTGCCACACACACACACACACCAAAAACCTGATGTTGCACTTTTTTTGATGATCATGATCATGAAAAGCAATCCGGTACCCCCTGGAATATTTTAGTGATCCACTGTAGGTGTGAAACGGAAGGATTAAGCATTTATAAATCCTCTGAACCAGGTCAACATATCCTTAGTAATGTTCTCTGATCACTGATCTGAGGTGAGGGCCAAAAGTAATTGCTATCTTTGATGATGAGAGAGAGAAGGCCAGTGCAGCGAGAGCAGAATGAATTTTTGATGAAGCTTTAAACTTTCAGCAACCACTGAATATTGCAGTGGAAACTGTAGGAGTCCTGCGTGTCTCCTAAATGCACACTTCATTGTTCTGTCTTTGCTTCCCCACAGTAATGAGCTGTAGTGTGTTAGAGACATTTGCATCCATATTACTAAATACTGAAAACTTGAGGGCTATATCATAAAGTCTCACCCATGTTTATGCATATTCACATCCCAGCACAGCTCTGCTAGACAATCTATTATTGTTTATTAGCTATTACTAAGATTTTACTACACACTTGAATCACATTACATAAACATTTGTGTAACAATTTTGTAATCAATCACATTTACATTCCATTTACATTTTCTGCCAATAGGTTTGAATGTTCACTTTTGAATTTTACCCTCAGTTTCTATAGCAACAAATTATAAAAAAAATAAAATCTTTCAATAAAGCATTTTTTCTACTTTTAAACATAAATGTGGCAACTTAGAATCTGAACTTTTGACAGAATTTCATCTTTTGTTTCAGTAATCTAGGAGTGAAATAATGAAACAAAATGTTTTAAAGATGTATCAGGAGGGAAGGAACCTAGTACAGAGAGCTAATATGTGGTAATGAAAGATGATTTGTGACAAAGTCAGCTTTCAGTGTGTTTCAGCATTCAGTGTGGCCAAAAAACACAGTGAATCAGACAGACTGTGTAGGTTTGCTGGTAGTGCGTCTAATGTTGTGACTGGGTAACCCTTACTGCCATACCTGACTGAGTGCTGGGACATCCTTGGTGCCTGTGCAGGGGGCTAGAGCAAGTACTGGCAGGTCATGTCCCTCAGTCTGGCGAGCCTCCAGACAGTTCTGCCTCTGCCGTATCACTCCTGCCTTCGCATCTGAATCATCTGGAATTCTGTAATAGAAGTAGTAGTAGCAGTTATACTTTTGAAGATTACATCAGTGGTTAAGAACCCTTACATCACGTGAAAGCTTTTTTGAACCTTTATAAAACTCTTTACATCCAAAAATCTCTTTATGAAACAAGGTTCCTCTGGGAAGCAAAAGAGTTCTCCTATGGCATCAAAGAACCAATCAAGCTTCTGGCATATCAAAAAACATGTAGTAGAGCTGAGCATTCATACTACTCTGGGGCATAATAAAGTCCAGCGTTCATGCTGCCTGACAGTGAACTGTTCTGGTCATTTTAAGATGTACTGAGATGTACAGTGCTAGGTTGGCAGATCTATTCATCAGAATCAGTAGAACACACAACTCCCGTGAAGAGAGATGAAATATCTTGTAAGTTAAGGTGGCACTGGCCAGGCCCATAGTCCAACAGACTAATTTATTCAGTTAAGCGATGGGGAAATATAACCATTTATGCAAAAATAAGCACAAATATAGACAAAAGCCTCGGTCTGGTTTCTATCCCTGTGATAGAATGGGTTCAAGGCAAAAGTGTTAGTGGAGTATCTGCCACACTGGGCAGAACACTTCACTCTGGAGACCAATAAGGGCTGACAGATCAGCATTCTGGGTAAAAGGAGCCTCTTTGTCAAAGAAAAGCCATTCATCACACAGAAAAATAAAGACATGTGAATAACCACCCATAATTCTCCAGTGCCACTCAAGCACCGACACACACAGTCGTGCATGCACACACACACACACACACACACACACACACACACACACACACACACACACACACACACACACCCACACACCCACAC
>JBBJLS010000155.1:13918457-13948168 GCA_037577275.1 Bryconaethiops microstoma | reverse complement strand
CAGACACACACATGCGTGCATACACACACACACACACACACACACACACACACACACACACACACACACACACACACACACACACTCACGCACTTGAGCTCTGGATAGACGTTGTCCAGATACCACTTGAACGATTTGCACTTGAGACTCTTCCGCAGTTGTTGCCTGCCGCGAATGCTGATAAGAGGAGAAAGAACAGAATGAGAGAACAACCTTTTCCATAACGCCCTCTTATAACACACACAAAGACCCTTTCCCCTGGCCCCCATCACACACACACACTGGCCCCCATCACACACACACAAGTCTTCGGTGACTCACTCTCCATAGGACTTGCCCCTGGCCGCTGGTCGTGCAGAGTAGTAGAAGAGTTTGAACTCATCCATCCACACTTCGGCAGCACGCCGGGTGTTTCTGAAAACAAACACCACACAGCTGACATCAAACAACTAATAATTACTCATTAAGAGGTGTTTAGATGTAGTTGTGGGGATCCCCATACCTTGCACTATTATGTTTTCAACAGCAGTTTCTGTTTAGTTTCAGGCCTTCTTTGTGATTAACAAGTACCACAGTGTCCTCCTGAGCCAAACTAATAAATGCAACCACAGTTATTTCATTTTATAATAGTTATAAATTGCTATTGTTGTTAGTACTAACAGTAGTATTCTTATATACCACATGATTGCTATATACCAAATAGACCTATATACCACAGGCCTATCTGGTAATATTGTTACTAATAACACATTATAATCATTTCATTATTATCACGATTGTATACTCGTGAGTGTAGTTTTCAGACATATCGTCTTATTTATATGAACAGTATTATTATTTTTTATATTTTTTAAAATATTATTGTTACTAGTATTACTGTTATTATTATTATTGTTGTTGTTTGCATTACTATATACCCAATGACTATTTAGTAATATTATCTAAAGGAGTGTTTTTCAGTTATAAGAACAAAAAACAACAAAAAACAATAATATGCATTTCTTTTAGTATTTATTTAGTATTTATTTGATTACTAGTTTACCACAAATTTTATTCAAATACTTATATTGCTACATAATATATTTTACATGGCACAGTATAGCAGCACGACAGTGATTCCTAATAGGTATTTTCACAAGCTGGTATCAAGAGACTACAGATATTATGACTAATATGAACTTGGCCAGAACTGAGGCTGAGTCAGAGAGAAATGGCTCAAGTCCATGTAGATTTCTACAAATCTTTCCAGTTAAATACCAACCAATTCATGTTAGCTTGAAGCACTATGGGTGTAGACAGAGAAGAAATGTTGACATCTAAATTGTTAAAACATAGCCTAGGGTGAAACAACCCAAAATATGTACATAAATACACACATTAATTATCTATGGACATGCTGATCCAAGAAATAAAATGAGGATAATATATTAAAAGTATGCCAAGTTGAGAACATGTTAATGTCTTTAGCAATTATTTATTAACTCTGTTAAATATTCATTTATATCATCTATATGCATAAACATGTAGACACACCACACACAACTCTACAGAATCAAAAGCGCATGTTGTACTTTTTCCTTAATATTTCATAGAGTTTGGTGCTGAGCTGTTTTCCCCAATGGCAAAACGTAATAAAGAAAACACAAACTATGCAGCACATTTCTCCTGGCCAGAAAATGGGATGATCTAAATATATGGCAAAAAGTCAGCAAAGGGAAGCAGAAAATGTTACACAGACTTGGCAGTAAAACAGTGGAGGAAAATTGCTTATGGATGTATTCAGCATATTCAAAACTACTGTTTAACAACCCTAAGGATAATACATCAATAAAACTCTATTTATACAGTTTCGGTATTCTCATCCTTCTACAGGAATACTCCTGTGGTGCATTACTATGCAGCTTTTTAGGTAAAAGTTTGAACTAAAAGCTACAAAACTCATTGAACACTGCCGTTTGCTCTGCACTCAAACATTGTAACACAGTGTCTAGATACACCACATGTTCAAAGTTTTGTAGACACCTGCTCATCCAGTGTTTCTTCAGAGGTCAGAAGTACAGATAGGGAGGTACAAACAAATGCCAGTGCTCTGTCCATATACACAAATTAAATACACACTAACAATGCTTGTTAAATAAGCAACACATAGCGGCCTGCTTGAGCACTATGTGATCTGCAAAGCATGGGTCAATACACAAAAAACAAATATGCACATAATCACTCCAGTAACCAGGATGCCCACAAAGTACTTTATAACATAACAATGCCACCCTTGCAAATCAGCTGTTATCTAAATAAACCCTGCAAAAATTCTCACGGTATATCTGAACGGACTTTTCAGTATGGATAAAATGCAATACGTACATAACAATTTCTTTAAAACCTATTAGTGTTCAATGCACAGAAAGATGGAAGCTAAAGGCTACAGGTTTAGTAAAAAATATGTGCATTCCACATTAGAGTGCTAAAATACTTTCTGTGTTAGTTAAGTTCGCTAGCAGAGAAAGGCACACAGATGGTAATAAAAGCAGAAGCTTGACTTATTCATGAGTAGGCTTCCCATTCACAAGAACACTACAGTGGATATTGCCTGTTAGTATGTGTCTGTTTTTCAGCCTTTGATTTCCTTTGTGTTAATTCATTCTCACTGTTTATTTACACTGTTGCAATAATTAACAATGAAATACTTCTATAGGTTGGCAGATTATCTAACTAATCTAGACATGGGTGGTTTCTTTTCACAGATTCAATTGGTAATACAGTATAACTAGGAGTAACTAGGATTTCTACATTACAGATTTGATTCCATTTGACAACATGACATCCCACACGATACCCAGAATACAGCAAAACAACAGAAACAGAAATAAATCTGCCTGCAGGCTGACACCATCTGTAGCCAATAATAGAATTCGGTGCTAATGTGTAACTAATAAATGAGGCAAATCACTCTATAACATTGTTATGTATATGTATGTCATTGTGGGCTAGTCAACAGATGATTGTGTAAGTATGAGCACAGCTAAAGAGTCTTACTTGATGTAAGTGTTAGCATTGCCCTCTGGAAAGATGTAGGGGTGTTTCTTGCGGAAGACATGACCAACTCTGCTGCACGGGATGATCTCCAGACTTCCCCCACACATCCACACTCTGAACGAGATCTCTGCAGAGAATGTGCAAAGACTAGCAATGCTGTACAAGCCTTATGCCTTTGCATTTAAAACATTCAGCATACTTTTTATATAACAAAAAAAATATGCATTAAACCATTTCATAGATTCATTATCACTATTGTGCCTCATTCAAAAAGCGGTTTGGGCTGTAACATTCCTTTCACCTTCCGCATAAAATTGGCAGGGTTAAACTGCTATAGGTTAAATAAGCAGATAAAAATAAATGTGTTGGTTCTTGTGATATAAGGAAATCTGTGGAAATATAAAACAGGCTGTTTTTGCAGATTCATTTCTGTATATGGACTATACTGCAGAGCGGAATGTTTTGAAACTTTTAACAGTGTTAAATTATTACATTAATCACTTTCACGTAAACTGATTAGGTGAACTGCTTCAATTACAAGTAGCCCATTTTAAATCTGAGTTGCTTGAAAAAAATCAATATCAGCCTATATTTTTGTACAAGTACTAATATTGGTAGAAAAATTGTGCCATCTGTAACAACTACTAACTTGTATTAGACTTCACAGCAGAAGTAACTGGAGATCAAACCCACTTATAGGAAAACAGTAGCCATTCAGAACTCAGCTAATATAACAGGTAAAACATGCCGACAGCAAAAAATGCAGTCTGGCTCTAGAAAAATGTGTGTGGATTACAAAGGAGGGGCTTCTCTTAGCAAATTAACACATTTAAAGGGAAGAGCACCGAAAGCACATTGAAAAATTAGCTGATAGACTGAGAAAATGTGCCTCTGTAACGTAAGTAACTTGTTCATGCGCATGATTTACACCAAGCCTCCGGCATAGGGGTTCACTCTCGCTGCAACATGGATTAGATCATACGGTTGAAATCTCCTGTCTAAATATGCCTCTTGCCCTACTCGTCTGCAATCATGTGCACAGTGGCCCGTTTCAATTTGAATAAACGGACTCTCTGAATGGCTGGTTCTAATTCAGTTTTAAGTGTGCAGTTTTAATGTCAGCTACATTTTGGAACCTCATGTAGTGGGAACTACCCAATATGTCACTGAATTTAAAACGGTTGCTGTCTCTTTGTCAAGAATAGACAGTTTTCAACACTTTTAAACATGATAGGGCATAAAACCTAGGAAAGCACCTCTGTCTCAGTGGCCTTCCTCATAGGTGTTAAATATGTCCTGACACTGCTAAGAGGGAAAACCAAATAAAAACTGCGCTGGACACAAATAGCAGGCACAGTGTAAGTACACTCCATTTTAGAGACCGAATAACTGTGGCATGTCCTTGTCCGTGGTCTGTCTGTGAGCAAATGAAAGTACTGAAACTGATGTCTTACCAGGATGGTAAAGATTTCTGTCACAAACTCACCAAAGTTCTCTCCCCCCCAGATGTCCATGGCTGTGTCATATTTCCCCAGATGATTAAACCAGGACTTGTTAATCACAAAGAGCCCTCCAGCAATTATGGGTGTCCTGGGGGATTCAAGAATAAACAAAAAGATTAGTTCAGTGAATCTTAAGTGATATTCTAACTACACAAAGACTGCTGTACTAATTTAGTCTGCTGGACTAAATTAATTGTTCACACTTTACAGTAGGTAGAGAAAAGAATCACCCTCTTCAGACTATTCACAATTTGTCGCTTTGCAGCCTGAAATGCAGACATAAAAAATCCAGCCGTATTAACTCATTGCAGTTTATAACACCCAAGTGAAACATATGATAGCAAGAAAAAAGATCTGTGAATTAAAACAAAAAAATAAACCAAAGGATCACCCCCTTCCAAAAAAAATCAGGGGTAACTAATCATGTCCACTGCAGAACAAGCTAATAGGCTTCCACCTGTGATCAACCGTATATGTTTTGATTAGTTCAACGTAAAAAAAGGGCTATTCCTAGAGCATTCCAGTGCTTACAAGGTACTGTTAAAAGTTCTCAGAGATAAACCTGTAGACAGGCACAAGTCAAGAGATAGAAACAAATTAAAAGGCTTTATGAATCCCTAGGAGCCCAATAAAATATCTAATTAAGACGTGGAAAGTGCTTGGCACTACTAGGAGTCTCCCTGGCCATCCCTACACACTGGATGGAAGAGCGAAGAGGAAACTGGTCAGAAAGGCAACTTTGAAGTTGTTACAAAAATTTATGGCAAAGCGCAGTCATTGTGTGCATGTGGCAATATCACAAGTGTTCCACAAATATGGCTACGTTGGGAGGGTTGCAAGTAAAAAAAGCCACCCCTCAAGAAAGACCACATTAAGTCTCGATTGAGCCTCAACACACCTTGAAGATTCTGAAGCCAAGTGGAAAAAGGTGCTATGATCAGATGAGACCAAAATCCAACTACTTAGCCTCAACACCATACGGTAAATCTGGCAGGAAGCCAATACAGCTCACCATCCAAAGATCACCACACCTGCAGAAAAGCATGGAGGCGTTAGCATCCCGTTGTGGGCGTGTTTTTCTGTAGCAGGGCCTAGCACACATGTCAATGACCCAAAGCAGACAGCAAAATTGAGCATACTGTGCCTGAGGGGAAAAAAGGTGACTGTCTGGGCGTGGCCTAGTCAGAATCCAGACCTAAACCCTATTGAAAATATTGGGAATTACTTGTCACCATGCAATTTGAAAAGTTCTGTAAAGAAAAATGAGCAAATATTGCAGTCTAGATGTGCAAAGTTGGTAGAGAAGTATCCCAAAAGACCCAAAGCTGTAATTAAAGCAAAAGGTACTGACACAGGAGGGTGAGTCTTATTCATCTCAGTAGTGCTGTTCTTTTATTTTTGTAGCTATGATATCTTTGACTTGTACTGAGTAAATATAGCTGGAAAATGTCTTTTTTTATATATAGCTTCATTTCAGGCTGCAAAGCAACAAAATGTGAATCAGCCAAGCTGTGTCAGTGTCTGAAGTTGGATTCTCCTATTTGGCGCTGGAGGCTAATGTAAAAAACATGTTACTTATCCATGCCTTTATTTCCTGCAGGGATTACTCCTGCAACACTCTCCTCACTGGGATTCCCAAAAACTCCATCAGACAGCTTCAGCTTATTTAAAATGCTGCTGCCAGAGTTCTAACCAAAACCGAGTCAAGAGATCACATCACTCCAATAGTCCTTGCTCTGGCTCCCAGTTCAGTAGAGAAATGATTTCAAAGCAGTACTCATTGGGTACAAGTCACTAAATGGTTTGGGCCCTAAATACATCTCTGACATCTTTGTATATAATCTGTTAGATCTGCAGGAGCTGGTCAGCTCATGGTGAAAAGAGCTGAAACTAAACATGGTAAATATAGCTCGATGCTGGAACAAACTGCCCATCAACATCAGATCTGCACCAACTGTAGCATTAAAAAGCAACTAAACACCTTACTATTCTCCTTCGCCTTCTTTGAAATATCAGTACTTCCAATGTACTTTCAATATTCTTTTATTGATTTTCTATGTATTCTTTTTTTTACTTCCTACTATTTTTGTTTAAAACTTTTATTCTTTGTGTATGACAACGTGCTATATAAATGACTTAACATTATTAACGGAAGCTTGCAGACACCAATTAGAATGCTTTTACAAACTTTTCCTTTGCGCAATCTCTAGCAAAGTAAATCTAGATATTTTATATTCCCATGCACATTAACGTTTTGGGTAGAATAGCCTGTTTTCTTTTTGAAACAGTGTAACTGTGTGAGTGAATACATTTGAGTGAATATGTACATTAAAAAGTTTGAGAAACACTCTAAAATTAAGCTTGAAATCTTACATTTCAGGAAGGCTAGGGTCTTCCCACTTCTGTATCATATATTAGTGGATTCAGCAACAGAAAAATTGCTTTATTCTGGCAGCTGGCAGGCAGAGACCAGTGATATGCTGATGTAAGAGAATCCATTTTTATCATCCAGAGAAAGTTTGGGAAGCCTCCACAGTGACCCAAGTGTACAACTAGAGTAACTTTACACTCTCTAAACCTTTCCTATCATGTTACCTATGCAATTTGCTCTCTACGTAAATGAACTGTTATTGTTCTGGACATATAACAGGGCAGCATGCTCTCAGTCACTCATATCACCCATATCAGATCACAACTTTTTCTAAGAAAGAGACAATCATATTGAATGCAGGGCATATTTTAATGGCTTCGAAATTAAACACAAGCTTGTGTTAGGACAGACAGCCCCTAACCCAGGCATGTCCATGATCAAAACCTACTATAAGTGCTGCTAAAATGGTCTTATTTTGAGAATTTGGTGATTAATCATTCATTTGGCATACATGACAAAACAACCGGCAGCGCTGTAAGTGCAGCCCATAGCGAGGAAGCTAGGCTGTATTGTCTGTGACTCACATTTCCAGGGACAACACAAAGCCTTTCTGTTTCTCTGGGCTAAACCCCCTACCTTTTGTCACTATTTCCCCCTCCTGCCTGTCAGGCTGAGTAAGTGCGCTCATAAAAAGAGACTCAGGGGAACAAAATCATCCATGAACAGCTCTGGAAAACTGCAAGCTACAGGCTTACCGAATCCAGCTGTGCTTATTAGGGGGTGCGAACCTCTGTATCATACTGATGCAAATCCAAAATGGAAATCCAAAAAATATTTATATGCCGTATACTGTAAATGTTAACATGAAAACAAGAAAGAAGCAACATCGGCCCACCCTGAGTAAAAATACACGTCATACTCTTCATAGTGAAATTCTCACCAGTACTGCTGTGATTAGTCCTTTAGGGACTTGTCCTATTCCTTGTCCTTTATGCTGATTTAGCAGCAGTTTTGTCTAACTGACTAGCATAAGGGAGAAGACCTGGTCCATCAGAGAGACACTCACTCTCTCACACTCACGCACACCGAAAGACTTAAAAAGGTTTACAGTGAGCATCAGATTGTTTCTATCCACAAAATTTTAAAGATGACAGTTCATAAAAACAAGGTCAAGCAGCAGACACTGGGGACAACAAAATGACATACTGGCAAAGGACAAAAACGACTCTCCTGGTTCTAATGGGGAACTAGAGAGGCCTAGAAGCCAAAGTGTCTTGCATCTCTCATAAATTTTATGATGATCTGGGGATGCTTCAGCAAGCCTGGAATGGGGATTTTAGTTTCTGAAGGATGCATGAATCATGCCATGGCATGGAAGAAAACTTGCTTCTTTCTGAACTGACAATGTTCCCTAACTCTGAGAATTGGGTTTTCCAGCAGGACAGTGCTCAATGCCACAGAGGTGAATCAAGGTGTGGATGAAGGACCACAAGATTAAGACCCTGTCATGGCCAGCCTAATCTCCCTTTGAAAACCTCTGGAATGTGACCAAGAGAAAAATGGATGGTCCCAAGCCATCAAACAGAGCTGAGCTGATTAACATTTTTGCGCCAGCAGTGGCATAAAGTCACCCAAGAACAATGTGAAAGACTTGTGGAGAGCATGCCAAGACACATGAAAGCTGTGATTAAATATCTGGGTTATTCGACCAAACACTGATTTCTGAATTCTTGTTAAGTTCAAACCTTAGTACTGTGTTGTTCAAAATTTAATATAATCTCATAATCTGAAAACACATTTTGTTATTTTGACCAGCAGTCATTTTCTGCACACACACACACACACACACACATATATATATATATATATATACACACACACACATATATATGGCATGGTGGTTGGTGCCAGAAGGGCTGGTCTGAGTATTTCAGAAACATGATCTACTGGGATTTTCATGCACAACCATCTCTAGGATTTACAGAGAATGGTCCGAAGAGAAAATATCCAGTGAGCGAGGGTTGTCAGAACGAAGATGCCTTGTTGATATCAGAGAATGAGCAGACTGGTTCAAGGTGATAGAAAAGCAACAGTAGCTCAAATAACCACTCATTACAACCAAGGTATGCAAAATACCATCTCTGAACGCACTACCCGTTGAACCTTGAAGCAGATGGGCTACAGCAGCAGAAGACCATACCTGGTGACACTCCTGTCAGCTAAGAACAGGAAACTGAGGCTACAATTTGCACAGGCTCACCAAAATTGGTCAAAACAAGATTAGAAAAATGTTGCCTTGTCTGTTGAGTCTGATTTCAGCTGCGACATTCAGATGGTAGGGTCAGAATTTGGCGTAAACAACACTGTTTAAATGATACAGCCTACACAGCCTAGTATTGTTGCTGACCATGTCCATTCCTTTATGACCACAATGTACCCATATTCTGATGGCTATTTCCAGCAGAATAATGCACCATGCCACAAAGCTCAAATCATCTCAAACTGGTTTCTTGGTTCTGGTTTCACTATACTCCACTATACTCCATGGCAATGAGTTCACTATACACCAATCTGCAGCAACTGTGTGATGCTATCATGTCATTATGGACCATAATCTCTGAGAAATGTTTCCATCACCTTGTTGAATCTATGCCACCTGGTCCAAGCCAGTACTAGCAAGGTGTACCTAATAAAGTTGCTGGTTTGTGTATATATGGCCACTTAAGTTGTAATGCCATCCACCTGTTTGTACCATGTGATGTGACTTAGAGGTGTGTTCACAGTCTTGCAATATAACCCGAAAGCAGCTTTTTCAAAATTGTTTCATCTATAAGCTACAATTTGAATGTTAATATGATCGCGAAAATAACTCAGATCGTTTAGATGGCAAGATGTGGTCTGTTTTGGACCTTGTTCAAGAAACAAGATTTTCTAGGACATTTGACTTTTTTCTCTAATTTTCCAACCATTTTTCATGACTGGACAATAGACCAGCTGTTTTCTCAAGTATTCCAGGATGAGTCAAACTCCCCAGAACTCCATTCTTTACTGTCTTATTAGTTTTAACTCAAGGAGCCATCCAACTACTGAAGCCTGTGCAGTAGTTGGATGTGCAGTAGTGGCTCCCCGCTTCTTCACTTGGTGAATGGGTTAAATGCATAGAACGAATTTTGTGCTGCTCACACTGTGTAATATGTTGTGTTCAAATATGACAAATGGACACTTTACTTCACTTATATTGGTATTAACACAAACATGTCTTGTTGCAGACCAAAAAACTAGTAACCAAATGATGTTGTAGATTAGGCCTGGTTTTCAGTTTCTGCAAACTCAACGGCATTTTGGCTTAAAAAATATATCAAACATAAGCAAACTCCCTACTGTTTCAGTTACATCTGCTCCATCCGTCATGTGCAGTCAGTGATGCTATGAGACTCAGGCTGTCTGTGGCCCTACACCAGTGCAGGGCATGCTTGAAAACATGCAGGCTCTGAATGATGGCTCAGTCTTTCTTTGCCTCACTGACTGCTTATGTGAGCTATTAACAGCCTTTATTACAGCATCAAGAGTGAGAGATTAAGAATGAGAGAGAGCTGGCACCAGTGTGCTGCTAAGAGTAACAATGTTACATCAATACACTTGAAAGGAGTAGTAATAAAGAAATCATACTGTTAACATCGAACACAACCAAGTGTGGCTCACTCATTGTTACTTTTGTGAAGCATTTTCCAAAGATGAATCCCTCTATAGAGATTATTGACTCTTTCTCTCATCTGGAAATGATACATTTTTAAGAAGAAGATCACAAAGAAAGGTGAAGCTGCAGGAAGAGGCATACAAACTGAGAGAAAGTAAAAAGCAGGGCTCAGTCTCCCACAGACTAGTGGTCACTGAACTGACCCGTTTGCCCCTCCTCTAGAGATTGTAATGTTCTCTAATACCCCTCTTAGCGCTTCCCTTCACCTACTTAATGGGTTCTGTGGGGTCGACTCTCTTGGCTCTCTTCTCTGCAGATAGCTGCTCCCACTTGAAATGGAGACTCCAGTCAAACCCTGAAGCAGAGAGGGAAGGAGAGAGAGACAGAGAGAAAAAATTGGTATTCAAGAACAATCAGATTTTCTGAATAACACCATTGAATAACAACTGTGTTCACTGTCCCTTTAGGGTCTAACCAATATATTTGATGCCCAATAATAAAGTTCAACCAATTTGGTGTCATCCGCAAAAGTCTTGCAGATAAATCACTATATATATTTTATGATAATTCTGTATTATATACATCAGCATTTTAGTAATGGTAGTGGCATGCTAAGAGTGTACATTATATTTCAAATATCCAACATGTAACTCTGTGTTGAATTCTCTTTCAACTGATATCATGGCATCCAGGGCCAAAGAAAAGAAGTGAGGATTATTTATTATGCATTGTTGTCACTGAAGTTTTTTTTTGTTTCTTTTACGTTTTGGTCATTCAAATGTATTCTCTTCTCTGCTTTTTTGGAAAAAGTATGTGTTATGAGTTAGGAATAATAACTTATTTAATGATTCATTATTATTTATGATGTCTAACGAAAAACATGTCAACTAAGACCTATGTAACAGAAACCAAAACAGTGTAGAATATTACAAAGATACATCTTTGTACCTCCAGTATTTTTATTACTTAACATGTGACACTAAAGGCAACACTACACTTCACCCTCTCCTCCTTCACTCTTTTATAATGTCATCTATGTCTTCTCTTGTACTGTAATCACACTCACTTTAAAACTCAACAGAAATCTGTTTATTTAAGCATGTTTACTCAACTTATCTCTGCTTGATTATCTGTATTTAACCAACTGTGTGATGCTTGGCTCAGGCAACTGTATCATGTTCTGTAGTACATCACTCACTTGTTTCCTGTGCAATCTAACAGAATTATCTAAACGTATATTTGTTTTGTACTAATGACAACATTAACACAAATTGAGGGTCTCTGAGGGTGCTGTGGTTTTGCTAGCTGGATTTAAGATAGATTTATAATAACAATGCACCATTTTCTTGAATACATTAATGAAACAATGAGATAATATGTCTTTAAGGCATGTCTTCAAAGTGAAATACTAATACTAATTATAAAACTAGATTTCAGTTTTTCTATCTATGCATATTTATGTGTATTTACACTGTCTGAAAAGTTTGGACACACCTTCTCATTCAACGATCTACTTTGTTATTATTATTGGATACATTGTAGATTAACATAAAAGAAAACATCACCTATTGCTCTGATGGCAGCTTTACACACTCTTGGCATTTTTTTCAATCAGATTCATGAGGTATTGATCTGGAATGGTATTTAATTAACAGGTGTTCTTCGTCAAGAGTTAATTAGTGGAATTTTTTGCCTTCTTAATATGGGATCATCAGAAAGGGTTGGTACACAGTTACAAATCCTATTCAACTACGGTTCTACTGCACATTATGGCAAAAACCACTTTACTAAGTAAAATAAAACAAAAAATGGAAATACTAAAAACAAAGAAATAACATTGAATGAGATGATGTGTCCAAACTTTTGACTGGTAGTGTCATTTGCATATCTCTCTGGATGAGAGTGATTTGTTGAAAATATGCTGTAGTCACCGAAATTGCAATAGCCACATTTTTTTTTTATTAAAAATTATTAATCACTTTATCCTTGCTACTGGAAACATATGAAGAACACATTTTAGACACTTTCACTTTCATCTTAAAATATTGGAAGATGTTTAATTTTTGACCATATTCAAAATGGATTAAATTATTGGACATTTGACAATTTTAGCTCCTTGAAATTAGTACTGATAAATTATTCACACTGTTTCACACGGGCCTTAGCAAAGAATGCAGCAAATTAATGAACTCAGAGCAACTACCCTTACCGCCCCGCAGATCTGAGGAAGCAGCGACATAGGCAAACGAGTCCATGTTGATGATGTCAATCACTGGGCTGGCGACACAGTTTGGGTCCTGAGATGAACGAGGCTTGTTGTAAATCAAATTGTTAATTAAGTTATTCAAGCTTAATTAAGCAACATTCTGCATTTCTGAGGCATTTCCTGGCATCAGTCTAAATCAGGCATAAGGTGAAGTGAAGGCAAAATAACGGCTACAAGGATAATATAAGCAGCTTTAAGACTTTTCAGCTTGACTTCACATCTAAAGAGGGGAAAAAAATCAATGAGCACTGGGATTATCTGAGTTAAGAGCAGGCGAATGTGTCATGTACACACACATGCACAAACACACAGCACGCACATCCTAGAAATACACACACACACACACACACACACACACACACACACACACTCTGAATCTTCTCCAGACACTGGGTGCTTTGACCGCATCATTCAATCCCTTCATGCTCCATAAACATCACCCCATGAGAGAACAGTATTCTTGTGATGTTAGAACGAAGGAGATGTAAAAAATGGTTCCTCCTCATGGACATTGCAACAAGCTATACAGAAATAAGACACATAGAAGTAACATAAATTTTGATCTCTAGTTTTTAACATAAATTTGCAAAATCAACTAGTGTATCTTCTGGAAAGAGTACCTCTTTGATTCTCTGAAGTAATGGAGGCAGCCAGTCTTTGTTGACCTCACAGTGGCTGTCCAGAAACGTCAGGACACCAGCTCCAGCAACATCTGCCCCGCGAACCCTAGACCTGATCAGCCCTAAGACATTAAAGAGGCCACGTTATAGCCTCTGTCCACAATTAGGCACCCATAACACCGTAACACTCATGTTTATGTTAAAGTGTCTTCCTCTCAAATTTTGCCTGCATAATAATATAAGCAGTTTCAAATATTGTTAAAAGCCACATAGTTTTCCCTTTTCCTTAAATGAAACAGGCTGAAACTGTGTCTTTTGACTAATATACGGTCACTGCTGGAACAAAATCCTGATCCTTGGATGGATTTTAATGTAGGATCATTTATAAAGATGATTTAAGTAATTTTCCGTTCATCATGAAATTTTTGGCTTTCAGAAAATGAAAATTAGAGATATGACATTTTGTTCAGACTGCAATCATACATACATGACATCTGTTCTGATTTGCTGCCCTGTCTTGTGCATTTGGCAGTACGATCTGAAACATTTCTTTTAAATGTATGGGCCTAAGCTGCTGTATGCAGAATAGAACAAAATCCTTTATGGTTACTGTACAGAATACAATAGAATTAAGTAATAGATGGAATAGAATAGACAAAATAGAATAGACAGATGTTTATGTGTAGATTTTTGCAACAAAAAGCTTCTTTTTGTAGCTTCACATAAATATTGGATTGTGTCTCCAAGCATGGACTAGAGAGTGAATGGTACAAATTAAAAATGCACGTTGTAGACTTAATAAATGTGATACAAGTTTTTTCATATTTACTAGTTGCCAAATTTACTCATTTTGAGGAACATTAACAAATCCCTTTTAGGGCCCTACCGATATGTTTGATGGCTGATATTAAAGTTAATTTGTTGAATATTTCAGTCAGAACAAACAAAAAAGAACCAGTGTTGGACTACACAATCCACTATTACATCACAGCAAAGATGAAACAGATGCGTCTCATGTTTCTACTTTCCTGTTCTTACCTCCCATTTATTTATAAGATGCTTTAGCAATCCATGTGATCTAAGCATCTGTCACAGCCTGAACACAAAAAAAGGACTCACAACAAAATTGCCTGTCTTCCAATCATAAAACATGATCAAGTGGTCTCTGGAGAGGCATTCTGAACACATGAAAATGCCAAATGTTCCACTGTCAAACCAGAAAATCTTTTCAGAATAAACACCTGAAGTGCATGCTGATGAGTGCTGAACTTTTGAAGCTTACCTGTCTGCTTATGACAACATAGGTTTTCTCACTTTAAATCAATAAAACCCTAAAGTAACTATGGCAACTTACCAGCAAAAAAGTGATGAATACAGAATTGTTAGATGGCTGGAAAAGAACAATTACATAATTTGGATGTCACCCAGGCTAATCAGAGACAGAGACATTCATGATTAAATTTATTTTTGAGACTAATTAGGCTGGGACATGGTTTTAGGTGTATGATTTCCTTAGATCAAGAGACGCTTTTGTGTGTATGAGGTAGTTAAAGCAGCAGCGCACGTTAAAGAAGAGGACACAACGGCATTGTTAAAGTGCACGGCTCCTGCTGAGTTTCATACTGCAAGGCAACTTCAGCCAATTAAAAATCCCATTTCATCCTCAATAAGGCTTTATTTTCTGGATGAGCGAGTGCGCTTTCTCTGCGTAGCTGTGACCAGCCTAGATGTGTATAAGGGAGTGCATGTGTGAGTGAGTGTGTGTACGCTCATATCCGTGTGGTGTGCTTCCTCTATGAGCTGGCCAGATGGGGAAAGAAAGAGCCAGCAGCAGAGATTACATTTACCCTCAGCAAATAGAGTTAACACAGCAGAACACCACACACTGTTTGTTGCTCCAGAACAACAATGGAGTTTAAGCGCATTAAACCTTCTAACAATTTTCCTCCATATAGAGTTGGCTGCGCATTGGCTTTGCACATTAATCAATGCTGTATAAGCGACAACGTGTGACTGTGTCTAATGGAACCTTGAAGCACAAGGATAAACAGGGGTGGAGAGCAGCCAACTGATGCCATTTATTATTAGTAAAAACATCGCTGCAATCAGATTACTGATTTAATCTGACGTTTCTCATTTTCACACTTGATTTTGGCCGCTGACATTGCTTTTAGAGGTTTTGCACAATACAGTGCGAGCTTGCACTCACAGTGTAAAAAGTGGTAGATTAATAGTTTTTATGTGAAAGCTGTCATTTGAAGGTGTGTATTATGCACTATTGTTATAAAGAACCCATATCATGAAAAACAAACCTTTTAATAACATTGGGAATTTTAATACGTACAGGTTCCACTCCAACCCACGTACTACGTGTTTGGAAACTACGCGGCAAAGACAGCTGTTCTGAAATCACTGTTCTCATGATGTCACAGAAAATATTTCCCCCCTATATCCATGTATTCAGCCTGTAGCAGTTCAGCCCATTTGAGTGAGCACTGAGACAGACTTTAGGAGACAGGAGAGAGGAGCCCCATGACTGAAATTACTCAATTTCTGTTCAAAAACATAATAAGGAAATGATGCGTCGGCGTTTGTTAGAGCACGTTAAGGTGAGCTTTTGATCAACTGTGTTGGCCCCCTCCTTGCTCCAGCCTATTTCAGCATGGGTTGTTTTAACTCCCTCAGCTGGTCTAATGGTTAACGAGCTGTGCTGAAAAATCAGAGTTCAAATCCTGCTCTGAACAGAATTTTTTTAAGCACAAACTTTCTTTTTTGTTAAGAAAAATGCTTTTAAAAGCCCCACTTTTCAGGTGTGAACAGGTCAGTGGTACTGTATGTGTTGCTGTTGTTCTGGTTTATAAAAAAAAAAAATGAAGACTTGTTTTACACACCTGTCCTGCTGATAGTTCTCCAGCAAGCTTTTCGGGTGCACAGGGGGCATAATCCTGGTCCTGGAAATCTATCACCCTGGAGAATTTAACACAAACCCTAATCTAACACACACTCGATTTAGGCTTTCTAAGGCATTCAAATATTAGAGTTAGGTGTATTGAACGACTAAGGAACAGAATTGGACACCAATGATCTAGAATAATTTTACTGAAAACCTTTTCAAATTAAGGTGATCTTTTTTTTTTTGCTAGGTAAACTTTTCTTATTCACGGTGTAACGTAGCTTAAAACATTCCAAAGCAGGGTTTTTTTGTGAATACTCAATCACCTACTCAGGTTGTTTTTGCTAGACAACTTTTACTTTTACACGTGTCATTTCAGTGAAGTAACAACACTGGGTTCAGGCTTTGTGACACAAAGTTCACAAAGATGATCCTGAAACGACTTAGTAATTCTTAACTGACATGTTCGTCATCAATTCATGTTTCCTACTAGAGAAGTTCCTCTTGAATTGAATAATTTCAGAAATGACTACATTAAGCATGTAAGCACTGACCATTTTTCAATTTAGTATCTACCCATTTTTTCTCCCTATTACATGTGGATCTTTCTGCAAAAGCCTGTCTTAGACTGCAGGAGAAATGCAGCAAGGTGGGGCCCATAAGCCTTCACATGCATCACTTATCAGGCAGGTTATCGTCCATTAAGACAGCTAACCTGCTAAACAGTGAACAGCTCAGCACGGGGAACCACACTAATGGGATTTCATTAAACAGTAAGTGGGCGTTTTAGCTGTAGCCATCTCCAAGGCACTGACCGACACTCACAGCTGCAGCCGGCAGTAAGCAGTGAGAGTGCCGCCAGGCATATTGAAGTGGCAAAATCAATATTTTCCTGGGCCATTTAAAAGCCTCCCGTGTTCTTCAGTTAGACACAAGCCAAAATGCTTTGCTTACAAATAGATTTTTAAAGCTTTATATCAAGCGTCCCAATCACTGTGTTACACAAGCTGTTTACAGCATAATATTGTTGCTTTCTAGAGGTACCATATCTTTCCAGCCAAATCTGGGGGAGGCAAAGGGTCAGATAGAGCCAAAAATGTGCATAAGAAGACTGAGAAAAATCCCAAATTCTGACTCTACTGTAGAATTTATAACACTTCAATGTGGTTTAGGATACAGTATAACTTACTTTGAGTCACTGTGAACCACATCATAAATACCTTAATGAAAACCTAGATACAGTTTGAGCAGTTTGAGAGAATTTTTGGGAACATATTTAAGGCAAAGCTTTTGGTAACCATTTATCTCTAGTGTTTGTTAGCGATGTTTGCCTCATACATCCAGTACTAAACTAGAGGGGTAAAATCTGAACCACAAACCCCAGTCTTGGCTATGGGGTGGAAAACTGTGTAAACTGTGATATTTTGTTGAACTAGTCTTTTTAAAATAAAGGTGCCAAAATATATTTTAAGCATTGCAATAAAAACAATTACTTTCTGATTTAATGTTCTGAAATTGCTGAAACAAGGGAAAAAGCTAAAAACCAATTCTTACTGGGACACTCTATGAACTACTTTGAAGTCCATAAGACCAACACCTGTGGTAAGGTCTCTGGCTACAGGTACAGTCAATGCTCTGCAATCATCTGCCTAGTCTGTTTTTATCCTTCCAGAGTGAGGCCCTACCTGCTGCTAAATCACTCCATCACAAATGCTAAAAATACACAACTACTTTTAAGAGAGGCTGACTTGCCACTGGTACTAAGAGAGCACGCTTAATTCATATGGGAAACAGAGAGGCAGAAAAAGACAGAGTGAAAAAGACAAAAGTGTTGGCCTACCTTCCCTGCGGTTATTGCGAAGACATTTTACTTTGGGCAGCTTGGTGAGAAGAAGGCAGTCATTTGCTGAAAGAAGAAAATAGGATTATTAGAAAACCTGTCAAATCATCTTTTATTGTCTAGGATTTTAAAAAAAGCTAGCTTGTTTTCCTCACTTACAAGAAAATCCTCCTTACACTCTTCATATCTGACCCAAATGAATGAAAACACGACAAAAAATTTACTGCTGTTACTTACTGTCTTCACTAAAGTCATCCACTAAAATGATCTCATGAATTAGATGAACAGGTGTCCGATTGAGTACACTGATAAAAAAAAAGAAAGAAAGACAACATTTATAGTCAAATATATTATGTTCTCCTAACAACCTCTGAACTGCTCCCCAAACATGCATAAACCAAATGAAAAAGTCCAGAAAGTTATGTTTGCTTTTGAAGTTGGACAGTTTGATCACATGTCAGGTTTTCCCTTTTGAAGTTTTTTAAATTTACATTTCAACATTGCTGACTAGCTGGAGAGAATAGCATTACCTACAAAAACTGAAATACTAATCATTTAAATTGAAGTATTAGATTTAAAGACACTGAAACTGATCAAATAATAAAATCTCTACTAATTTCTTTCATTTTAAGGAGAAAGGCTGAAAAGCTGAGAATCTCAGAGCTTGAACTTCTACTGAGAACTACTTCTGAGATTTGTGTGAAGCATAATCACTATTGATTTCAACTGTCTTGTGTGAGTGCAGAAAGACTGGGGCATGTGATGTGTACCAGGGAGAAAAGGACATAAATGCGAAGAGGATCTCTGTTTAAGAAAAATAAACATTAAAGTCAGAAATCAAAAGCAAACAATAACGAAAAGGTGGAACATTTAACCGGATCACAGGGGGGGTAAAACAGGGAACAGCGGAGAACAGCAGACAGGTCACAGGGAAGCTCAGATGGGGGAAGCAAAGTAGGTGTCAGGGTGGACTGGCAACAAGAATGAAGAGAACTTAAAGAGGGCAAGGAACACCTGGGAAAGGAGGGGTTACAAGCACACAGGTGGACACACTGATCAATGGGACAGGAGATGGAAATTAAAAAAAAGTCACATTGGCACAGGTAAAAAAACAAAGGTAGGGTGTGACCAGAAACAGAAAGAAAGAAGCTGTCACAGTTACTCCTGTCTGGGATACAAGGAGATGTTATACTGGGTGGAAACTGTCTACAACCATCAAATCCTTGTCCCCTTGCTGCCTAACTGATAGAAGTTCTCTTAGGCTCTCGGCACTATTCGACTGTTTCTTGTGTCACGCAGACACATTCATCAGGCTGGCCTGTACGTGGACATTTTTTCATGAGACATGGTTTGGTCCTCAGTTTCTGAGACACTGTTTGGTTTATATCACAGTTCAAACTTTTTTCAGAGCTTTTCATATTCAGATTTTTATACAAGATGCATTAAAGTGTTTCCTCTTATTATTAGTCGCTTTGGATAAAAGTGTCTGCCAAATGATTGTAATATAATATAAGATGCACAAGAGATATTTCCCAAAAAAAGAGGAAGTAAATTACATCACAAAATTTACAAAATTATTGCCAGTGTGAGGAGAAAATCTGTTCATATGCACTGAATTAAGTTCCACTCAGCCTACTTCAGTGCCTCGTGTGTTCTTCATAAATGGGATGCGTCTGGGTAGTGGTTATTTTCCATGTGTCAGTCAGGTATTCTTCTGTCACATTGTAATTGCAATAAATTGTGCCTTATTCAGGTTTTTACTATGTTTTATCTTGAAATGAGGTCTGATTGCCATTTCAGATGATGACTACATTTTACCTCGATTGGAATCCTGTGGCTCAAACATATTTAAGAGCAATCAGAATGTACAATTTGAAATAGCACTTAGCTATATACCTAGTGACTTTTTAAATTTTACCATTGTAAATATACGTATTTCTGAAAAGCAGTATATAGCATTTGATGGCTGAGGGGAAGAAACTGAATAATGACACACGTCTTTGTTTGAGCTTGTGTTTTGCCTCTCATTTTAATGTACCACTCCCAGCTTCCACAGAATCAGTGGTCTGTGGTCTCACCATGATTGTGTCACTTACATCAAGCATACAAAGCTACAAGTGGTCTACAAGTGTCTTTCTCTGTGTTTCTTGTTTTCTACACAGTTTTACTTTTCAGCATGTAACTAACATATTAATGTAGATGATTAAACATAGTACAGTATATTTTAAGGTCCATTACTGGGGCTGAGATTTAAAAAAAAAAATTCAGTACAGATGTCTTGATATCAACTTGTTGGAATTCTAGATTTTGAAATAAACATGCTAATTAGTTCACAGGCATACTGATAAGACCAAAACACCTGGGTTTTAAAATCTGGTACTGACCGACAGAAATTTCTGATACTTGTGAGGATGCAATTTTGGTCAGTACCATAACAATACTGATTTTTGATTTCTAAATCTAAACATTGCTGAAGTTCATACTTTTAAGAAATTTAGCCTCAGAACTGAAGGCTTGTTTCTAGTGACTGATTTCCTGAATGTCACTCAGTTGATTTCTGTGAAGCAATCATTGGCAGAATGAGCATAGCAACTATGGAGGCCTCACTTTGCAAACAGCGGGAAGCGTCTGGACAGCTCAGCAAATCTCTATAATGCACTGCATTTAGGAAAAAACCTTCTGAGTTAATCGAATTTGTTATTTGCTTTGATGTAATCTGCCATGGAACAGAGATTGGTGACATTTCAAAAAAATTAGAAAAAAAAAGACTCCCTCTCCTTGTCTGCAGAGAATGATTTCTATAACATGTTCCCATAAGTGGATGATAAAGAGATAGGAAGTAATTTTCACATTTTAATTCACGTTGACTGTCACTTTCTTCTGTCATGTTTAAGTGAGTCTTTTGGTGGGACATACCAGCTTCAGATGGGGAAAAAGGCATTTTCGTGCAGTCACTGCAAAGGTTGCTCTCTTTGTGGTAATGTTTCCATACCTGAGGGGAGGAGGAAAACAATCTCTCTCTCTCTCTCTCTCTCTCTCTCTCTCTCTCTCTCTCTCTCTCTCTCGCTCTCTCGCTCTCTCTCTCTCTCTCCTCAAAGCTTCCACAACATTCTCCCTCATCTCCTTCAGGCCATTCTGTAGTAACAGCCTCTGTCAAGACCAATCACATAGAGCCTTGAGACATGCTCATTCTGTGAAATGTTTGGTTGGTGTGAATGTGTGTGTGACCTCTGTGTAGGAGAGAGGTCAAAGAAAAATCTTCAGAAGGTTATTACTGAGGCTGCTATTGCCATTTCTGTTTGCATGTTTCAGCCATTGCTGAAGGTACAGGGTTACAGCAGAATATAACTTTGAGGTATATGCAATAATTAGTTCCAAGACATCAATAAAAAAAGCTCCAAAATAAACCAGGATGCTTCCAAAAGGTTTTTTTTATCTTGACACACTGGACAAAAACACAATATTATATTTAATATTTCACTATTAAACATTTATATTTAACATTTATATTTAACTATGTTAGCTCAATGATAGGCAAAATGTATTCCATAAAAACAAAAAGCTTGTAATATTCATGGGAACCAATTATCACCATACAGTGCATCCAAAACATGTAGGGGAAGGGGATTCTACTGGGAGAGATTTGTTTCAGACAAGACAGAAAACTACAGAGCAATAAACGAATCCTCAGTAAACGAATGAGCACTAGAGGTCGGCCTAGCCGAAACCAACTCAGCCAAACTGTTGATGTCAAAGATCAGACTGAGAGATCAGAGAGGCTTTTATTGTCATATGGCAAGTTCATATCAATTATGGTACTAAGCATTACCCATTTTCTTAGCTTGAGAAGCTTTTATTTAGAAGCTTGAGGATATTATGGTAAATGAAACAAAACTGCTTAAACATCCAACAAAGCAATACTAATATGGACTATACATAGAGATCAGTGGAACATTTTTCCATGTATATGGAGAAACTCATAATGAGCCTATTTCACATGAACAAATGACTGCTATTGCTGTATTTAAACTACTGCATAGTGCTTTTGCTTCATATAGCTGATACACCAAATAACTAAATAGCTAAAGACAGAAGAGACTCATAAACAGACTTTAAGACGTGTGTCACTAGTTGTTGTGTTTTTTTCAGAAAACAATCAGTTGGTGAACGATAGTTTTAGCACTGCTAGTTAGTTAGCAAGCTGCTATCCAGCTCAGTTAGCCTATTTGAGGCCATATCCTAACTTTTCTGGGTGAAAAATGTGTCTGAAGGACAGTAAAGTGTGGTAGTGTGACAGGTTACATTAGCCAGTGAGTTTTTCTGAAGAGTTTCCACTGATTCTCTGAGCCGTTTGTCTCCATGCACATAACTTTTTCTCTGCACTCTTTTCACAGTCACATTCATAGCCTCTCACCCCTCTCCCCACTAAAGGGGGAACTACAAAATCCCCCATAATAAAGTGTTTAAGATGTAAACTCAGAGGTTCATAGTGGGTTTGGTGTGAGACGTGTGTTTGGTGTGAGAGGTTCATAGTGGGTTTGGTGTCAGAATAGTTCACAATGGTGGTAAATGGAACTACATGCCCATTTCTAAAATTTCCCCGTCAAGGAAGTTAAAGTTGGAGGCACCAGAATGCAACTGCTGCACCATTAGTAACCATCTGACAACACTGTAGCAACCATTAGTAACTACCTAGCAACATAATAGAAACCTAAAAACAACCACAGGTTCCATAGCAACCACACACTCACTTCATTTTTTGTGGAAATGCAATCTAGCTGACGATACATTGCTGTGCGTTTGATTTGTTCAAGTTTTTCAAAGCATTAAAGGAGTTGCCACAGCAATTTGCACTTCTACACCTTTTATATGTGCAGCCTACTCAAACTATTTTGCAGATTGACTGCTACGGAAAACATACAAATCAAATACATTTATGCATATTTCTTGAAGTGCTAAGTGGTTTAATACACTCTCATGTAACCCTACACAAACAACCACCACGACCACCACAACAACAACATGACCATTTTTATTCATAATGGCAGATATCCAAATTCAAGTATCAGAATTAGATCAACAACGTAAAAAGTACCTGTAGCGCCAAAAAGGATGAAGCAATAGATCAAAGTAAACTGAACTGACTATCAATTGATACCTGATCAAACATTATATGGCAGGATCGGCTGCATTCTCAGTGTACTGATTCAGACAGGGACAATTGAGACATTTTATTTTAATCATGGTTACACAGCTAAGTAAATTAGGCACTGTCCAGCTGACGTATTCCAATCTATGGAACTAGCAAATCAAGTTCCTAGAGTTTGTCCTTACCTCCTAACTGTGCGCAGCAGAGTGGAGCGCGCCTCATTGTGGAACGTGATCACGATGCTGGTGGATGGCAGCTCAGTGTCGTAGTGCAGCGTTGTACACCTGAAAAGAGATGGTAGTTCACAGGAATAATGAGGCACCCAGGTATCAATTAGTGTGAGTGAGTTCCAAAGGAGATCAGCGCACTTTCCCTGGAGCAAAGTCACACAAACCCAGTATGAATAAGCGGGAAAAGGCCACTTGTAAACAAAAAACATAATTTTTCAAAATGCTTTTTACTGTGACTCTTTCAAAATTCTTGGCAATGAACGACCCTTGCTCAGGTTATGTGACAGCATTTGAAAGCTGCAAACAGTGTTGGTTAAACAGTGTTAACAAGATACATGAGAGAAATCTTGCTGGGGCAAGTGACCGAAAGCTGGGCAACATGGACAGACAGCGGGAGTGTGTGATTAGAATGATTAAGCCCGATAAAGGCAGAATCCGGAAAAGCACAGACATCAAATATGGGTATCTCATTAAAAATTAACAGCAGGCCACCTCTGCCCTTACTACATGAGGTGTAGGGGACGAAAAAAGACTTGCAGACTGCATGGTACCTATTTAAAAGGAATGATGAACTCATATGCTGCTTAAAAAGCAAGGGCAAAATAAGACCATTCATGATGGTGATGTTTTGTGCACCACTACACTAGCAGATAAAGGCAAGGGTTTATGGCATGCTACACCATCTCTCGGGGAGATGAGACAAAAGTGTTTTTAAAAAGTCAAAGCCACAAGGAAGATACGTTTGCTCAGCGTAATGTCTTGACAGATTGTTAGTAAAAAAAACAGCTTTCTCTTTTAGCGTGCCTGATGTTCAGGATGCTTCTTAAGTATTGATTAATTGATAACAAATAATGGTTTTAATGATATCAGAATTGTATCAGGAAGGTAACAATACTCTGGCAAGGTAACAAAACTCTGTAAATCTAAAATTTAACAGGCGCATTTTCTGTTTTGTTTTTGGTATTTTACTTAATTCACTGCGGTCCACTGGGTTATAATGTATTGTTATATTACCATTTTCATATTTTTTTTTATTACCATTTAAAATCTTTGTCCTTTAGAATCAGACTACTATTTTAGTTGCTGTGCCTTTAAACTGAACCTTGACTGTAGTATTGAAAATTGTTTTTCATCTTTATATGATGTTTGTACACAGGTAATAGAATACTTGTTCAAATATTTCAGGTGCCAATGCTGAAATAACTATTCAGGCATTCATCATATTGCACTTCAACACTGGTTCATAATACCAGTCCTGTTCGGTTTGGTGTTTTTCCTGTTTGCTACACCAGACCCATACCATAAGTAATTTGGTCTGCAGTCAATTCATTGAGTTAGGGGTGCTAGATACAAAAAAGACAAAGTACAACATGTGTGAACTGGGTTGGGTTGCCAGAACTAAGAATGAACAGCCTTAACAAACTTGACATTAAAACAGGCCTGTCTTACTATGTGATGATACTTGATAAGGCTTGGCTTGTATATTCAGTACAGTTGTATTATCATCTTCTTGCCAAGAGTTAACCACTCATCATACTCGAATATAAAAACTAGGATGTATATGCTTGGTGTGAGAACAAATTTTTTGTTAAAACATACAAATGGCTAAAAAACAATTCAGATTCTAAATAGACCATCCAAATAGAAAAACACAATGTTTCTATATGCTTCAGGTGAGAATCTGTAGCTAGTGTGCTGATAAAGATTCTGAGTTCTACACATAGATGTGTTTTAGTAAGCAGGTCCCATTTTCAGTCTAGGTGGGGGCTTGCAGTGAACATACACATCCTCTCTGGTATTGATCCCCCACTGCACTCTTCCCACGCATGCTAGACATCCAATTGCACTAACCCACACAAGGTCTTTGAAGAAGGCAATCTATCAGTTGAACTGTAAGTCCCTTTCACATCTATTTTACGCTTGGGACTCTGCACACATTGTTTGTGTTTAAAGCTCTACAGAACTGTTTTGCACATCTAGTTCAACTTAACATCCCTTTATCATATGCTTTGTAGTCAAGCTACAGTGAATATTTAAACATTTGATGAATTTGAATAAAAAGTTAATACTTAAAAGAGTCAGTAAAATGTTTCCTCTTAGCATAATGAAGTGTTATGGTAGAAAGCAAGGTAGGAAACTGACCGGTTAGTCAACTACCTGAACCTCAAGTGGGTTATGCAGCAACAATACAAGGTACAAAATCAAGCCCCAAAATTGCCTAAAAGAAAAAAAATGATTAAGGTAGTCAAATACCTGAAATACACATCACTGAGATGCTGTAGCATGACCTTACATAGTTGATGCCTGAAAGCCCCCATTTCTGAAAAGATCTAAAGGTTGTTTGCTTTTTCAGACAATGGTTAAAATTATGTTCCTTTTCCACTCTTTTCCACCTCACTGCTCATCACTGATATATTTGAACACTACCAGCAATTAGAGTATCCAGATCAAACCACAATTCTTCAGATTACTGTTTTATCCTGCTTACATAGCAATATAAATGAATAAACTGAGAATGGAAAAATATCAACAAAAAAACAATACATGAAATACATGTCTTAAGCCTTTCCTGTGCTTCTAGAATTGTACTGTTGAATGTCTGATCGTTTGACAAACATATTCTATATACTGAAATAGGTATAATGGAGAAGGTAGTTAGGGAACGGAAGTCGCTTTGGATAAAAGCATCTGATACATGCAGTAAATGTAAATTTAAAGCCGATTTTAATTCAGCAACAATATAAGAAATACATAATCTCAGTGACATGGTACTATACATAATCTCAGTGACATGGTACTATATATGGCATTATTTGTCTGACATGTAATTAAAATAGTCGCTGCATTCTGTAAATAATGCTGCAGGCTATTCTCCATTATCTGGTATGATCCCTTTCATCATTATTCACATGATTCAACATTACCTAGATATGCAAATGCACATCTGAATGCAGAATAACTCTGGCCAAATGCCAGACGTTTGAGGAGCTTCTGTTCCACCTCTTTGAAGAGGCTTTCGGTCCAAAGTCTCTCTTCTTACATTTTGAATGGCTGATTTTAAGCCACTGTTTGGATTCCCCTGTTGGTTCAGATTGGGATATAGTGATTACGTAAACAAAGCAGCTTCATATCTTTTTCTTCTAAAGGAATTATGCCAAATCTGTAGAACTGAGGGGTCATACTGATAAAGACACCTACAGAAAGAGATTTCAGCCACTCGGTACGACATAGATCTGCAAAACTTGCGTATGACTTGAACTTTGATGTATGAAGACTGCCACTATATTGGTCTGTCATTTTATGCTGCATTCTTATTGGTTGGTTATTAGATGTAGGTTGCAGCAGCAGCCACATTGTGACAGGCGCATCCTAAATTTCCCACTCCATCATAATTTTTTGTCCCATGCTATTGTTGATTACAAGGCAGTGACAACGGCCACTTTGAACCTCTTTCACAACGCCGTATAGGACCACAGGTATGGAGCCACAGCCAAAAGATATTTACCCATTTTCTTTCACGTTGGTCATCTTTAATTTGGCACAGCCGAAAATTGGACATTGTAAACCCATCAGAAATTTAACTTTAAATAAATTTAAGTAAATCAAGAGGCTGTGTAGTTCAGATTGTAATTTTAAGGAAAAAATGGCTTGTACCTGATCTTATGTAATTTGGGTGTACAACTGTGAAACAAAATATGTTTTAAATTTCCCAAGTAATTAGACAAGCCCTGGCCTCCTTAATGACTTAATTAAAACTCTATTGAAGAAACACACAATGCACTGCTGTTATTTATGCTAACATTAAATAAATTAGTCATTCTGGGTTAGGAATCTGAGTTTAGTAAATAATAAAAAATATTTTGATGCATTAATGTTTTATAATAATAATAATAATAATAATAATAATAATAATAATAATAATAATAGGGATGCACCAATATGGGAATTCTGGCAATACCCAACATATATCACATGGGTTGTGGGGATGTAGAGAATGGGACACATCGCTTTGTTAGGGAAAAAACAGGAAAATGGGCAGCAAAAAGAATATGGGGCACTGGCTCATGAGACAAAGGGACTGGAGTTAGTACAGAGGGACAACATTTACATTTATGGCCATTGGGATTCTCCTACTTTAGAATTGCAGAGACATGCAACATTTATCTAGAGAGGGTTGCAAATGTAGAAAAATGAATGGAAACCCATTTTACCACAGTAGTCCAGTAACACCTAAACAATTTGATGCAGATAAAACTGACTTCAGCAATTACCTCCTCTGACAGTATGATTCCAATATCATTTTATTCGGATAATACCGAATATAATAAATATTAGTCATTTTACAGGAATAAAGGATGGCAGTTTTGTTGACTGGTGTGAGCTATTTGTGTTACTAGTAAATCACTTAACTGTAAGTTATTTATTTATAGTATTAATACTCCAGCATTTTGTGTGTATAGTATATTGTTTCTCTAGTAATTTTCAGAATATTTATTTTCTTATTTAACTTTTATTTAGACTTTATATTTTATATTGTTCTTGTCTATGTGTTTCTGTGTGTCTGTGCGGTCGTAACATAAGCAACATCCTCCAGGATCAATAAAGTTTTCTGATTCTGATTAACTTATGTACATGTCTGCATATGGCATTCATTTTTTTATGTGAAAAAACATCTGCCTAAACTGTTCACTGTACAGACAAAGAGACAAGACAATGACTCAGTTTTGCATTCTGTCTAAACAGTTTTGGGTAGACAATTTGGAAGCAGGAGCTATCACTCATCACAGCCATAGCCCCAAGGACTTCCTGAGACAGTAGGATGGTTTAAACAGTGAAACACAGAATATCATTAGAACGCCTGTCAGACACAACATCTGGTGTGGGGGAAGCCCAGCGCAGATATCTCTGCAACTATGATGGATGCTCAGTTGGAAAAGTTGAAAGCGTTTCTCATGGTGATGAATTGGTGGAGTTGTTCTCTCATTTGAATGAATTCACTGATGATAGTTTGACACTGTCTGTGCACTAAATTCTGTTTTTTCAGTGAGAAAGCACAGCATATGGCCCTGCTCACCAAGAGCACAGCATATGGCAAGCGCAAGGAAAAGCAGTACAAAACTAGGTTTAACGGTAGCAATGTGACAGGGCGGGACCAACCGGTCACATCAAGGTTTTAGGAATGGACCCAAGAAACTGGGAAGCATGCGGGATGAGTACGTTGTCACTGGGCCACTGAGGCTGAGTAGGGGCGGTGATCCATCAAAGTGCCTCTCATGAAGGATCTTTACATTAACCTGGTGTTCTGGGATACAATTCTAGCTCTTTTACCATTCTTGTACATCTCAGGGTCATGACCTCTGGTGATCATGGTCTGGTGGTCATGATTTCTACTCTCAGCAATGACTAACTCGTAGCAATGACTAACTCTGGGCTTGAATGATCTAACCAAGGGTTGCAATCTTATTTCTAGCCTAAAAGACTTCTTTATCTTGTTTTGAGAATAATATACTATATAAGAGCTGATTTGTAAGATTATTAAGGTTGTTTTAAGATATTTTTTCCTATTTCAAGAAATCTCAGACTAGAAACAAGTGAAATTAACTGCCAGTGCATATTTAATCTGCTCTTATATAGTATATTATTCTCAAAACAAGATCAAGAAGACTTTTAGGCTAGAAATAAGATTGCAAGTATTGGTTAGATCAGGAGTTTTTGCAGTGCAAAACCACAGGTTCTATGGTGTTCCTGTTATGCAATGGCTAGCATCTACCAAAAGTCGTTCACAGAAGGACGACTGGTGAACCAGTAAGTCACGGATGCTCAAGGGTCATTGATGTCTAGGATAATATGCCATGCCACACTGCAAAAATTGTTTAGGAATGGTTGGAGGAACATGACAAAGAGTTTACTTGGCACTCAAATTTCCCAGATCGCAATCGGATCAAGTAGGATGTGCTAGATAAACTAGTCTAACCATGGGGCAGATGGTAGCCTAGTGGTTAAGGCGTTTGCCCTGCGATCAGGAAGTCATGGGTTTGATTCCCAAGACTGCTAGTGGCACCTCTGAGGTACGCTTGAGCAAGGTACCGTCCCCACACACTGCTCCC
>JBBJLS010000155.1:13896384-13918357 GCA_037577275.1 Bryconaethiops microstoma | reverse complement strand
TGAACGCTCTTGCGGGCGTTCTGAGGGGAAAAGCGCGGATTTTTGTTTTTAACCGTTAAATCAAGAGTCCCCTCATCAGAGTCCCCTGATGTTTTACATTTTTGTAGCGGCTAGATCACTTTGACTTGGTCATTTTAAAAGTAGCTCGCAAGCTGAAAAAGTGTGAGCACCCCTGACCTAGAGAGTGACAGTAAATGACCATCTCAGCAATACCAGACCTATTTAACCTGAAGGAGTTAACCATTCACATATCATCTAACTTTTAGACCCACTGCTAATGCACATTTAATGCCAAGAGAAAATCCCATTAGCTATCCTCTTACCTCTTGCTGCTGATCACTGGGATAGTAGTTTAACTTGTGGTAAGAGAGGTGACCAGAAGGTCTTGGGTTTAAATATCAAGACAGGCTGGATTTTCCTGGTAGTGCCCTTTGGATTGGCCACTTAACCCATTACTATTCCAGTATGTAGTTAGGCAACAAAAGGAAAAAATTCCTGTATAAAAATGCATTTGTCCCTCTTAGAGATACTGACAATTATAATCAGCAATGCCACTGTGTCAAATGCACTATTAGTATCAAACACACTATCACTACTGTGCTGCTAATGATTTTCCACACAAATAGTCTCTGGTCACCAACAGTGCTGTGGTCAGAAACTGACAAATGAAGTAGATGGTGGCTGACAAATGGTACATGTCCACAGGCAGTAGTTGGATTACAGTCTGTGATAGCCAATATAGTGGACCTCAAATCTAAATGCAATGGTAAATATATAGCATGTAGAATCAGTTGTCAAAAAACAACTTATAAGTCTTGAATGTGCATTTAATATTTGAGCCTGAATGTGTTTTTAATTTATCAGCAGGGTATAAAGATTTATAGATGGCATCCATGGCTGAATAAATAAGATCAAGTTGCTTTTTCAAGGCGATGATCTTGCGTTGTTAAAAATGACTTTGCAGACTAAGCACAATGATCTTCTATCACTGCAGAGATCTATTAAACAAGCACTCCAACTGCATGCAATATTGATTTACAAATTTAGAAGTTTCGCTGTTGCCGTGTGGGCCATTTAGAGGTAATTAAACTGAGTAGTCATGAGTTGCAACCCAGTTAAAACGGCTGTAAATAGGTCCAATCCATGTCAGCATCCATCAAGCACAAGGACTAGAACTTTAAATGCATGTCTCATTTCAGTGAAAGTAAAGATCAAATGATCATTAATATAAAATAAAAATACAGATCCAGGAATTGGAGGCAACTATAATTTATAACTTGGCTAAATGGTTAAAAAAGCAAAGTGGCCCCATTTCCATTGTAGTCTATTACTGATTAGCACTATGCTTCCACAGGCCCACAGGCTTCTTTGGCAAACCGAATATATAAAACTAAACAGAGCAATGGGTCAGTTTTATTCATAGTTAAGGATCCTTTCCTAGAAACCATTCCTACTGATTCACTGTAGTGAATAAAAAGCATGTCTAATTGCCAAGACACATCTAGCTGTTGGCAAATGTGCTTATCAGTTGTTTGCCCTTAAGAACTGGAGTGAGGCTCATGCCAATTCGCTCTGGTAGCAGATCGACTCTGTGAAGTTACAGGTTGTCGCTTTGGCATTAGGGTTAGTGTGTGTGCGGGGATTCTCCACAGATGGTTGTCAAAATCTTTTGCATTTGATTTAATGCTTAGCAGGTTAAATCTGAAACCCTTGAGATTATTACACCTCCACATGTGACAAAGATTGAATGCCCCAAGACACTTAGAATCATATGTAAGTACAGACCAAACAAGGGTGGAAAAAGTATAAAGAAACTATATTTAAGTAGTGATCGTATAGGTTCTGTGTCAAATTATTACTTAAATAAAAGTGAAACCATAAAACATAAATTGAGTGAAAATAATAAAGGTACCATTTAATGTTTTCAAAATGACCCACATAAAAGAACAAAAACATAACTAGATATTAGTGTACTAAATCATGTATCCGTTTGTCACGTCCACCTCGACTACACCCCCAGCACCCAGAGCTCCTGAGGACTAAGTATATCCATGTCCCGTCTCATTCGTGTGACGTCATGGTTTGTTGTGCCTGAACCCGGCAGTCCAGCTGTTTCAGCTTAGTTTCCTGTTCGTTCGTCAGCTGGGTTGCTAGGCACAAGGTAATGGGTTCTACTGTCTTGTGTTAGTATCTGTGTTTAGTCTTGCTTAAGTTTTACTGGTTCTGTCTTGTCATTGGTTGTTCGTGTCGAGCCCCCTTGTGTGTCGTAACAGAAAAGCTATACGATCCAGAGGGCTGGCGTGCGGTCATCGATTGGTCACCAATCCTCGCTCACTTCTCCGTGAGTCTTAGATCTAGTCTAGCTCTGTTCTAGGGAAACCTAGAACAGAGCTAAAGGCCTCCAAAGGCTGCCTACTGGCCTCCGTACGAGAGAGCCTAAATGCATCAGGACAGACTTGGCTGAGCGTGTCCCTTAACCCCTGCCCGGTGGAGAGTGGAAGGACTTTGATGATTCATCAAAAGCTTCTTTGTTAGTTTGCGGACTTGTTTCGCTCTGAGTTCACGGAGCTCACTCTTGGTTCTAAGTTTCGATTAAACACTTTTGTTCCTGAAGTTTCTCACACAGTTGCATCCCCGTTGCTCGCACCAACATGACACCGTTGATGCTCAGCGGCTTGAGCTCTGTATACTGTTACTGAGCCCATGATTGTAACCTCCTGTTCAAATATAGCTTTTATGAGTCATGTAGCCAGTAAGGGCGTGACAAATTAGAATTATGATTTTATTTATTACATTTATTTAATAAATCAGTTTAGTTTGCTTTAGGTATTTTTCTGGATGCTCCACTGTTTTATTTTCACAGAAAGCAGCAGTGAGGGTGGCATGCAGGCTAAGGACTTTTTCGAGCTACAGGCCCATGTGAACATGAGGAGTACCACAATAATAGAATGGCAATGGCTTTTGAGGATCTGAGTTCCCAGTTTTAGCACCATCTTTACCATTGACTTGTATAACTTGGATACGTATCGATACTAAGATATTTGATATGATTCATTAAACATCAATCATTTGAAGTGTTTCCACAAACATAATCTGACAGGCATTTCTACTCTTTAAGTTGAAATCATCAAATGGCACAGTTTGTGATCGGAGGTATAAACCAGCTATAAACTGTTTAATATTTAAAAAAACAATCACCATTCTTTTAAAAGTTCTTTGCTGATGAAATGAGTTCAACAAATTTTGTGGTTTGAAGTATAGACATACCTTCAGGGTATTAAATATAGAATTGAATACTAATGTGATAAATACTCAAGTATTCACACTACTTGGGGCAGCCCTACATGATATAACTAAGTGTTATTTCACCAAAACAATGCATGTATTTTAAACCAAGTAACTAAGTAGATTAAACTTAAATAAGCTAAAGGCCTAAACACTGAAGAGAAAGTTGTCCTTTGTTTATCCATCGTACAGCTTAAGTTAATTAGAGGCAGTAAGAGCATGACATGCTTGCACACATGCACCTAGTCACACAAACCTCTTTAAAATGAGAAAGCTCACTGTAGCCTTGAAAAGCTCCAGGATGCCTCACTGCTGAGATTCATCATGTGGCAGAGTAGTGTAACAGCGGGACGCTGGAGCTCCATCATCAGATGCCTCCTTACCTTTCATCTGAGATTCTCTCTATTGTCACACAGACTCTGCTAGAATGATTTCTTTAGAAATGCACATTTTGCCTAATTCTGCACCTCAATTCTGACTTCTCTGTCATCTACACACAACCTGCCCCTTCACAGAAAAACTTACTGAAGATCTCTCATGCATGAAAAATTGCCTGTAATTTTACTGTTGACAAAAAGGTGGTGTACATCCTTAAGAAAGCTTTTTGATGTTGGTAACTTCTTGATTACACTGAAAAATGTAAAACAATTTGAGGCTTCCCGTTTTATTCCTCATTATTTGGCAAATATTTCATTTCTATTTAATTATTTGAATATCATGGATATATTACTGCAGATTACAGAACTATATAATAATATTGTTATCTTAAGAACTAAATTTATTTTGACAGGTATAGTTCTGCAAATCAGACTTTTCTTTTGCTTCAATGCAAAAAAACCCCCAAAAACATGTAAGTGAGAAGTTATGATTATAGCTTTTATAACTCTTTAATACTGCTGGTGATACCTGACTTCTTAGGGTACAACTGTGGTCCTGTTAATAGTTTCTACCATTTATGTAAGTTAATAATGAAAAATGATAAATGATTAACGCAAGTGAACCAAGCATCTCATCAGTAATCCATTCTGAGGATTTAGTGATAGCACTTTAAACTCTGCTGACAGAGGAGTCACACTGCGTGCATGTTCATGTAAGCCCAAGTGAGATGTAACAGTGTGTAAAATTGGAGTTGGTGTTTGTATCCTTGCAGTCTAAACAGCAAAATGTCAGATGAAATCTGCTTTTTTCGAGTTGGATTTAAGCCACATTTGTTGGCTGTTTAAAATCTGATGTCTGGACATGCAGCACAGTTTGAGCAGTCTGTTTCTTGATTTTATTGCCATTTGGTTCTTAAAGTCAGAAACTGTGACAAGATAGCTAGTGCTACACATCACATATAAAACAGCTTACACATGAAGAAATGAAATGGATTTAGGTTAAACATATTTTGGTAACATTGCGGCAGTTTAACAGTTACTTTCATTAAAGATTTGAACATAATAATGATTCATGGTACAGCCTGTTAGCCTGTTCATAAATGTTATCTACTGACTGTGTCAATGTACCTTAGAAAAAGTACCTTAGGAAGAGCATCGGTCCATGAGGGGTTCAAGGTTATAATAAGGCTGGCAATGTTCAGTATCAAATGGAAATTAAATTATTTTAGATTTTTTACTTTGATACAGGAACCAGTTTCTGAACAAAATTATTTTAAATGACATGGGGTGGGTGTGGCTTAAACAAGAAATGAGTATGAGGTGCTGAAAATGGGAATATTTCCTGACTCCAGTAGACTGCAGACTAATAAAAGTTCTGATGCCAATAACATGCATGTGGAATCTAGTTTAAACAGCCGCTCACCAGTCTAGATTATGGAACAAGGATGCTTATTGACTCTGTAGAGTCTAGATACTACAGGCAAGTGTGCTGAGTATCTAGTTAAAACTAAAACTGTGCTGTACTGATTATGCTACATGGCGCAATACTGCCTAACCTAAGAGCGGTCGAAGCGCCTTTAAATTTAATTTAAATCCAAGAATGCATGAAAGCAACAAAGTGTCTTTGTGTTTGGTTAATATGCAATTTTAGGTGAGATTCAGTGAGAAACTCACTTTCATTCCTAATAGCATTAGCTGTGCTGCAAGTAATGATGCCAGTAATTACAAAAGAAACCTGGTAAAACAAGAAACAAGTAGACAATTGAAGACACCTTCCTTGAATAACCTCAAAAATCTTTTGGCTAAGTGCATATATAACTCAATATCACACTGGCATATGTAACAACACAACATGATCATAAAAGCAAGATTTAATGTTTCTCTAGATCTGTATTTGTGTAGGCTACTGTATGGGTCTTCTCTTACATATCCCTGCTTTTGGACTGGGAACAAACTTGAAAAAATGGTCTCAGGCCAGAATAAGCAACACAAGGCCGTTAGCATCCAGAGAAGCTCAGAGAGAGCAGAAATGGAGGCTCTAAATAAAAAAAAATTAAAACAAAATACTATGAAAGAAAACACAGGAAGAGATAAGAGGAATAAAATGAAAAGAACAGAAATGAGAAAATAGAAAGGTGAAGATGGGCAAACTAAGGAGGACACATACAGCAAGAAGGAATACAAAAAGGAGTCAAATGAATAGCCACAGGGAGTGAACAAACCTAACTAAGAGGATGGAAGGGAGAGACCAAGGCAGACTAGAGCATTAGGGAAAGTGAGCAAGTGACTACAGGGACCGCCGACCGGTAATGGAAGAAAGGAGGTAGGGAAGTTAGTACGCAAAGGGAGGGAGTGAAAACAAAATGTAATGGGAAAAGGAAAAGAAAGGCAACCTTGTGATGAGAGAAAGAAATAACGTAACTCAAAAAAGTGACAGGAACTAAGCGAATGCAACAAAGTGAGAAAGAAGGAAACGTAATACCCAAACCAAATTTAGCCGAAGAGAATGAACGATAAGGCAAGGAGATGCGAGGGAGCAAGAAGAAATACGTAAGTTGGCGACAGCCCACTGCTTCACTTGGTGAATGGGTTAAAATGCAAGAATTTTACATTGTTCTGTTATGTGTTCACGTGTGACTATAAGGGTTAATAAATTAAATTAAATAGGTGTGACAAGGTGATTACTGGGAACAGGTGAATGACCTGGTGTATGGCTACTAGGATAAGACGGGAAGTAACAGTTTTCACATTAACAATTATTGCCAAAAGTAAGTATCCTTCAACAAAACTGGGTTGAGCAAAAATATTTTGTAGAAATGATGTGTGTGTTATGTGTGGAAATAAAAAAGTATGCTTTTATTGAGACATTAAAACAAATAAAATTCTAAATTCTACTGTTGACTATTATGTACAGATAGCTTAGTAGCAAGATAGCTCATCAGCCAATGTGCCACTTAAGGTTTGTATGATTTGCATATCACCACTATCCGGACAAAACCTTGTCTCTATTATTGATATTTTTTTATTTTTTATATATACTTGAAAATATCTGTAACCTTTTATATTGTGTTAAAATGACAGGGAAAATTGACAAATAGAAATGGTCTATAATTATAACAGAAACTATCTATAATACTTTTTTCAATTACTTCCACTCAAAGTTAAAGTGTTTTTGTTTCTCCTGTAAAATATTCATAATATAATTATCAAAAAGGCGATTTATTGGATAAATATAAGTAATTATATGGTAATTAATCAGAAGTTGAAACTGTATCTATTTGTATAGAATAATATTTGTGTAGTGAATCATGATGCTCAGTGTAATGTACACCACATGATCCACACACTACCTGAATGCAGTAACACTAACATTATTGTCATTCTAGCTCAACTCTACATATATTTGGTATCATCCACACTCGAACATCGAACTGAACCATTTTGTGGCATTTTGACAGCCCCTGGGCCAATATGAAAAAAAAAAGTTTCATTACATATACAACTCTGACTCAAAAGAATCATATTGATCATATTATTATTCAGTTATAAAAGTTACAATCAAAACACAAACAGGACACAGAAACAAATCTGTTAAACAATGAAACAGGAAGAAATAAATAACTTTTATTTGCTTTAAGAATCACAATTAAATAAGTAAGATATTTGAAATATTTTGTTACTATTATAGATATATCAAAATTTATATTTTTATCATTTAAGCTAAGCTCAGAGTTATGTTTTTCTTGGGTGTAAATTTAATGGCCAAAATAGCACCTTATCTAACACTAAGGAAGTTAAGGAATGATCACTGTCACTGTCATGGGTTACTCTGCAAGATTGATGAAATTTCATGAAGCTCAATAAACCCTCAAAAATTCAGTGTTTGTGGCAGGACCACTAATATTTGGTGTCCTGTAGCGCACACCTCTAAATAGATTAGAAAAGGATACCAAGTATACTTGTAGTGGAGTAATAAATAAATGTAAAAGAAAATTTATTTTAAAAAATGTACCTAATTTACAATACTGGCAGAGGTACGACCTTTGGAATTCCATTCAAAACTGAACAGGAACATGTTTCGAATTTTTTATCTTAAGTTTTGTACATGACCCTGTGGTGGCACCATGTAGGGCCATGTGGGTAGCACTGTTGCCTCACACCTCCAGGATAGGGGGTTCGAATCCGGGTCCTGGCCTTGTGTGTGTGTGGAGTTTGTATGCTCTCCTCGTGGTGGTGTGGAGTTCCTCCAGCGTCTCCGGTTTCTCCCACAGTCCAAAGACATGCGTGTCAGGTCAATTGAGGATTGGGGAGCAAATTGTGTGTCTGTGTGTACGTGCGCTCTGTGATGGGCTGGCACGCCCCCAGGGTAAGGATTAAGTGGTTACAGAAAATGTAATCCCAGGGTCTACGGGTGCGAGGCAGGGACTCACCCTGGGCACAGCGACAGCCCACCACAGTCATTAAATTTCAAGCCAGTGTAATTACTACACTATATGAGCTTGACAAGAAAATGTTTACATTTTTTATATCGGCGGTTAATAAAATGCCCCAGAATTCAATTCTGAGATGGTCAAATGTGGACTATTTGTTGAGTTGAGCCAGTGACCTGTAGAAGCATGCAACAAGCGGCTTTATGTCTGGTACAGAAAACATTAGCTACAAAGAAAGGCCCAGATCAGATCAAATCATACTGAAAAAAGCATCCTCTCAGGACATGAAGTGTGATTCATGTGATTCCAATTACAATAACACTACATATGCTGATGAATTACTTAGTCACTGATGTGATGATGTGTGGAATGTTCTTGCAAGGGAAACTAGAACAACAAGTAATTTTTGTATGCCCATAGAAAAAGATACAAGCAAATAATCAGTGAGCAGCTAAAAATTTCTGCCAAATGAGTACTGAGCTCATTTCATGCTGAGGGATTAAAGAAATGCACCATAACCTGGTGGTGGTGCATCATACTCAGACAAACTGGTTTCTTTAGTTGTTCAAAGAAGAAAGCCTTCAACTATTGTGCACATCATAAATAGAGAATTCCTAGAGAATCTTCATGGGATTATGTACACACGCTATATACAAATGCAGAAGAAGCTGCTGAAATAACTGTAGACTCCTGTCTGAGAGATAAACCTAGTCATTCAGTGAGAAACACATCCTCCTCCACAGGAAATGTCTCAGGCAATACAGAGGAGCAAGCAGCAAGAAATCCCTGTGCACATGCGTAAGGCCTTACCTGTAATGTCGAGTGTCTCTGAGTGCTCTGTTGCTGGGTATCCGCTCGCTCTCTCTCTGATTGAAGGCATACAGGCTATAAGGATCTTGGCCTGGCTTCCATCGGTGAGCACTGAGGTAGTTCTTTTCTTCAAACTCTTCCAAGAGGTCTTCCCATTCAGTATCTGAAATCTGAAACAGTCACGCAGTCGTAATATTAGAGCTGGCCAAAACAGCATTTAACAGTCATTTGTTTGTGTTGAGTAGGAAACAATACTACAAATATTTAAATAAAAAAAGAAACATTTTAATTAATATAAAAGCAGTGATTGTATCCTCTCATTTATATGCATTTTGTGAGTCATGTAGGCAGTAAGGGTGTAGCATTAACAAATCACAATTATCATTTTATTATCACCACCATTAGGATTAGGTGAATGCTGCTTCCCTCCTCATCCACTGCCAAGACACACCAGACAAACAGGTTTGAACCTCAACGAGACTCTGAGCTCCTAGCATTAGTGTCACCCTTCGAAGATCTCTCTGTTGGCTTAGTGAAAAGTGGTGCAGTTCGTTGGCTCTGAGGTAAGGTGATGTAACCCAGCAATAGCTGATTTTTTAAAACATTTTTGCCATATCAATGTAATGACAAGCATTTTTTTTTTAGATATATAGGAAAGGATGTATAGGAGATAAACAAGAGGTCTGGTTAGTTACCAAGGTGCTCCCTGAAGAGGTGGGTCTTCAGACAAGGCTTCAGACAGCGAGGGACTCCACAGATCTGATTGCAAGAGGAAGTTCGTTCCACCACTGGGGGGCCAAGACTCTGAGTCCTGATAAATGTTTTCCTCTTCTTTTGAGCAACGGAGGTTCAAGACAATCAGTGCTTGAAGCTCTGAGAAGATGAGAAGTGACACGCTGTTTGATCAGTGCTGATAAGTAAGGAGGTGCAGGTCCGTTCTTGGCCTTGAAGACAAGTATTAAGGTTCTGAACTTAATGCAAACCACAGGGAGCCAGTGAAGGTTCCGTAGTGGAGGTGTGGTGTGTGAGAATTTCGGAACATTGAAGACTAACCTCACAGTTGCATTCTGAATCAGCTGAAGTGGTCTCGTTACCTTCAGTCGAAGTCCAGCCAGTAGAGATTTGCAGTAGTCCAGTCTGGAGATGACCAGAGACTGGACAAGTAACTGCATAGCTTCAGTGGTGTGAAAGGGTCAGATTCTTCTGATGTTGTAAAGGAGGTATCCGCATGTCCTGGAGAGGTGGTCAGTGTGCGACAAGAATGACAGTTCTTCGTGTAGCATGACACCAAGATTTCACACAACATTTTTGAATGCTAACTATACGATCAAATAACAATGTAACTAACGAACACTCAACTGCCTCAAAATAGAACGGCTGGGTTAACAATGATAACTGATAATTGAGTATTCATTATCAGTTATCATCGATTCATGTTACATAACCATGACATGGTTAAATCAGATAAGATCATTCTTGTAAATGTTTAGCATGTCATACAATAGTATGTGAACACAGTGTTAGTAGTCTTGCTCAAGCACTCTTTATTGGTTCTTATGAAAATAAGAACCAATAAAATAAGACTTCTAACTTATTGCTGTAACATATTAAAAGTGCGGCAGTAATGTTTCTTTATTTGAGGCTGAGCTGTGTCTGCCATCAGCTGGGACAGACCAGTACAAATCATCCGGTACAAATTCATGATTTTGAAAGATCTAATTGTTGTACTGAAGTGCTTCAGTACACTAAAAACATGGTGCTAAAAATATGGTGCTATTTTCAGTTGTCGTTTTAATGCCTGCTCGCTAAAGTAGGGGCACGCATTTGCAGGAGGCATACTTTATTTCAGATTTTGGCCAGGAGTGTGGCATACGAGACACAACCATGACAGATGTATCATATTTTCCAAATTTATAATGGTATTATTATATTCAATGAAATTCAGTTTGTGTTAATAAAGTTCAATCTTATTAAAAATCTTATTTCTGAGTGGATGGTTTTGTTCTGTTCTGCTATGACACCAAAAAGAGCCTTTCATGAACTGTTGTTTTAAATCTGAAGTACCTAGCAAAGGACATGCACTGCAGTTGTCATGTTATGGAAAGATGTCAAAAATGTTAAAACCAACTTTGACAACAAATATGTCTGTTTTATTGTATAGTGTTCTCATGCATTTAATGCTTGTTGTATAAAAACACCGCAAGACATCATGTCATAAACATCTTAATGGGACTGATAATAATAATAATAATGACATTTTCCCATTTAATGTATAGAGTGCCATAAATTGTGCACTCATTATATTATCAGTGTACATGATGTTAACACCAGAGACATTCTCTGACCTAAACCATGGAAAAGAAGAACCGCTGTGGGCAATTAAAATGAATTCAATCCCTCCCATGCAGGGGGTTGAACACACAATATTTCAGATTCCATGGAGGCATATCAATCATAGTTTAATAAACCTTCATATTTTGCACCGACAGCACTCTTTCCCGTTTATTATTTTTCAGGGCCTGCTTTTTTTCTGTTTTTGCTGAAGTCAGACCATTAGGAGGTTGCTGCTGCTGGTGATTACCTGCACTCGTTTCACCCCAGAGGATGAATGGGGACTGATGATGCTCCTACACACACCTATCCTGTAGCACTGAGTGCCACGTCTCTAAAAAGGACAAATTGATATTCCATGCATTTTAAATCTTTATTTAACTTTTCAACCTTGTGTTTAAGAATGAAATCAGCAGCAAAGTATTATTAGTTTGCTCATTTATATTTTTCACCCATCGACCTAAACATCTACAGCGAGTGTGGCATAATCAGCTGAACTATAATTAATGACAATCACATTTGATGAAATGGTTAATACCATTATGTGCCGTGATCTCATTAACCTTGAGTTATAAACCTATCATTTTGGTCTGAACTGTCCCTTTAATGAGACAAGGAGCATAAATGCTGTGCGGTACAAATCAAACAAAACACCATCAACGGTCGCCACCACCACTCCACCCCCTGAGCTTCTGCTCTCTTTTACGGAGCTGTCAGCCTGGTAAGGATGTGTCATGGCCCGTTGCTTTACAAGAGCCACAACAGCATCTTTACAGCCAGTAATAGAGGTGGGTAATTGCAAATGTCTGTTTCTTAAGATAGACTGCTAAGCATGACAATGGCCAGGCTTTCAGTTCAGCCCGCCTATGCATAAAATCAGCTGAGCGCCTGTGAGGAATGGCTGCAGCCGGAGGATCAAATATGATATTTCCATTAAAATATGCCATCATGACTCAGTGGCCTTGTTATTTTATAAAATAAAAAAAAATGTGATGATATTAAGTTCTAAAATGTTGTGACAACGCTTCAGCTTTTAGCTAAAGGGAGCTATACCACCCACTTTTTAATGCTGTGATACATTGATAAATAATAAAGGAAAACATCGGTAAGTGTTGTTTCCATCTCTTTCTGTATTAAAAAACTTTGGATCTGACTTTTACAAGCTTGTTCACCTATATATACATATATAATGACAGAGTGAAACTTTATTTTTGTTTGGGCGCACAAAACTCAGAGACTTCAGTGTCCATGTATTTCCCTGAGGTGCCAAAACATCCCCGTTAACACATTCCCTGGTGAAATCATTAACTTGGTGTTGCACCACAGCGACTGATCGGGCCGTCTGAACTGCGCCACGTTTGGGGCTCAGTGCTCTCCCACTGGCTGCTAATGAGGGCAGGAGGACAGACTGAAGAAGTGGTAATTGGATATTGCCTATCCTGTCATCTGCGCTCCAACCATGTCCTTTTTATAGTTTTATGACGAGCCACAGCTTCTGGTCTTCGAAGGCAGAGAGAAAGTGCACATGCAGCAACAGTGTTGAATTGCAGGGCAGATGGCATAATGTATTGTGTGTTAACCCCTCAAACTTTAAGAACTCACTAGCAGGTCCAGACTTCCAATCCTCACTTTGTTATAGCCGCAGCTCAGTGGGTGGATCCTTTGTATAATTCCTTTCACATTTTATTTGACAATAATGAAGCTCTACCTCACATGCTGTGTTCAGATCAGCATCCACCTCAAAGTTGGACATGGATTCAAAGTCTACACATGTTACTGAAAAAAGTATATCTACTATTACTATTATTATCATCTCTGTGACATCATCTCCTGGTCCCTTCAGGAACCTCAATGATGTTTCCAGAAGATCTGTCACATGTACCAACAGATATACTGCTACCACAACTACTACTCCAACTACTCCTACTGATAATTGCAAAATCTGAGTTTTAGATGGTCATTTTTAGACAACCCCTAACTCTACAGCAGATGCAGTAGTTGAAGCTTACCCTTTGCCACATAAAACACTCATGTGTGCTTGATATCTGTCTACAGAACTGATGGCGTTCACAGGCTGGGTTTCTTCAACTATTTCTTCAAGCTAGGTACAACAGATCCAGTGTTAATGTAAGATATTGCATCATCCTGTGTAGTTTGATGTCTTGTTCATATGTGGGAATTGTAGTGTCTATTTGAGTATCTAATATTTTTTGTTCAACTTTTTCCAACCAGTTCCCATGGTAACTTAGTGAACCGTCACTGGGCACAGTAATGATAGTGATCCAAATATTACAAACTACGTTTGCAAAATACAGTGCAATGTACTAAAAACTAGGGCTGTTAAATAATTACAAAAATTAACTGTAGTTATTCAGATTATGTGTTAATTGCAATTAATAATTGCATGGAAAATTAAAAAATGCATGGAAGTGCCTTTCGTTAAAATGGATTTGATCACCAGTTATTTTTATGTTTTTTTTAAATACATTTTAATATATTTGATCAAATGTTTTGACTAAAATCAAATATTTGTTGTAGCCCAAGAAAAATGTGTATTGTTAATGATGATTGTATTATTAACACATTTGGAGCCCTACTAAAAAAACACAATTTAGATCCAATGATGTGACATAAATACTTTAATTTTCGCAGAATGATTTACGGGATTTACAATACAATATTTAGTGACCGGTTACAGGCTCATTTGTTTATGACATCAGCTTCATGTATTACATCAGACTGTGAGTCACAATAGCAATAGGCAAGTTTAAGGAATGAATCATTATCACAATATTAGCCTCTGCTGGGATGCTGTAAAATGTTCACAAATATGACAGCATTAGGGAAACTGCATGTGTAAATCTCAATCTCAACTGTTGTAACGGCCTGTTTCCTGACTGTTCTTAGGGTTTCTTTTTTGTACAGATCAGTGTTGTGTTGCATGGAAATATGAATACTGATGTCTTTTGCCTTACCGCAACCACCATACGAAGCAATAAAGTCTTAATATAAAATTGTGTGCTCAAACCTCAAGTTACGAAGACAGGGAATTGGAGTTCTGTCTGTGGGGGTGCGAACCAGTTTCATCAGCAGGAATGGGAGCTCATACATGACTTCAGATTCGAAACTCAGCAAGGTACATAATCATTCAGAACTGGTGCTGAAAAGCCTATAGGTGCCCATGCGGATGAGTAAATCAAATCCATGTCATCTACCACCAGTAACATGAATCCAGGGCACTGTAAAGGAGCTTGTTTATGTACTTTATGCTGCAGCACATATGTGCTCGGAATCAGTCTAACAAAATACATCAGTCTTCTATAACTAAAAAATGATAATGTATCATTCAGCAGATGGACCCACAGCATATTTTCTAGTCTAATAAGACAGTGATGTCACCACTATGTGATGAATGGGCTGAAGGTACATATTACCCTATATTACACACGCTTACACCTCAACTCAAACAGCAACATATCAGCCCAGTTCTATCAACTCCACTCTGTATTTCACATGCCATCTTGCCAATTACAGCTATTTCAGTCCTGGCCTGCCATGTCAGTGTTAGCGGTGTAAACAGTTTGATTGCTGTAAATAGAAGACTGCACAGGGTGATGTACAGCATGCAATTCCAAAAGGATGCTTCCTTTGTACGTTTTCTGAAGCTTCGTGTTCTACAATAAAGTGCACGTAAATGTTTCAGCTTTCGCTGCAACTTTCAAGGCCACATTGATTGTTAGCCTCAGTCGCTCATTTTACCCTGCAGAGATTTGAATAAGGCATTCAGGTTTGCTAGACATATGGTGTGTCTGGGTTTTTTTTCCCAATATACACATTTCCATGTATAAACAGACTGAGTCACTGATGAAAAGACTTGACGGAAAAGAGAATTTTGAAACAATCTATAGAGATATAGTCAAGTTTCGCAAAGCAGCACAGTTTCTCACATTATTTGAATGCAGTAAATTTCCTAGACCAGTGTTTCCCAGCCCCCCTACAGTGCATAGTTTTCTCCCTGCAACCACTTCAAACCAGGGAAGGCTGATTAATTAGTTGATTAGTTGGATCAGGTGTATTGGGAGCATGGAAAACACACAAATGTCCCTCTAGGACCAGGGCTAGGAACCACATCTTTAGTACAATATCGTAACAGCGATTTTTTTGCATACAGATGAGTTATTGATATGATTTCCTCTTGATATGAGCTGCTTTAAATAGCAATATCACATCACAGATACCCTGTATTGGCAAAAATGCTTCCTGCATACTAGCTGCTCAATTTCACATTCAGTCTAATAAAAAAAGCTCTGTAGAATACAAAGAATTGGGCGATTGTGGGATTCAAATCGGTGCAGCGTGGAGATAAGCACCACAAGCTAACAACTGATACTGTATTTTTGAGCTCATTGGCAGCATGTTGGTGCAGGACTGAGGAAGAGCGTGGGTGAAAAGACAGTGAGTAGGAGTGGCAGTGGTGTTCAGTGGGTAAGTGTGCAGTGCTGACTCAAAATGTGCTCTGCTCCTCCAGACAACAGGAAATGTGTTAAAATTCAAAAAGAGTGTTACATGGACAATAATCACATTTTCATATGGACAGTAATCACAGACAAAACTGATTCACAACACATCTATAACCAGAGCAGGTGCTGACACTGTGGTTTACAGTTAAGTACACAGAAAACGTTCATGATGTTGCATTACTCTTATATGCATTACTCGTACATAAAGATTTAAACTTACTACTCTCCTATTGATCTCACATTGTCCTGAAACTTTAATGTGTCCTTATATTGTTTGTCGATTTGGATTCAAGCATCTGCCAAATTATTTTAATAATGTATATTTGACCATATGCTGCAGGGATTAGTTTGGAAAAAATTTGGAGAATTACTTAATTCAGTCCAAAACACATATTGAATGATTACCTTGATTTAGCTATGAGACAGTACAATGACTGCATGAGAAGCTTCACATCAGTTTACAGGAGCTTTGGTGCTGAGCCTCTCTCCTTTGTCAGTAGTCATGCTCCACTGTTCATTTTAACCAGTCCAACACTTCAGCTGCTCTTATACTGTGTTTAACTGGACTATTAGGAAAGACACTCGGACATGCACGACTAGACAGAAACAGTGAGACTCTAAGACCCACAGCAGGCTGTGCAGGTGACCCCTGCTCTCGGTGCGTTTCTTATCCAGCTGGACCAGCTGGCAGGTCGGGTTAAGAGCGGGGAACTCACGGCTCCGTCTGTCCTCAACTTTTATTGTTAAACCTCACTGACAGCGAGACACCCAAACAGCCTGAAAAGTCGCTTTAAGAGCCATTTCACATCTCCTACACATGCTGAAACGGCTTTCGCGTCTTTTACGCATACACGTAGTACAAAACCACACCACCTTTTGTGAGATAAAAACAAGAGAAAGTGAAAATTTCTGTAAGAACATCCGTTGCCCGACCGTTACGAACCAGTCCGGTCCGCCACGGCTCGCCTCCACTCGCACCTGTGCGAGGTGTGTGTGAGGCTCGGCTCCGATTCTTTCCACACAAACACACACACGCCGCTCACCTCTTTCTCCTTGTATCTCTCCCGTCTTTGGTCAAGTATTTTCCTGTTGAGGAGGATGAAGTACAGCAGAGCCGCCAGCCAGAAGAGCGCGGCCAGAGCTAGAGTCAGCTTTCGGGAGAGCCTCTTCATGCTTTTTGCTGTTGTTGTTGTTGTTCTGGTTGGTTGTTTGTTTGTTTACGGGTGGCTGTTTAAGCTATGCTACATCTTTTCCCCCGAGCAGAGCGAGAGAGTCTGTCTCCCAGGCTGTAGCCCCCTCGCCCCAGAAGCCCCCTGAGCTGTGAGGAGACTCGCTGCGGGCGACACTGAGCCGTCGTCCGGCTTGATTAAAATCATCCCGCCGCCCCCTGCCGAGGTAACGGCCGACTGTGAATGAGTTTAGCACCACCTACCGCGGAGTGATTCAGACGAGTCCGCCTCCTCCCTTCATCCCTTCGCTCCTCTCTCCTCTCCTCCTGATCAGACTCCAAAACCAGCTACTGTCACTTGGTCGTGATTAAGTGCTGTAATTACAATATTTAACACTCAAATATATTAGACAGGACTTTGTTTTACACTTAGTCTTTGTGTTTCTTTAATATAACACGTTGCTCCTCCTTTACCGTCTTTATCACTTTATTATAGACCAGAAGAAGCACAAGCTTCACTTCAGCTCCTGTGGAGATGATATAATGAGGTCTTCAGTAAAGAAAAACTCGAAAACTTTTGTGATTTAATAATTAAAATGTAAATGAAGTCACTCAGAGTGATTTGATGGGAAATAATTTACTCTGACATGATTACTGCTGTTAGAGAAACCTTCACAAAAATCAGATTTATTCATTACAATAGTGACAGGAACCAGACCTCTGAGGGGTGTAATGCTTCTAAAAGCAACCTCATGGGAATATGTGGCAGGTAAATTTAACTTAGTAAATACATTGTACAATGCCTGAGATGTTGTTTTGCCCTAATATGTACAAGGTTTTGCCCTAATATGTACAAATTACTTTAAAATTTATTCTGGGTGGAGGGATACATAGCATGTTGGATAGATAGCATGTTGGATACATAGCATGAATGTTTTTTTTTGTTTAACCATTTTTTGGCATAATGAGCATTGCACATAAAACTGAGAAGTGCATTCACTGGTTCTTTTGGATAGTTGATAAAATTGCTATATTATAATTTCAAATCAGCCCATATATCCACCCACGCAAAAAGATCTCAAGAGAAAACAGTTTCCCAGAAGTGAAACTTCATCTGTTTATGCAATAAAACACAACTGCAAGGTGTGTACAAAACTGACATAAACTGCCAGGTTGTGTGACGATTATTTGATCTCTTCAATGACTTCATGAGCATGACAACATGTGTATTCTCAGATGGCACTATTTTTAGGAAAATTAGGAAAAAAAATGTCTCTAATATATTGTCACATGCACCAGTCACGTGACGCGCATGGGTCACGGGAAATGAGCGCGTCACAAGGTATATAAACAGGAAAAAGGTAGATCCTAGTTGCTCGTTCATTAAGTCTACCTCTTCATCGCCCTGCCGTCTCAACCCTGGTTTGCGTGAGTACTCACTTGCCTTTGTGTCTGCATGAGTGTGAACACTGGTTCCAGTGGGAATAATAACTCTTGTATGGAGCGTGATTCTACCAACTCTCTTGCTTCTGTCCGCGCTTGGGTTCATCCATCACGCTACACGGGCAAACTCCTGGTCAGGTTCACCTCTCATTGTGACATATTGCATTAGCATGCGGGGCCTGCAGTTCCCGAGTTATCCTTCTTTAACATTTTTCGAATCACAGGAGATATAAAACTACATTGTTGCTTTATTCTTCGGTTGCTGGGCCTGCGGGAACGCATTAGCATAGTTCTAATTAGCTCCCGTGCTGCGTGCCAGAGGTTGAACATGCTGCTCAGGGAGTCTTCTTACAGGAGGAGGTTAACCTGAGGACGTTCCCGTGCTGGAGAGCGAAAATGCACTTCCTCGCCACTATTCACAGAGGCCCTTGAGAAGGAAAAAAAGGGCTTTATTTAGTGCTCGCAGTGACAACTCACACAGACTCACTGTTGGCACTTTTGGTGACATTCAGGGGCCTGGATGCAATTTAAGAGGGAAAAAAAACTGATCTTGCTGACAAATGATGGCCCAGTTTAAGAGATGGCGCTTAGGAGGTGTCTTACAATACTTATCAACCCAATCTCTGAGGCATCCTACTGGGAGTTCTAACTGCATCTATGTGAAATTGGATTTATGATGTGTCAGATTCGTTTTTGCTTTCTGTGTTGTTGCACACCACTGTGACACCAGGGAGAAGGTTTCCATGCTCCGATGATGAACAAGCTCTTGCTTGCATCTTATGGCTGATGCAGAGCACAGGCACGATTTAAGAGTAGTGTGCATGCTTATGAAACATTTACTTACATTTTGAGGACAAGAATGTCCTGATGTTTTAGGAAAACCAAAGGAAGGCAGGATTAATTGACTGAATCAGAACTAACACACCAACATAATGGTATTGACACAGAGTGTGCTGTGGTCTTTTTTTTCATGGGTCCATATGATGCAGAACTGACTTTCCTCACTTTTTAAATCAAAGGGACATTAAGAGATTAAATATTCACATGCTGTGTACTCTTAGGTACAGACCGTATGTACTTTATAATTCAGTTGCACATATCCACCAATCCAGCATAGGAGTTTAGCTCCACCCATTCATGCTTAAAATCTTACCAACTGAAATTCACATTCAGACAATAAATCTTATATTTTTGCCTTTTAAAATAGGCATTTACATGTCATTTTATATGTATTTTCTCTAAACTTTTTATTTTTTTTTTGGGGGGGGGGTGGGGGGGGGGTGTTGGTTTTAGTGTCAAGAGTGTTTTGGTTCAGGACTGCTTTTTAAACGGGATTTGCAGTCTCTTACAGCCGATCACAGCAAACACATTTACATATATCACAAGGGCACATTCAAAAGACAGGCTGTTCTAGGGGATTTTAAGGGTAAAAGAAAGGTTTTAAAAAGGATCAAATTAACTACGGTTACATCATAAATAAGAGACAATACAAAATAAAATATGAGAAAAATGGTATAAAAAGATAAAAGAAAACAAATGGGTTCAGACTTCTCTTAAAAGAGTGAAAAAACGTGACGAAAATTCCAGTAATAATAGTTTAACCTTGCTTCTTTTGGTTCTTTGGTACGAAAGGCACTGCTCTGTAGTTGTGGTCTATTACATGCTTACTCTAAAGCCTTACAGGTAGAACTAATAAGATTGGACAGAGAAATGTGCCCTCTGCCTTGCATTGATGAATAAAGATATGAGGAGAAGTAACTGTATAGCGCAGGAAGTCCATGCCTCCTGCTGACAAACATGAGACAGATGAGTCAGATGTAAGGAAAGAAGATTAAGAATAATGTTACCACAATGGGCCTGTTCAGTCTGGCAGCAGACCTAGAAAGGGAAAAGGGAGCGTAAGGTGATCCTTAGAAATGACTTCCCTCTGATACAAGAACCTCAGTACAGGAATGTGAACTCCAAAGGGAAAGAACATCAGTTAGGTAAGCAGATCAACTGGGTGTTTCTAATGAGCACATGTTAGTGTATACTCAAATGAAAAACAAGTGAAAAAACACAATAACAGTTCATCAAGATGCCAGAAGAGCGAATAGCAGTAGCTCGGACTTGGTTCAAGGAACAAAAAATGAAAGCTAGAAAAGTAATCATGCAAAACTGTTTCTGAATAGAAGCGTATTAATTATGTATTAACTCAATTGTGTATAAACTTTTGACCTATAGCATGTATTGGGTGCTTTCAGATCTTGAGATGTGTATGTCACTAAAACAGCTATAGCTGTGTAATAATATCTCCATCCATTGTTATTTTATTGCTACACAGTTGGAGTCTATAATCTAGGTTGTATATGTACTGTATATTATTTCTTATTTGGAGAAATATTCAGCTTATTTCTGTACAATAATGACTTGTATTACGTAATGTCACATACAATTATTGTACTTTATAAGGGGATATTTTTAGCCCTTTATCTCTTTAACATCTTGTTTTACAAAATATGCTGGTAACACTTTACAATAAGAATATGAAGCATTTACAGTTTAAAATGTATGTATTTGTTACCCCTTACCTTGTTTTGCCCTTGGATCGCCTTTGTTTTCCTCTGTGCCATGTGGTCATGTGTTTTAGGTTTTGGCAGACCAATCTGAAGACAAGCATCCATTCACCAGCATACCAACTGCCTGCTCTCTGTTGTGTTCCTGTCCCTGTTAACAGCGCTGATCCTGACGCTCACCTGTGTTCTTGGAACGCTGCCCTGCTTGCAGCCAAACGACAACTTATCACCTCACAGTCTCACTGAATTTGGGACTTCCATCTCGCTGAGAGCGGTGCCCTATTTCACCTTATGTGTTATAGCGGACTGAAACTGCATATACCTTTCACAGACTTCACTGGACGACCAGCGTCTGTATTGTTTGTGTTCTTTTATTTGGCGGTACATGCCTGTTGTGAATAAACCCAGCACATGGCATTATTAAAGTCCATATCCTGCATTTTTCCCCTTGCAGTCCACTTACAAGATTTATATGGTTTTATGTACCAAAACAGTAATTCATTTTTAACTGCACACTCTTTTAATCCCCTAGAATTAAACAGATTGTTTTTGATACTCTGTCTTTAAGACTGATGAACTCTGAAATGAACTGTGCTCTGATTGGCTGCCCTGCACTGAGCTGTATCTGCTTCAAACAGCAGTCCGGACAGAAACACTACTTGTAACTCCATCAGGTATGGTCAGATAGAAACTGCTGCAGCCTGAATGGGTGAAACTAAATAACATGTTGGATGGGGCTAAACAGCTGTATGAATATGCAGATATTTATATGTGTTGATGTTTGTGACATCATATATACACACATAAACATGTAAACGACATATACATTTCAAAATGGACAGTATTTGTAGCTTCGATTTCATGTAATGACAGCATGGAATGGGGAGTGAAAGGTACATTTTGAAACTGGCAGTGTTAACATTAAACTACATTAAACCAAAAAAAATGAGGAAAATTTGGTTGTCCATGATATGGTGGGCCCTTTAATAGTCATTCATTGCCTTAAAATCATTATTAAAGGGTTACATTATTACATTTTACATGTGTATATATA
>JBBJLS010000155.1:13864496-13896284 GCA_037577275.1 Bryconaethiops microstoma | reverse complement strand
GACTTTGTAAAGCTGCTTTGTGACAACCTGGTTGTAAAAAGCGCTATATAAATAAAATTGAATTGAATTGAATATTGGAATAAAGCTTTAGTCCTGATCTGCTTTCCTTCATTTCTAATCAGGTAGTCAAATGGATTCATGTGCCAATCAGTAAATATATTTAGCAAGGCGACAGGCTACAGATCAGGCAAGTCAAGGATAGTAGACAGGATAGTGTTACATCCAGGCCAGCAGTGACTGAGGCTGATGCCCTTTCGAGGCACTTTCCCACATCTGAAGTTCCCAAAACCAATGAACCTATAATACCACCAGCTCTTATTGTAGCTCCCATCAGCTGGGATGTGGATAGTGAGATAGAGTGGCTAAATTCACAAGAATCCATCCCACCAGCAGGTCCAGAAGGGAAAATATTCATACCAGAGACCTTAAGAAGTAAAGTAAGAAGTATAGTGGCCACATAACACGCCTGCTACTGGGCACTCTGGTGTCTATCGAACTGTTGAGGTGCTAAGTCGTAAGTACTGGTGGCCTTCTTTGCACGCCGCAAAGTCTGTGCTATATCGGTTTGTGTCATATCAAAGTTTGTGCCATATCAGAGACACCATGTCAGCTGTCTACCAGGAAATTAATGCCCCTACCAGTACCGCAGAGGCCATGGTCCCACGTAGCAGTGGACTATGTAACAGACCTCCTTGTATCGAAGGGGTACACGGTAGTTTTGGTGGTCATGGACCACCAAAAGGGAGTCAGGTTCCTTCCGTTTGCTTCCTCTCCGACCGAGGTCCCCAGTTTATTTCCAGAGTTTGGGCGGCATTTTTCAAGAAGCTGGGGGCTACTGTCAGCCTGACATTGGGCTTTCATCCTGAGTCTAATGGTCAGGCTGAATGGTCGGTGCAGGAGTTACGTTGTTTCCTCCGGGCTTACTGTAATGAATACGAGGTAGGATCCAGTAGCAGAACAGGTAGTATTTATTAATCAGGAATAAAGTCCAATATTCAAAAGAGAAAAAAACGAGTCCAGAGCAAAAGTAAAAAAAACACCGTGAGTCCGTAACCCAAAAACAGAGAGGGCAAGGCAAAAAAGGAGTAAACCAGAGTCCAGAGCAAAAATGGGTCAAAACCGTAAATCCGTAATCCAAAAACTAAGAGGGCAAGGCAAAAAGGGTAATCCAAAAAACAAAGCAAGGTCATAACAAGAAGCAACAGAATGGCAATGAGAGACGCTCGGTAACTAGTGTGGGCTAGAATACTTCACATCGAGTTAAGGTGAACAGGGTCTATAAATACTCCCCAGGGTTAGTACTCAGGTGATGGTGATCTGGGTCTGATTGGTCTGGGGGAACTGGATTCTTCCATGTTCATGGATCGGGATTCCACCTCCGCTCCATGTCTCACACTTAGTGCCATGGGCAACAACACCGCTGGGTGGAGTTCCTCGGTTGGGTGGAGTATGCCCCGAACTCTTTGTGTTACTCTGCGACCGGCCTAATGCCCTTTGAGTGTGTGCTTGGGCGTTAGCCCCCACTCTGTTCCTGGGATGGTGAACCCTGGGACATCCCAGAGGTAAATAATTGGTTTCGCTGGGCGGAGTGGCTGTGGGAGAGGTCACACACGTCCGTCAGCAGGGCGGTTGGACGGTTTAAGAAATATGCGGATTGACGCCAGAGGGAGGCGCCTGTTTACCAGGCAGGTGATGGAGTCTCTGCACGGGACTTCCAAATGAGGCTGCCCTCATGTAAGTTGTCCCCTAAGTACTTGGGGCCTTTTGAAAAAGTAAGACAGATGAACCCTGTATCATTTTAATTAAAATTGCCACCCCACATGCGGGTTCATCCTATATTCCATGTTTCTCCTCAAATCAGCAGTAGTGGGCCTTTTGGATGGAGGGGAGGTGGAGCCTACTCTCCCTGCAGCAATAGAGATCGAGGGAGCCCCAGCTTACCAGGTCAACCAGCTCCTGGACTCTGAGATACGACGAGGGTCCTCCAGTACCTAGAGGACTGGGAGGGGTATGGCCCTGAGGAGAGGAGCTGGGTCCCAGCCAGTGAAATACTGAGCCAAGAACCCATTGATGAGTTTCATGTACACAGACTGGATCGCCCGGCTCCTTGTTCTTGGGGACATCCTCCGCGAAGGTTGGTGGGGTGACCTGGCCCCTCCCTAGAAGCTGGTCCTGGGGGGGGGGGGTACTGTTACGTCCAGGCCATCTCTATTATGCCCCCAACAGAGTCAGTCGCCCGAGTATTAGGGGGCACACAGTTCTGAGCACGTCATGGGTTGTGTGTGTGTGTGTGTGTGTGTGGTCGTCAGTAGCCTAGCTTTGTTTGCTATGGGGCTGGGTTGCTAGATACCTAACGACATGTCCACCTGTCTCAAGTTGATGTTAAGTGATGTGATTATTGTCCCCGTCGTGTGATTGGATGTCTGCGTGTGTGTATGGTTTAAAGCCCAGCTGAGCCAGAAAATCATTGCTTGGTCACCCATTTTCATTGGTGTGTGCTGGGTCAAGCTGAGGAGTTTTAGAAAGGAAAAATCTGTATTGCTCGGCTGTTCAGGTTGGGAAGAGAGAGAGAGCTGCCAGTTCTATCTTTTACTCACGGTGAGCTCACAAGTGGAGTTGAGGCCTTGCCCATAAACTAGCATTCGGGAAGAACGTGCAAGGTTCTCATGTGGATGTGTGTTTGTGTACTCTCTGTGCTTCTCTCCCTCTCCGTCTGTGCAAATACAGGCGCGAACACGAGAAAATCAGCTTCACTGGAGGTGAGCATCCGAGCAGGCCACAAGAAAGTCGTCTGGAGTGGAGGGTCTCCAGAACAGTGAATGATTGTGCCAACATAATGTTTATGTTCCCCAGAGAGAAGGTCTTCCGGCATTTCTGAAGTAGTTTTTCAGTTTGTGTGTTTTGAGCTTGCTCGGCTTTGAGAACTGTAAGTTACATTAAAGATCCCTCTTGAAATAACAATATGCTGCCTGCTGCTGCGTCCTTTCCCTGAGCCCCCATGACAGACAAATAATTCAGCTTCTAAAAAGAGCAGCCAACAAAAAACACTGCCTTACAGGTGTTGGTTTCAGGACGAAAGTAGACCTCTGGTTCTCAAGTAGTTGCTGGTTGCTGAACAGCTATTTATTGCTATTTATTGCTATTTATTTTGGGCATGTACATTTTTTAGGAGCCATGCAGGAGAAGCTCTCCTAATTTCAGTGTACTGGTGTACAATGACCATTAAGGCATTCAAATTAACACCTGACTTCTAATTTTTATCCAGCGAACACCATTTTACATTGAGTAATCTTTAAGTTGAGATCCAAAGTGTCATTAAGAAGACAAAGGGCTGGGTTAGGTACATAAAAAATCTCTAACAAATCAAATAAGCATGTGTTCACATCAGACCAAAGTTTGGACACAATTGAAGCAGTCCCAAAACATATGTAGAAAGGTCCCTGAACAGCTGTTATTACATATCTGACAGTTATATGTAGGTTGCAGCCCCATCCGGAATCTTTTATAAGGTGTAATATATGCTCTATGAATAGTTTTGTGATGGATCAGTTGATGCGCTATATTCAGATTAGATAGCACCTTCTCCCAATTCAACCGTATGTTTTTACTTTCGAATTCTTTGTCCCAAATGGATTGAATCGATAAAGGTTTCTTGTTATGTTCAATAAGTTTAATATATATTTTAGAAACTGAGGGTCTACCCAAAGGTGGGTTAATCCAATGTACCATTGGGTGTGAAGGGAGAGAGGAATTCCAAGGAACACCAAATGCTTTAAGGGCTGATCTTATTTGAAAGTAGACAAAAAAGGAAGACGCTGGAAGGAAAAAGGTTGATCTTAAATCCTGGAAAGCAAAAAGGCCCTGAGAGTTGTAAATGTCACCAAGTGTGTTGATACCAAATGAGGCCCAAGAGGTTTGGTAAAAGGGATGATTACCTCCTAAGATATCCTGATTGTGCCACAATGGTGTGTTAAATTTTAATGGTCTACAAATTTTAATGGTCTACCCATCATATGTTCTACTTTTTTTCATACTTGAATTGAATTTGCAATGATTGGTCCAAATTTATTATTAATCTTTTAGTAGGAACATTAGCAAATAGTACATCTTTTAACATATGTGGTTTTACTCTTGCAGCTTCAATCCTTTTCCATGTCGTCATGGAGTTTGAATCCACGCAGGAACTAAGTGCCCTGATTTGAAATGACCAGTAATAAAGTTCAAAGTTTGGTACTGCCAATCCACCTAGCCTTTTCGAACGTTGGAGTGTGGACATGTGAATTCTAGGACATCTCTCATCCCAAATAAATTTGGATGTTATAGAGAGAATGTCTTTTAGGAAATTAGGAGGAGGGGGAAATGGTAGCATTAAAAAAAGAAAATTGACACATGGTAATATATTCATCTTAATTATATTAATTCTGCCTTGAATGGACATTTTTAAATTACTCCACGTTAGAATATCTGATTTTATCCTAGTTAACACGGTATGGTAGTTGTCTTAAATCATTTTCTATATATTGTTATAGATTGTAATACCAAGGCATGTGAAAGAGTCTTTAATCTGAATTAATGGGAAAGCAGGGGTAACTGTACTTCTATTGTTCAATATCATTAAAGCAGATTTGGTCCAATTTATTTTGTAACCTGATAGAGAGCTAAAGTGGTCAAATTGCTTAATTATTATGGGAATAGAAGTGTTGAAATGATCTAAAAATAAAATAATATATAAAGATATAATATGATTATATTCTCCAATTCTCATAGGGAAAGCGTTAGATTGTCTAATCGGTTGCGCTAAGTGGTAGCCCCTATTTGAAATGTTTTAAGCAAAGAGTTTCAATTAAAAATGTCATTTTAAAGCGTAGTAGTTTTTAAAGACAAAATGGATATGTGTCACCGATAGGGTTTGGAAAAGAATAAGTGGCATTGTTTCATCTTAAACTGAACATGCTAAATAAATGATCAGACTGGCTTTAAAGGGATAGTTTTACTCATCATCAGGACAACATTTATGACTGAAAAGGAAGATTTTTGCTACCTGTGATTCCAGAAATAGATTGTCCTTTGGTCAGATTTTGTCTCTTGGTTACACTCACAGAAAATTACTTATCCAAGAAAAAAGTGATGATTCTTATAGTGTCTAATGCACAGTAACGCAGTGGATGTAGTAGATGCACTAGATGCTCAAAAGAATCATGGAACAGTAGCTGTGCTGCTGATAAATCTGGCGCAACAAGTTGCAGCAGTAAGCATAAAAGCAATATAAGCTAATTTGTCCATCTCATACAAGCAGTTTTACAGGCAATGAGTCAGAGGCTGGTAGGAATTTCTTTCATGCTTGAAGACACTTATCGCCTTGCTGGATGAGTGGTTACCTCTGCCTGCAGGTCATGTCCACAGTGCTTTAGAATAAAATGCTGACTGTATATTCACACATCTGAATACCTGCTTTGGTCAATCATCTGGATAGGTTGTGTTTGAACAGCCTGCAGCAGCTGTAACATTCAATGTGACTTAAATAATGTAACTTTTGCACTCTAGCACAGCACAGTCACTGTTCTCATGTATAATTCATTATCAGAGACTGCAAAACAATCCCACGCTGCTCAATTTCAGCATTTGTATAGCACTTTCAGATATAAACCTCTTTGGAGTGCTGGGGTGTTATCTGAGAGTGTTTAGGTAGCTTGCTACCACGCTATATGATGGAAGTTGTTGTGTTCAAAAAGAAACCGCAAGTGGTTGAATTGTATAGGTCAGAACAGCATTGAAACTTCCCTTTAAATATTAAACCTCTTAATTATTGAATTTGAGTGTGCCCCAGTGCACAAAGCAAGGTCCATAAAGACATGGTTGTATGAGTGGGCAAAACACCCGCCTGTGAACCCGATGATGACAAACTTGCAGGATCGAACCCCCACTTTCTACCACTGTGTTCTTGAGCAAGACACTTAACCCTCAGTTACTCCAGGGGCCCTGTCCCTGTAACTAATGATTTTAAGTCGCTCTGGATAAGGATGTCTGCCTAATGCCACTACAAAAAAGAGGTTCAGATTGGAAGAACTCAACTGGCCCACACAAAGCCCTGACCCTAACCCCATCCAGCATCTTTGGAATGACCTGGAACGGAGATTGCAAGCCAGGCCTTCTCCATAAAACTTAAGTGCCTGACGTCATAAATGCTCTACAGAAAGAATTGGCACAAACACAGAAGTACTCAAAATCTTGTCAAAAACCTTCAAAGAACAGCAGAAGCTGTTATAGCTGCAGTCCCTGCTGGTGTAATGATCAGGAGTCCCCATGGCCACTGGAACCATTTAAGCGGGGGGATGTGCCCCCCCCCCCAACTTTCAAAAAAAGTGCTGCACCCCCCCCATTAAAAATGCATCTGGCGCCCATGAGAGTCCCAATACATTTGTTCATATCTGGTATGTTTCCTTGTAAGTACCCTTGATGAGTCCTGGCATTGAGCTGCTCCTGAGCTACCTCTCATATTCATAGTCAGTTACATATCAAGGACTTCCATATAGCCTAGAGTGGAGTTTTCTCTTATAAAATTGGTCCCACCAACTGGAAATCAAAACATGATTGATTAATTCTTCTTTCACTTCCTGATTTTGTTGGTAGTAATCAGAATCCGAATTGGAATCAGAATTTTTTTTAAAAATTTGCCTCTGTAACAACTGCACAGAGACATGGAGAAAAGAACAATATATAATACAAAGTCTAAATAAATCTAATAAAAAATACTCTAATGTAGTACACTATGCTATATACACAAATGCTGGGGTATTAATACTATACATAAGTAACTCACAAGTAAGTGAATTACTAGGAACACAAACAGTGGTAAGGCGTATGTTATTGCATGTAATAGAGATAAGTAGTAGTAGATAAGTTGACATAAGTAGTAATCTTGCACATGTTAAGACTATTGGATATAATAATAAAATTTTGCATATTTAGTACTCAATAAGAAAACTACATGATATTGCACATGGTAAGACCATTGCACATAGAAATAAGATATTGCAAGTAATCGTATTGTTAAGCACCTAATAAAATTCTACAATATTGCACATGGTAGACTATTGCACATAACAATAAGATAATACACATTATAAATAATTTAGACCCAATAAAAATTGTACAACAAAGTAGAATCAAGTTTTTGCACAGATCATTGCGTGGATGTGTGAAGGATTTCCTGTGGTATTCAGTCGAGCACTTTATGCTGGTGAGTCTGTGCCCGTGGATCAGCATTGTCCACGATGGACTGAAGTCTAGATAATGTTCTCCTTTCAGCCACAGTTTCTATGTTGTCTAGTTCCACTACTGAGCCCGGTTTCTTGATTAGTTTGTTAGGTCTCGTAGTGTCTGCCACTTTCATGTTGCCACTCCAGTACAGCATAGAAAATGGCACTTGCCACTACAAAACGTCTGCATTATGGTGTTGCAGACTCAAAAAGATCAGAGTCTATGTAGGAAGTATAGCCTTCTTTGAGCCGTCTTGTAGGTGGCCAGAGAGTTCTTTGAACAGTCTAGCTTATCATCCATGTGTACAGGTCCTGAACAATCTCCACATCCACCCCCCACAATGGACCGGGGAGTTAAAATAACTTGCACTGAAAGTGCATATAAAGTGGCTGAAAACAGGTGGTGCAAAGGTGACAGATGTGATGCAGCAGAAACTGCTCTAACAACAACGGAGTGTTTTCTTATTAATAACCAAAATGGCAGTTACAAATGAAACTTTTGACTCATTCCGGTCACGGGGTCGTCTCTCTTTACACCATGTGTTTAGTGACTGATTTCTCCTCTGTGCTGCATTTACCTTCTCCACTCCAGAATGGAACGTTTCTCACCAAACCTGCTCTAAACCTCTCTGTTTACACCTAAGACCAACTAGTGCCTTTTCTGGATCTTCATTCAGTGAGCTGCATCTTAACGCTGAACCATGGAGGGGGAGTTAAGTTGCTGTCTGTAACCAAGCCATTTATGGTGAAGGATGGCTGAAAACAGGTGGAGCAAAAACTGTAGGAGAAAAGAGGCATCAAATTCTGGCTGTAATAATAATAATAATAATAATAACAATAATAATAATAATAATGATAATAATAACAACAACAACAGTTGATAATTGAAACCTAGTGCTTGTTTGCAAATATTAGCCTTATAGCTCCAGTTCTAAACCAAAGAAGCAAAATTGGAATGCCTTGGATGATCAGCTTCATTTGGGTTTTGTGAAAAATTGTGTCAATTTGATTTCTTGACAAAATATTCCTGTAAGTCAATGCGATGTGTCTTTAGCATTCTCTTTAGCTTGGGAATGTACAGGCAATATTACTGCACAACGTGGAACTTTTCTCTGTCATTTTACATGTTTTATTAATCAGAGTCTTATCTCAGTATGATTCAAGATCAGTTACTTTCACTTGTAATCCTGTATTTGTGTCATAGCTCTGCTATTGCCCATAGGGGGGTATTTTTTTTTTCTTTTTTAGCCTTCTTTGTGTTCTCAGCTTAAATCCCTCAAATGATCTGTATAGCCTAGGAAGTTGATGTCATGTTTTGAAATGTTTACTACACCAAATTTTAAACACATTCGTGGCCCCCTTCAAAGGATAATTGCTTTTACTTTTAATTTGAGACTATGTTGTGGTGACACCTTATCTTTTCAGTGCTGCTACTTCAATTGTGTCGCTCTCACACACAGTGTAAGCCTTTAGAGACCTACTTCAATGCTTTTGTCTCAAATCTTCATTTTATGAATGCTTTTCAGTGTAACTGTTACTGGAAACATTGCCTGATATTTGCATACAAAGGGTGCAAGGGACAATGCATTTGATTTTCCTTTTTTTCTTGCTTTGTTTACTTCATTTTTTTCTATTTTCCAGCCTATTCCCAGGCCCTGCTCAGACTGTCTTCCCTGTATTATATATTAGTCAGATTAGTTTTGAGGCAAGAATACATGGCGGATCATGTGTGCACGCCTTGGCAGTGGCCTCCAGTGCCTGGAAATCCCTGAAACCTCACTGCATTTCCAGTTCTGCCACATTCTGTCAGAGCCAGGCTTAGCTCAGCCGGCTGGAACACCTGTCTTGCATTTGTTTTAGCATGAAAACACTGATCGCCTCCGATGTAGCTTCCAGGTCCTGTCAGCTCTACACCATTCCCCAATGCAGGAAGACAGATTTTCAATGAGCTTTTCACTGAACTCAGAAAACCTGTGTTGTATGATTCATACCCAGCACTGCAGTTTCTCTCACCAAAACTCACCAGTATTTCTATACTTTTATTGCTCCTATTGTTTTGTTGCATTCAGGCTCATAAGGAAGGCTGTCAAAAGTGAAAATGATTGAGTGGAATAGTTAAGGCAGGGAAATTTAGGGTAGCCCCGTTTTTATATGGCATCATTCATTTCTGCCTGTGGTGTCGAGCCCTAAGAGCAAATTTTAATTTCAGATGGAATTGAGTTGCGGTTGACCTGTCATTTGCCTACTAATGCATTCTAACGTAGAATAGGTAAGTAGGGATGTAACAATACAGTTAGCTCATGATTTACGTCAACAGATAATGCAGGGCTAACAATTTGTGATATGTTTAAAAAAGTAGACTAAGAACAATTCAATATTCTGACAATAAATATATAATGAATTTAAAATGAAGAATAGGGATAAATCAGTTATGGCACAATTTATTAATGGATTAGAGTTGGAAGACAAGGGAGGTGATGTATAACATGAATGAAAATTACATCAAATATAATAATTGTTCTTCACAATACATTGCCAAATGTTCATGCTGCATTGCGATATCACAGTATTTCGATGTGCTGTTATGCCCCTATGAACAGGTTCTATAGAACAGGTTTTATAGAACACCGGCAAAAATCCTCAATGAGAAATAAGCTTTTTGTCAAAATACTTACATTTAGATAAATGGCTGGTCTTTTAGATTTTTTCATGTAATTAAGATAACTCTTAATTATATCAGTGCAGCACGAACACGAACTAACATATAAAGCCAGGTTGACTTTATTAATACTACAGTATTAATAAGGTCAACCTGGCTTTATATGTTAGTTCTTGTCCTTGGCCATCATTTGCCTTACAATTTCATTTAAAAAATATGACATACCATATAATTGATATAAATGATTTTGGGCTGCTTTGAAAACATCTTCTGAAATTTGGCTACATCACCATTCACCAGTGCATAGTGAAAAGTAATATGAACTAATAATTTCATGTCTCAGCTCCTGCCTTTATCACCCCTACCTATGATTGATCAAAAACTTATTTTCCTCAGAAATACATCATGGTATGATAGGAAAATGGCTCTAAACAATGACTAGTAATTTTTCTCTTTTGTCATTTTGCCAAGATTCTATAAAGCTGGTTTAGCCTCATGGCAGTTGTTATTATAAAAGGCATTTGTGTGAAAGTCATGGACAGGTCAATTGGTCACCTACCATTAGTCACCTAGTCTTATATGTACTGATCTCGTCTTTTGTCTTTTATATCACACTGAGCACAGATACATAGACCAACTAGGAGCTAACTCCTGTTGTTAACAGCCTCCAAGAGGGGACGAGAATGTGACTAAATGTATTCAGCTTTCCATTTGAGAAATGGCTTCCGACAATTATTAGCTATCTACTCTAAACAGCTGCATGAGTTGTTGCATTAGGCTTTGGGCCAGTTCCCAGGTTAAGACTGATGTCTATAGACTAGCCTGTCAAGGGAATGGTTCACCAGGCCTGGAGTATCATAATACTTCCTCTTACACACTCCCACTCTATTTTATCTCCCCAAGAAAGGGGAGCCGACCAATTCCACTCCCGCTCAGACCCACCCCCATGCTTTTGTCCATTAAAAATGTAACGCTAAAGTCAAGCCTGAGATTAAAGATGCAGCGTGTTCATTAAGAAGCAATCAGTGGCCTCAGAGGATCCATTAAAAGCTATTCACTCAGTGTCAGTCTCTCTCTCCCCACAGCTGCTATCACACACATCAAGAGTCATCATCCATACCAGGATCTTGAACAGTTTTAACACAAAATTTGGGGTATCTCAATGTTACAGATGCATTACTCCTGAAAAAAACATGTACTGCACTCTCTAAGCATTGGCCCTGTCATTGGAAGATCACAAAATCACAATCCCTAATGATGCTATAGTCATCTGTTGGCCCAATTCCTAGAGAACACAATTTTCTCTGGGTGGGTGGGATAGCCTTCCTTCATCCCCTAATCATTCATCAGCATAGAGGTCTGCTGAAGTAAAATAATTGGCAGTTAGTGTTCTCCAAGTGCTGAGCTGTCAAGTGATACTACTTTGGAGGAATCCTCTTAGCTAGCCAGCACTGTGTAATGGGGATACCTAGCAGTTGGAGTTGGACAAAAAATGCATTTACTGAACTTGTTAGAAAGAAAATAGACTTGTTGGAACGCAAAAAGCAAATGTTTTACAAACAAAAAGTTTTAATGTTTGGTGGTGTGTATTGCAGTGATTGGTGGTCTTAGATTAGATGTGATTAGCACACCTGTTGTACGCCATATATTGTCACTGTCTATAAAATAGGATCTATAAAATGGTAGTTTTACAGGTTAATGCAAAAATATTCTTGACTTCTGATGCGAGTTAATTGAAACAAGTCTTTCCAAGCAGTTTTATTGGGTCATTTATCATGAACATTTCACAATGTACAGGGTGGCCTCGGTGTTTAAATAATGTAAAATGACAGAGATACATGGTTTTCTTTAGACAGTGATGATATGTTTAAGAGTGTAAAGAGAAGTTGCCAGTTTCATACTAATTATATTTGAACAATATTTTGCTCATCTGGCATATGAAGCATCGACTGCCTGCTCAGAACAGTTTTATCAGCAAATAACACACTTCATATTTACGCCTAAGGGAGTAACATCAATTTTAAATGTTCACTGCACTGTTCTTAGCCTTACTGTTCATCAGAATAATTTATAACCACAAGATCTACTGATGCTCAAAAAATATTGAAAGTATGTATTGAAAGTATGATGTGAAGGCAACAGCTGATGTGCATCACAACATATTTGACAAGAACTTTAAGAATGGCTCCACTTGTGTCTAACAACTAGAATACAAGAACAACTAGAATATAACTAGAATATAAGCAGGGTTGGAACAGAATAGTACAGTACTGGGAACTGGGAAAGTCAAAATACAGAAATGAAGTATATATATTCACTTTACAATGCATTTGGTAATGGCATTTTTTTTGTTTTTGTCTTTGAAAGACATACCATCAGTGCTTAGTTATTACCTTCTTGCTTATTAATCTTAAATCAGCACATGGCCTCTAAACAGGAATTCTTAAGTGGAACACTTTTTTAAGCCATTGTGGTTTGCAACAGAGCAAAAACAGGTGATGAAAACAATGATATGTAACAGTTGACAATGTAATTAAACCTATTTATTTAATAACAGACTTAATGGGGTACTTACACATGTACCAATATTAAGCTAGCATTAGTAGAGCTCCGTTGAAGAAGAAACAGTCTGCACAAGTTTATCCTCAAAATTTTATCCTCAGTTTGTTTCTAATATATGTTGTGTTATTCATCCTGCCAAATGTAATTAAATTTAGTTGTTCTATGCAGGATTTTAAACCCTGTTTCACATAAACATACCAAGTCTTCCTCTAGGCAGCTGGTGTCCATGCGTCCAGGTCCTGAGCAGCCAGGGCCCATGCCTCCAGGTCACAAGCAACTATTGCCCACGCTTCCTGGTTCCAAGCAGCCAGCTCTTCTGTCCTCTGGCCCTGAGTGGCCAGCCATCCATTTGCATGGCTCCGAAAACTTGTCAGCCTCCCAATCTCCTGGCCAGTCATCATCAACTTCACTGTGCCCTATTCACTGAGGAAACACTACATGGGGTTTTCTGTAACTGTACTCCCTGTTCTTGTTTTCACTCTATGTTCTCTTTCATGTCCTGTCTTTGTTTACACGTGACATGCTTTCTTCATTCATTCTGAGCTCCGTCCTTATCCTGACTACTGTTGAGCACGCTCATCTGTCTGTTTGTAGCCCCACCCTGTCACAACTATTACCGGTTTACATTACCGGTATTTATACCCCTGTCTGTGAGATTGGATTTTGTCTATCCACCATAGTGTGTGTTATGTTATGTCTGTTACTCATATTACATTGGAATATATGTCAGCATTTATTTTTAAATATAAAGCTTTCCCTGCATGTGCAAGTCCTCCTTCAACCCACACAAAGCAATGCAGGTGTATTTAGTATTCAGCCAGCACCACTTTTTAAAATAAAAGCAGTACCAAACTGAATCAAATAGAACTTAACCAAAGCAAACCAAACAAATCAGAACCAAGCCAAACCAAATCCAACAGAACAGAACCAAATCAAACAAAGAAGATCCAAATCAAACCAAACCAAACCAAACAAGAACAGATGTTGTTTTGTTAGCAAGGATGGAACATAAGGCCATGTTAAATGTGCTGTTGCTGTCAGACAGTACTATCCTACGATTCTGGTGAAAATATTCCAGCCAATATTAGCCACTTCACTGCACATTTTTCAGAAGATCTGAGTCCAGTACAGTGCAGCAAACTGGTCTCGAGACAATGAGGTATACCAACATAGGTTTCCATAGGTTCCACAAACAAAATTATGCAAATGAGGTGAATTTAAATGTCCATCGCAGGATTGAAGCTTGTCGCATTTTCGTGTCACAAAAACGCTTCTGAGAAATATGGGCTACAGAGCCTACAGGAACATTCAAAATGCTAAACAGCATTTCACTGCTTTTACCTCTTTCGTTCTCGAATTGTATTTTACAGTGTGAGAATCGGGACAGAATTCACTGGTAAACATAATCAGGAAATATCTGCTTAATCAGTCCAAGCACTTTATGACTGTTCCCCTTCTAATATCACTAGTATGCTTTTTTCTTTTATAACATAAAGATGCATTTTCATTTCTTTCAGTCCACAAGAACTGGTAAGACTTGGTCAGTCATTTGACTTTATTTAATTTGCATTTATATTATTTATTTGGTAAATGCACAGCAATGTATGCCTGGAAATCTAGCTATAAACTCTTAAGAGGCTGTCAACTCAGCTGCAAATTGTAAATAATAGAGTGGTGAGACTATGGTCTCATCATGATTAACTAAAAGTTGAGTTGAAAAAAATCTCTCTTTAAATTAAATAAAGTAATTGATATTTAAATCAATCAACCAATCAGGGCATGGAGGTATTATTTACTTTCATACCACTGAGAAATTACTTCAATGTCAAACAATCCTTATATGCCTAGTATGAAACTGGAGTAAAAATTTATCGCAGAGTGCCAATAAACAGGATCCCGAGTTCCCAGCCATCAGTGTTGAGCTGACTAGATTTTCTGTCTACCATTAAACAGACAAATATGTGGAGTAGTGCCTCCATTGTGAAAATACTATACTCATGATTTTGTAGTATACTATGTATTTTCCCAGAAAATTGCAGCATATTGTCACCTAATCCAAATAAAGTTTAGAGAACAGATATATTTGGACATGTAAACGCAGATGACATTTATTCATAAAACTAAACTATTCCAAATTCATACATATAACTCAATGGTATTTTGTGCAGTAGTTACCTTTCTTTAACTTTATACAGTCAGATTACTAGTAATCTATTAACCCAAGTCAAACCCAGACACTTCTGTGCTGCAAAAGGTAAAATGACGGTGATTAATTAGCAGTTACCAAACAGGGATAACTTCAACATTTTAGCCAACAATAGTTATAAACAACTGGAAGAAATGAGAACATGGTCAATATTTAATCACATTAGTTCCAACACAACATTGCCAAAGAGTAGTTAAACTTGGTAAAAGGAAGGCTGAAAAGGTCCAAAAAAATTCTGACAAACAGCACACAAAGATGTTTACTCTCTTAATCTAAAATGTTAAGCACATATATAATGAAAGTATAGTGAATGATACTGCATATTAATTTCCACTGATGGTAAAAAAAAACAAAACGCTGTACAAGGGTTAAATCCCAGCAATTGCTGCTCCTCATGTCAGAACTGATGGTTGAAGTACAGTACTCTTGCTACCAGGCAATGGTGGTTGAAGCTCTATAGACCACTCCGCTGAGTCTTTCCTCTACCTCAGTTCCTGAGTTCAGCAGCAGATGAACTGTAGACACTCGTAATGGAATGTCCATGTAACAAATCCTTCACGACATCCACGCTTGGGACTTTTAAAAGTTAACACTTCAAGAAAATGTCATTAATTTGAGATATCAAGTTACAGTTTTGACATACCAATGCCAGAAACAGAAAAGGAAAATAATTTTTGATTTTCTCTCCTCCTCCTTTTTTAAATAATAAATTAGTAAGGAAGTTACCTTGAAAAGCATCTTGGAGTTGAGATCATGTGGGAGTAAGAATCTTATTGTTGCTAGTTGTTGAGTTTTGTGTTATGCTGAGCAGCATGACACACTGTTCCAAATCCAGCCTCTTATTCTGAATGCACTGCAGCTCATAATATATGTTAAACCAAAAGGGATGTGAGGATTTTGTTGTTCCATGTTCAGAGGCGTCCTATTTTTACCAACGTTGGGGTACATAAAAATGTAGGAACATTCCCAATTCCTCAGAGTGAGTCAACATTTTCAAAGTTAATTTGCATTCCTTTATTACTCTCTTGCTGTTAAATAATCAATCAGCTCTGCTCCATTTTTTTTTTGGAGCTCAGATGTGCTTGGCAGGAGTGGCAGTCTTTTTCAGTGCGATTCCATCTGAGGGATGTTTAATATCAAAGGCAGCTTGTCCTCACACAAGTCTCATATCCGCAAATTGAAGTCACTCCACATCTTATTTCGACAGCAGTGTGCATGTGTGTGTGTGTGTGTGTGTGTGTGTGTGTGTGAGTGTCAGGGAGACAGAGATCTGATATTGCTGTAACCAACAGATCATCTGCTTTATCATTTAAATTAAAGCTCCTTTAATTAAACTGTAAATAGAAATGAGCTCTAGCTGGTTATGCATAATCAAACCGGAAAATAAGAGAGAGCAGAGAAGAAATGAAAGAAAGAAAGAAAAAAAGAAAGAAAGAAAAAAGAAAGAAAGAGAGAAACAAACAAACAGACAAACAAACAACCAAATGGGTAAAGGATTCCTGTAATCATTTAAAAACTCATTCGTAAAGCTCCTGTAGCATATTATAAAAGATGTTTTGCAACTTGATTGTAACTGCTAGGCTGACTGAAGACTGACATGGGACTGTAAAAACGTAGATTATCTTTAAGTAAGGAAGTCTTTTTAACCCTGCCAAACCAAATGTCCTGTCTTGTATGTCATCTTTGAACACAGTTACAAGCAGACGACATTATGGAATGAAAAATAAGTCTTGAAATTAATAACTACAAAAGAGGTCTATATCCATTAGATGATACAGAATGGAGAAATACTTTAAATGGCTTTAAAAGGCTCCTGGGCTTGTCTGAGCTCAGAGGCATAACAGAGTTCAGCCTGGTCAGTGTCAGACACCCTCTGACAAATCCACATGCTGTTTTTCAGCCTTTCTTTTACTTTGAAAGTAAAACGTAAAGGATGGAGAACAAATAATAATAATAATTTTAAAAAAAGTTTCTGAATGAGCATGTGCACACATTTAGAGTGTAGTCCAGATTACCAAGGGTTTATTAACTGAATTAAGCAAAGAAACAATTAAAGGCCATTGAAGTATGAAATATTTATATATTTGCTTGCTTAGAAAGGCAGATGGGGCCAGCCAACACAATAACTTGTGGGGTTAGTTGGATCGTGTTATTTAAATTACAAACTGAAAACAACAACATATTTGAGGTTTCCCAGACAGAGATTAAGCCTAGTCTTGGACTACGCTTTTCTTTTCAATGTAAAATCTCTATTCACAGCACTACATAATACAGGACTAGGCTTAATCCCTGTTTGGGAAACAGACCACAAGAGGTAAATCCCTGGTGATGGCACATCCAGGAGAGGATAATTGGCTTTGCTCACTCTAGGTGGTAAGATGGGCCTCCATCTCTCTTCATCCCTGGGCTCCAAGCACATAGAGCTGTCCAATGACCCTGTGAGCAGCAGTTTGGAAAGATGTGGTTGCAGGCTTTACCTGGAAGAATGTGCTAGCTTCACCCTCCAGTGGTGATAGTTGTGTGACTGGGGCAGCCCTAGCTAGTGAAGGGAAATGGACACAACTAAACTAGTCAGAACACTGGGAACCCCCTTGAGAAAGACCATTAGTGATAAACTTGTTGGAAAGGATGGAGCAGAAAGTCTGTCCTTCCACAATAGCACACTTACAAAAAAAAGACCACAGGCCTGGCACAAAGCAGTTCTCAGGTGCATTTAATGAACTTAATAAAAATGCTGCCCAGTGAGTCTTCACACAATGGCTGTCTGTGAAATACTGCAACAAGGTGATGAAAGTGCATAATCAGCTTCCTCCTCACCATCCATCTGCAGTCCTCTGCGTTTATCCCTCCTTTGCAGGAATGAAACCAATGTTTCATTACCAAGAGAGAGATAAAGGGAGGGCCCAGTGTCTCTCACAGAAACCCTCTGCTAACATCCTATTCCCACTCATGTCAAGGACCAGTATAAGTTAACTTTTTGTTCTTTTTAATATTCTAACACAGACGTTCTCATCAAATTACTATAAGCTGCTGTAAATATGTTTGCTGTAACTTTGTATAGAACCGAGAATGCTCAGAGAACCATAGAAATGCCTCCTTAATGGTTCTAATTTAGAGTGGAAAAACTGGACTTTAGAGTCTTTGTAAAAATCAAAATGTACTGCAATTGTATTGAACCTATGAAGTTTATAATTATAATTATTGTTATTATTGTATTTATTTATTATTTTTATAATTATTGTTTACAATTATTGTTATTATTGTATTTATTTATTATATTATTGTATTTATTTATATATTTTTTTATTATTGCTGTTATTGCTGTTAGCATTAGCACAGTGGTTGTGGTAGTGTTGTAGTTAGCAGCAAATAATGTTGGATACAGGGGATCAATCCCTCAACCAGTCAAGCATTCAGCAACAATAAGAGTCCTTGAGCAAGACCTAATGCTGCATTTGTTTATATCTGTAACATGATAAAGTCACTCTTAACATTAAATAATGCCTAAAAATAACAGTATAACTAAAATAAAAAGTAACAGAACTAATTGCTTTTATAGTGAAGTAATTAGTTTTAGTAATTAGTTTTAAGTGATGATATACAGGGAAAAGAAAAATAGTCAATAAGATAAAACAGTAAAATTAGTACAAAACAACAGATAACGCATATGAGAAACTATAACAATTAAAATGTTAAAATAGAAGAAAAGAGCAACATTTTAAATAGTGTAGAGTGCTAGCTACAGCAAGGAGAAAAAAAGTTAGATAATCATTAAATATGAACTTTTGTATGGGGAAAGGTTTCTCTACACCCACTCTCCAGGCCCCCAGCCCAGCTGTGACTGAAATAGCACACCACTTTAGGGGGGGCTTTTGTAACCCCTACACCTTCAATCAAATTTCAGTCTTTCTGGTAGAGCGTTCAGAGTCAGAGAAATTTTATTATGCTAATCGGAAAGGCGGGGAGCTCCTATAATGAAATAAAACCCAGGTGTACACTCCAGCAGCCAAATCGCCTCACACCTCCCTCCAGACATTTTAATCAAATATGAAGAATGAAAAATTAAAGTTTGCACTTCTAAGTTTCCATCTCTCCTTCAGCAGATCAATCATAGGATACTAGGTACTGGGGCTCTGTTCAGTTTCAATTTTTACTTTAGAGGGAAGCTATGGTAAAAAAATGGTTAGAGCTCTTTGACATTTTAATGAGCTGGAAAGGACAGTGGACAACATGAGCTGAACCAAACAGTGGAATTAGATGTAGATGTTTGGCTAAATAAATATCAAAAGAGGCAGATTTGAAAGGCAAAACAACACATTTTTGTTATGTTATATGATTGTCATGACAATAATGACACGATTTCTAATTCCATATACAGGTATCAAGTGTTTCCAAAAGTGGATCTTCTATGACGTCCAAATAAATCTGTTGAGTGCCTTCATTTTTAAGAATTGGAGAGAAAGAAAGAGAAATTGTCATCAGATTTCAAAAAGGCCTTACTGTCCTGAGGGAAAGCAGAGCTTTCATGTTTTCTCTCTCTCTTGATGAGCCCTTTGCTGAGGCTCTAACTGTTCAAACTGTGCTGCCTATGTGGAATGTAATTTAAATGATTGCGGGCAGATAATTATTAATTCCTTCTTACCAGATCAGTCATGATGTGAATACAGGACCACAGCGTTTTAGTTATATGGTTTCTACCTGCCTCTCTCTTAATAAAATTTCAGCCCTCATAACCTGCCAAAGCTTGTAGGAATCAAATTGTTTTGGGATTGCATTGTTTTGATTTTGCTTTTTCCAGCCTTAAACATATTGCTTGCAGTCCAGTATAGGCTGGATTGGCACAGATGGCTTCAGAAAGGAAAATTGCCCACTTCGCGTGACTGCGAATCCACCAGTCACATTGATAAATTTCTGTTATTGCGTTTTGGGGACTTAGAAATAGAACAGGGAGGAAAAAAACAGCCGAAGACAAAAATCTAGATCTTGAGCCAGGAAGAGTAAACATCCATGTATGCACAGTGTGGCATTATGTATTCAGTGAGGAAATTAGCAGATGGGGGAGCGTGGGTTGTGCTTGCGTTCGGGGGGAGGGTGGTGGAAGGGGTTTGAGTAGATGTGAATAAAGAAACAACATTTTATGCAAGAGTCCTCTGAGATGCATGTGATTGCGGGAACTATTCACATTCTCTCCTTCAGAATGGAGGTTTCTAGGAGGCCAAATAAAGATGCTGTGGGCCAATCAGATTTCATATACTTTAGCCCCATCCCTGAAACACTGAATATATTACACTTGCCTTGCCTAGACGCCCTCTCTACATAGCACTACTTAACAAGTGCACCACCACTGACATATTCATGCTCTAATGCCCACGTTCTATCATAGGTACCGATGCCAAGTTGTACAAGCAGAATGTTTGTCAACAGATCTAGCCAAATAGAAAGAGAGAGGGACATCATTCTACAGCTGGATTACTGAGCTCAAGTTTGAATCTAGTATAGGGGACAACATCCCAGGATCTCAGAGATCTTTTTGGAGAATACCTATGAAGGAGGTCAGATAAGTCGACCTGAGCGTGCCCATTTAGAGCCCTATAAGTAAGAACAAGTTTACCAAAAGCATCTTAGTGTTAAGATCATTCCAACCAGTAGAGAATATGCTCAGTGTGATGCTCACTCCACTGTTTAAGAATCATCTTCATGCTTTTGGGAAACTCAGAGTGAAGTGAAGTGACAGACATAGAATTGCCAAGAGGAGGTGAATGATTGCATGCCTTCAGCATTCGGACGGCCTTTTTTTTCTCTTTGGCACTTCCGACCATTTCAAGCAGGATCTGGAACTCTGTGGTGATGCCAAATACATCAATTGATTATGAAAGCTGTTTAGCTAAGATAACTCCTAGCTGTCAAGAGCTATTTCCCCATTCAGTCCGATGTGGTTTTGCTAAGTGTTTTACTCAGGATTAGGGAATGCTGGGTGCATCTTATTTGGTTATCCAGTTGTGTGGATGATGCAAGGTCTGCAAGGCAGCTATTTAGGAATAATAGAGAGTGCCCACTCATAAGGCAGCTTGGCAAAAATGTATTCAGACTCCAGTGTGAACTGCTCGAAAGAACAATAACAAAGGGATACCATGCAGCACACTGCCGTATGGAAGCTGCTGAAGTCACTTTGGTTTATGAGTTGATGTGCTGTGGAAACAAGTGAATTCTTGAACAGATGATAATGAGGGTGAGGAGAAAAGGTGTCATTTTTATGGCTTTTTGGGGAACAAGGGCTGCTACATGTGTACATAGGGGTGTGTGAATATGGAATTGGATCTTGGGGTGGTGGGACTGTGGTGTAAATGGCTTCACTGAAACAGATTTCATCCAAAATGTCAGGATATTATGGGCTTCTGTAAACTGACTGATTGCTATGTGATCCCTCCTGTTTTACTTGTACAGAAGTGTCACTCCAAATATGAATGATGTCTCACACCTCACTGACCCCCTCCATCTCTATGATAAAGTTCAAGAGATGGTGACTTACATTAGGCACACCCTTTGAAGATTTTGCTCTATTGTCAGGAGTTTATGACTGGTGAATTACCACAAATAATTTGCAACACAAAATTTCTCACTTCAATCTAATGAGATGTAATGATATCAAATATATTGCTTTTCTATTGCTTTGCATTCCCAACTGTCACGTCTGGTCTGTCTCAGTCACGTCCCCAACAGAGCCCGTCGCCCGAGTATTAGGAGGCACACAGCCCTGGGCATGTGTGTATGATGTAATGGTTAGTTGTGTGTGTGGTTGTTTGGTGCCTAGGCAACACAGGTGTGAGTAGTGGGGCTTCATTAGCTCCTTAACTGGGTTGCTAGGTACCTAACGACACATCCATCTGTCTTGTGTTTGATTTGATTATTGCTTGTTATTGAGTTGATTGTCTCTATCGTGTGATTGGCTGTATGTGTGTGCTTGTGGGTTTAAAAGGTCAGCCGAGCCACAGAATCTTGGCGTGGTCGCCCAGCTACACCATTAGGTTCGGGTTAAGTTTATTGAGCAGAAAAGGTTGTCACTCTTGTTGGCATGTTTGTCTTCACTAGAAGGGGAAGAAGGCTGAGATACAAGGTGGACTTTCCTGTTGGTAACCAGCTCACTCTCTAAGTGGCAGTGAAGAGAGTCTATGCCGTCCAAGCAAAGCACAGCTGGATCCTTTGGTAACACCCACTGCTTGGTACTTCACTTGTGCCGTTCCTGTATGTCCCTTCCCCCTGTGTGTCTACAGGCATGAGTGTGGGAGCATCTTCACGTTAAGAGAGCTCCACGGAGTGTGGAGTATATGCACTGGCCTCTGTATGACAGAGGGCTTGCTAAAGCGTCGAGAAGAGTCGACTCTGCAGCAGAGTCCCCCTTCCAGTGTTTTTTGAGTTTGAGTGAAGGTCCTCCGGAATTTGTATTGAACAAGCAGAAACAGACTGAGGGTTCAACACACAGACAGGAGGCTAAGCTACTTTAAGATATATTTGACAAAACTGTAACCAACTAAATGCAAAAATCAACCAGCAGAAATGACCGTTTACATTCAAAGCCTGCCTGTAAATCTACAAATATAAATTTGTCTAAACCAAATGTCTGTTAATGCTTTAGCTAATCATTTCAAGTGTTAAAGTAGTAAGAAGGATTGGTTTGAAACTTTATAGCTCTAAGATGAGTCATTTTCATCTTGCTAGTGCAATACATGGCTGTCCCACTAAGTTTGTGTTCCTTATGCTTTGCTTGCTGATTGCTATTAAAAGATGGAGATCTTTATCAAGCTGTCTGTGAAATAAGATCAAACTAGACCATAAAGCTGCATTGATCCATTTGTGATATTCATTTTTCACTGTCATTGTCCACTGTCCTACCAACGTGGAACATCACAGACATATCAGTGGTGCTTCTATAGACAATGCTGGATCATCCATATTTTATGCAGCTACTATTCTTTTTAGGGGTAATTGTTATAATGAACTTTATATAAATGAACAGATACACCAACTTTTACAATAGGCTATTACTGACACATTTTTTTGTTAGAATCTTGTTTTTACTCTACAAGTGTGATAGTTTATTCAAGTATTTTCTTGAAACACAAGTAAAATGTACTGCTTTGTTCACTTATTTTAAAGGTCCTGCCACTGCACTAATGTTTCCACCTCACTAATGTCTCCATTTGGCAGCTCTAATCGAAATACATGACACCCACAAGACACTTTCTGTAAATGGGAAACACCTTTAATTTGACCAATTTCCAAAGTAAAATTAAGCTTGATTTACAAACCAATCATTTGACATCATGCATTCTCAATGTGTGTGAAGGTGTGTAATGGATTTTTTTATTAACCATCATTACTAATGACCTAATAGGTTAAAACAAGCCCTGCTAACACTTGGGATTGAAGGGCTTATGTGTTACATTTATTGTATTCTTTCATCTAGGACTACTTGAGAAAAAAATGGACAGGAAAAGTGGAAAAAACTCTTTATGCCTATGAATTAAGCAGGCTTTTTCTTACAGTGCTGTTAAATGTTATACATGTAAATAATCTCTGTTTTGGTTGGCTACTTTGAATTGTGCCTTATGCAATCCAGGCAGAAACAGATCTAATAATCTTAATGTGAAGGAGTGGTGCTAAATTGCTGTATGTGGAACAGATGGAAATGTATAAACATGTTGGCTTTTGAAGCTTGGTTTTAAGATGGACTGGTTGGCATTTAGGAGTTTGAGCAGTGTTTACATACTATATATTAAACTCATTTAAAACAGATTGAGGAAAATTCAGATATGGTCTCTCTTAAACTGTTGATTTGTCTCATGTGTGTACATTTGTTATAGAATCATTGAAGGAAGAGTACCACACACATTTACTACCTCAGTCTCTTGATACAACAGTAAAGCAATGCAGGAACAAATAAATTAAAGAATGTCTAATATTCTGAAAGGGGTATCAAAGCTCTTGACAGAAAAAAATAATTCATAGACCGTGGACTCAGTTGCAGTTAAGACAGTTAAGCTTATGGGTCAGCAATCAGGTATAACAAAGACATCCAACCATCCTATTCCAAGAACAGATGCAAGGCAAAAGATACAAACTCTCAGTTTAACAGGTGACCATATTTCACAAAGACCATGCATGATCTCAGTCCTTAAATACTCGAACAGGAAGTCTTAGTTCGACACAGTCTTTAACTCCCCTTAGCAGTTAGGAGGGTGAACGTCTCAAAAATAAGAGGCTTGTATACGATTGATCAATTATTTTAATCCACTGGGTCCTGGCCTTGTGTGTGTGAAGCCTCCATGTTCTCCTCGTGGTGGCGTGGGTTTCCTCCGGGGCCTCCAGTTTCTCTAACAGTCCTAAGACATGCGCGTCAACTGAATTAGGGCTTCTAAATTGACCGTAGGTGTGTGTGTGTGAATGGATGATTTTAATGCATATATAAAAATTTTAATCTGCAACACCTAAAAATATTTTATCGAATATAAATTGTTTGGTGGATAGGTGTGAGCCATTAAGGACATTTTTTATGGCTGCTCTGTGTCCCTGCATAATTTAGTGCTTTTAAAATTTCTTGTTTAATTTACAACAGCAAATCAGTATATTTCACTATAGTACACTATAGTCTATAGCACACAGGAGTATTAGATTATTATGACATTCCTCAAATGTTGCCAAAGGAGTTTGGTGACCACGCACAGAACCTTGGGATCAGCGGGCTTATAAGTACACAGACATCCTAGAACATCCAATCACACAACACAGACACTTAACACGCATACATTTCATTTAAACTAAACAAAAGACAGGTGGACCTTTCATCAGGTGCCAAAAATATGGTCACCTGTGCCCGTTCAAGAAGGAGGTGCAGGAGCAGACTTCCATGGTTCTCTTTCCTTTTATTTCCAAAAATACAAAGTAAAGAGGCTCGTGGGCCCAATCCAGACAACAAGAGACTTGAACAGACACAACTCAGCATAAGTGTTATACAGGCACTGAAACTCAAAACACATGATAACCATTGGTCTCATCCCTGGCAGCCGAGAAACCTCATTGTTTCCATCTACCATAGATGAGACCACACCCCCAGTCAACATAAAAGCCCTTTACAAGTCTTAGACAGCAGCGACCTCTAGTGACCGCTGACTGGGCATGTGACAGTATCGCTACAGTTTAAAAATCTACTAAGCTTTCTGAATTGCACAGAGTGGATAGTCAAACAAACTGAATAATAAATACATTATATTTATTACTCTATTTTTTAATTCTTATTGCTTTAATATAGCACAAATAAATAAATAATAAGGGAAGGATTCTGGATCAGAACCATGTGCCCCTTTTTAACTATGTGCCCCTTTTTAGCACCCGCCCCTTCAAACATCTCTGCATGGCCCTGAGGAGGAGTAAAAGGTCAAAGAAAAGAGTAGCAAGGAATGAGCAACAGTCTGGTGAGCAGAGGATCAGGTGATACAAACCATATCTTCCCTCCATTACTATGGGCAACGTGAGGTCACTGGACAATAATATAGACGAGCTTACGGCACAAATCAGACACAACAAGTGCATCTTGATGTGCTTTACTAAAACATGGATGCTGGCTTTTCGTGTGTTGGGGCAGACAGAACTTGGTGCGATAGTGGAAAGTGCAAGGGAGGAGGACTTGCTCTTATTGTTAACGAGCTCCTCAGGGAACAGCCCTGTCACCATTTCTCTTCACCCTGTACACATCCAACTTAAAGTACAACTGAGGGCTACCATCTGCAGAAATTCTCAGATGACTCAGCGATAGTTAAATGTAGCAGGCATGGGGGCGACTCAGAATATAGGATGGCGGTGGGCAGTTTCGTTGCACCAAAGAATTGGTTTTGCCCTTGAGAAGATCAGTCTCCTGTTACTCCCCTTTGTATTAGGGGGTACATGCGAAGATTGTTCAGCATTACAAGTACCTTGGTGTGCACATGGACAATAAGCTGGACTGGTCAAAAACTTCAAGAGAGGTCAAAGTAGGCTGTTCTTCATACAAAAAGTCAGCAGTACAATGTTGTGGATGTTCTATGAGTCTGTAGTGGTCAGTGTCATTTTCTACGCTGCGATGTGCTGGGGTGGCAGCATGAAAGCAGCAGACACCAAGAGACTTAACAAACTGATTGAGAAAGCTGGCTCAGTGGTTGCTGAGGAAATTAACAACTGAAACTGAAAGGAGACATTATAAAGACTTTAGTCGATCATGGACAATGCTGATCACTCCCTCCACAGGCTTTGTTTGCTTATTTTAAAGGTCCTGCCACTGCACTAATCATGTTTCCACCTCTCCATCTTTTGGCAGCTCTAATGGAAATACATGACACCCAAGACACTTTCTGTAAAAGGGAAACACCCTTAATTAATTTGACCAATTTCCAAAGTACAATTAAGCTTGATTAACAACCCAGTCATTTAATCATTTGACATCATGCATTCTCAGTTAATCTGTGTGTGAAGGTGTAAAATGGATTTTTTATTAATCAACATTACTAATGACCTAATAGATAACAATAAGCCCTGTTAAGATTTGGGATTGAAGGGCTTATATTTTACATTTATTGTATTTTTTCACCTAGGTCTGCTTGAAAAAAAAATGAAAAATGAACAGGAAAAGACACCAAGAGACTTAACGAACTGATCAGGAAAGCAAGCTCAGTGGTTGATGAGGACCTCAACAACTTGGAAACTGCAGCTGAAAGGAGAACATTGTAAAGATTTTAGCTCATCCTGGAAAATGCTGATCACCCCCTCCACAGTCGTAGCAGAACAGAGAAGCACTTTTAGACTCATCAGCATAAAGTGCTCTCCTGAACACCACAGAAAATCCTTCCTCCCCACTGCAATCAGACACTTTAACTCCTCCCTCTGTCACACACACAATAATCTGTCCAATAATAATTTTGACTTAAACTATTTTTTATATTGCTTTTGTCTTTGCATCTCTGTGTGTCTGTGCAGTCATAGCAGAAACAATTTCCTCTGGGATAAAGAAGTTTTGTGATACTGATTCTGAAAATAATTAGCTGAGTGACTCCTGACTCCATACTCCATCTTGAAAATAACATCAGTTTATTTATTTATTTCTGAAGTGTTCATTTGTGTTTGGAATGCATATCAAAAAATACACATCCATGATAATTTTTAGGTCTTTTAAATATCTGTTTATTTATTTGACTGCTTCTCATTTGAATTATTAATTATGTTTTTATCAACACTCAGTAACAGCATTTAAAGTAAGGAAGCAAGTAGGGTCACTGGCATTTCAGGAACAAAAAAAGAAATATCCTTTTTGGCGAAAATGAATTTAAATGACAACGTAAAAAGTTATTTTACAAGATTTTTTTTGTATGCCACGTGGGATGAAAGCTTATCTATAAGTTCACACACAGATGGTTATTCTCATTTAATCTTTCTTGTCGAAAGCCAGTTGTGCTCATTTTATATCCAAAACCTTAGCAAAAAAATCATTTAGCTGTAACTTATCACTTTATTATTACTCTATATTGGCCGGCCTCTCTCACAAGTTCCTGTATAGGCTTCAGTTGATACAGAATTCTGCTGGTTGTGTTATGTTCTATGGAGTTGGTTCTGTCCCTTTCAAACTTCACTGGCTCCCACTTTAATATTTAATTGATTCTTCCAATCTACTGGCTACTCCCTCTCTTCTGCCACAGGGTCTAGATCCTTAAGCCATGCTTCCCCCTGTCTTTGGAATTCCCCCCTCAAGAAATCTGCAGCAGTAATTCTCTTCTGACTTTAAAAACTTGCCTCTGCAAAGTTGCCTACTCCTTTTGATCTTGTCCCTAGATTGCACCCATTTCCAATTTTTCACTCATGAGATTTTATATACAGTAAACCTCCACTTATTGCGGTGTTACGTTCCAAGAGCACCTGCGTATAGTGAAAAACGATGATGTTGTGATGTAGTAAAAAAAAAAAGCCTAAAAATGCCTATTTTTATAGTGTAAACCCTAAATATGCTCCCAAAACAAGCTCCCAAAACACTTTAATTTCATTTTAAACTCAGCTTAACACATTACCCTTAAAAAAAATGTAAAGGTAAACCCGTATTTGTACTGTACACTGTACACTTAACTCCTGCAGTGCTAGAATGTAAATATTGATATTACCCCTGTATGGACTGTACTGTAATTCAGGCATGTGCGTTTTCTTTGGTATAAGCAGGGTAAATACAGTAAATACTCCCTCCACTGTGTACAGCGGTATTTCACCATCTCGAGCCGCCTTTCTTTGTGTTTCTCTCCACAGTACCAAAACATTTATAGTTATTTTTTATATGGAAGTGTGGCTGAATTTATGTTAATATTTATGTTACAAAATTAGTAAATTATATTTTTCTTAATAATTTAGCACTTAAATGTGTGAAAATGTTTATATTGCCACGAAAAAAGCTGTGACGTCGGGGCCTCGTCCGCCACGCTCCCTGGTCCTAGTGCTGGGTTTATGTTTGGCCGCTGTTCTTAGCAACCCAGCAGGAGGACGAGGGGGCTTGGCGGACGAGACGCAGACGTCAAAAGTAAAAATAATGTGGAGGAAAACTGCAGTTTCAGCATTAGTGCGGGGGTTTCAGCGAACAGCTGTTAGTTCAGATCTCAGAAAAAATCCGCCTTGGACTGAAACAGTGACTGCTGATCCGCGTTAAAGTGGGGGTTTACTATATGTATAATTAGTTTTTTTTTGATGATGATGATGATACTTGGGGACAATATGAGAGCACATCTGAATGTTGGGGGCCATGTGTCCCACAATGTATATTATAATTACGGCCTGAGTCTTATCACTTGAATAACCAGGGAACTGCTGAAATCAGATAATGACCGTATTACTGGTGTGCATAAAATAGACAAACAATCAGTTATCCGCAGCCACTGATCTACAAATGATCTGCTGGAAGCCCTTTCCTGCGCAGATACATCCTTCTGCTTTGTCACACGTTTCAGCCGACAGTGTGTCTTCCCATGGGCCGGGACTGAGAAACCCCAATCTAGGTTAATGAGAAAGGCAGGAGTGTCTATTCCCATCAGCCACTGAACATCTAACCCTCACCAGGCACAGAGACTTTCTCTATCAAAATATTTGTTCTAGGTGAGCTCAAATGGCTCAGCAGTTTCAAGGCCAGACTCCACAATGAGCAAATGGCTGTGGGCCAGTTCTCGGGCCTGATTCTGGCAGCGCTTAAAGGAACTACATGCACTATTTCATTCAAATGGTATCAGGGAATACATGAGGCTTTCCTGCACTCTGAGTGTCTGAGGAGAAAAAGCCATGAATGATGCAAGTTCCCAATAATATTCATTTTTATAAAACTCTGCTTTTCTGCATATCTTTTCTGGTCTTTTACTTCAAAAACTCCAAGAGAAAACTGGAATGTTTGTTTGGGCAAAGCACGTGTCTCAACTCTGCACTGCACCGAAGACCACGTTTTAATTGCAGGGAACATTCAAATGAAACGCAGATGCACAGTTTCTGTTCCGTGCTACAGTCACTGTGGACTTCAATTAAGGGGTGGGTTCTTAACTTTGTTACTCATGAAGGAAAGTACTGTGTAGATGTAGAGATACAAGAATTGCCTAGAATTAAGACACGAGTCTCATTCATCATCATTTTATTATGATTTCAGTTTGATTGACAGTTTGATGACAAAACCCATTTCCATTTCTCATTTTTATGCAAATTGAAAAGCCAGCTCCTCCTGCAAATAAAGCTGTTTTTGATTACAAGAGCAGAATTTTGTTTCTTGAGCCAGAGGCTATTACATGGTACACCACTTTACTCTCACTACCCCACTGTACCATACCTGTCGTCTCTCATCAAATCCATACATCAACCAGAAAACCAGCAATTTGCACTTTACAGTGCACAAATATTGTATTCTATTACTTTTATGCATATTATACAGACATCTTATCTAACAGTGATGTTTGTTTTTTGGAACATACTTATTCTGTATATTTTATTACCTCAGTTTAGTTTCTTCAAGTCTCTCTTTCTCTTAAATTATTTGATAACTTCACATGGGCCAACTTTACTACATATACTACTTGTATAGCTATGTATGTGTCAAATTAAGATTCTTGAATCTTGAATATCAGAGTAGGAATCCTTTGCTGAAATTTGAGTGACATTAAAGTTTGATCAAAGAAGTTTAGAATCTGGTAGTTTCAGTTCAAAGATAAGTGAGAGGATGTGGATTTGAATATATATATATATAATATATATGAGGGGAAAAAATCAAAAATGCTTCAGCAAGAACTATGATAGAACCAAGACCATCTATAATCTGCAGTTTAAGGTAATGTACGTACAAGCATGGACATCAGAAGCATTTTAATATGGGGGGACCCACTGTTGGGAGGTCTGGTACAGGTATGAGGGGGTGTGGGGGGGGGCGTCTCTCGTGTTTCACTCATACAAATAAGTGGGAGGATGAAACGAATGATTTTTAATAGTGGGGAGACGCATCTCCCCCTAATATAATGGTTCCGGCGTCCATGCATACAAGGCATCTCAAGCCACAATTATAACCAAGAAGTAACAATAGAATAACATCACTTCACGCTATTTCTCCAGCACTGTATGGGACAAAATAAATTCAGCAACAGAGACCATTTTGTCGGGGAGCTTGTTAGTGGGTCACAGGTAGACATTTTCAGTTTGGGTCTGAGTTTCTGGTCTGGTGTGGCTGCTGGGCTGTTCTGGCTCGGATCGCCGGGTTCGCACCTAAACGCTTTGCGTTGAGATGATCCTTTACACTTGATTTATTCCTTGAAATTGCATAAATTGCAGATAACGATACTCATATATCAGCCGTTCTATCTGTCCCTTTTTAAACTTAAACTTTCTACACACTGGGCCGAGCAGCATGTTCTCATCTCCTCCTTCATTTAACAGATCACCTGTGGCCAGAACTGGGTGGAAGAGTCACCACTGCATGCGACTAATCAGCGTAAATTTTTTTACGCATAATTTTTTCTGTGATAAATGGATTAACGCAATAATTTGACATGCCTAATATAAATATAATGTGTGTGTGTGTGTGTGTGTGTTTAATAGAGGGGTGATGATGATATGGGCTGTGAGCTACTGTTCAAAGAATCACATGATCCTGTTTGTTCTCATTTTATACACAATATCAGCTTCTATAATCTGGATTTCTATAAACTATTTACCAAAAGATTCTTTTTTACCAAAGATGTTTTACTCTCATTTGAAGAGTTTTATATGTCATTTGAAGAATTCTGCTGATTGAATGCACAGTAATTTTATTCTACTTAGGACAGCTGGACAGGTTTCTTCAGCTTTTTTCTAAAGAAATCCAAGAAAAAATTGTGTGATGTTCATGTCTGTATAAATTGCCCATGTCGAAACAGCACAAAAGAACCCACTCCTGACTCTAATCTGTCTAGCATGCTTAGATAAAGGCATCAGTTGGGATGCCGAGCTTCTGAAGTGTCAGCCAGCTCAGGCGACTGTGCCCTTTAAAAGGAAAATCTGTAATATAGGCAAGCTGCCGCACTGTCTGCTTGTCAGGTTCTCAAATCAACAGCGGAAGTGCTGACACAGTGCGAGAATGATGGAGGAATGCAATAAATAAACTATTCTCTGCTGCAGTGACTTGTCATCGTACAGAGCAGATGAGCTGGATGCATTTCACTGGGTTGCACTGGAGGTATCAATATTAACCAGCACCCTGTGGGTCAGTCTAGACTGCATGCAGCAGGCATTTAAAAAATCAACTATCAAAGAGTCTACACTACATGGACAAAAGTATTGGGACACACCTCTTTATTGAATTCAGGAGGCCACTTACTTCCAGTGAAGGGCAATCTCAATGCTTCAAGACATTTTGGACAACGCCATGCTTCCAACTTTGTGCACACAGTTTGGGGAAGAACCTTTTTTGGGGAAGAACCATAAAGACGTGGCTGGAGGACTTCAGAGTGGAAGAACTTGACAGTCCTGCACAGAGTCCTGACCTCAACCCCATCCAACACCTTTGGGATGAACTGGAATGGAGATTGTGAGCCAGACCTTCT
>JBBJLS010000155.1:13841217-13864396 GCA_037577275.1 Bryconaethiops microstoma | reverse complement strand
AACTCCTACTCTGCGCAAAACTGTTACTAAACTGCCACTTTACTGCTGCTCACTCCTGTCACTTTATCTCATGTGCAGTAATGCTGTCCCCCTATATATAGGGAGAGATATATGTATATACACATTATTTTCTTCTCTTTTTGGAAATTGTAATTCATAGTGCTTTAGGTTTTGTATATTTTTTAGTACATCTTCTACTCTTTAACTTTATACTGATTTTCCATTGTAGCTCAGGGTAAGAGTGTTTCTGACTTGTCAGCAGCTCAATTCTCTCCCCACAGTTTATGGCCAGTCGTTGTCCCAAAACAGCGTCTATGGAGTCGAACCAGTGGAAAGTTTTTCTGTCAGAGCTGCTTTTGATATTGTGGTCTTTAATTATTTATAGTCTTGTTTGAACTTTTTTATTCTCTTCAATCTTTACAAATCACTAACATCACAAGTTATACTTAACTAACTTGTACCTTGCACATTTCTCACAAACGTACCAGGACATTCTATGATGCTAATAAAGCTTGTTAGCATCATAGAAAACTTCTTCTGAATTTTATCCTCAGCCCAAACAGATAGTAGTGCTTGTACTTTTTTTGACTACCCATTTGTACCTCCATTGTTGTTATTTGTGTGTACAGTAAAAGAACAATGGCCTCTTTTCATGTTATGATGACATTTCAACCAATCAAAAAGCAGTGACGCAGTCAGCTAGGCTGCAGCCTGTTTCCAGCCCTGCTCGACAGCAGGGTCGTGACAGCATAGCATATTCGGCTCGGGTATGGGTTGCTTTATTTGTGGTGGAAAAACAGTTGATCGTGGTACGGCACAGTTCCTTGTTTTAGTGGAAAAGCACCATAAGCGACAGGCTGCTCAAGACTGCACTAAAGACCACTTCCCAAAACTGCAATTACAAATAGTACTAATTACAGTGCATGTTAGTCCAGTTTTTGCGTGGTTGATTTCTCCTGCAGTGGACAATCATGCCAATCAGACTAGAGGACAGTGAATATAATGTAGGGTTCAGACACTATGAGCTCACACTTAAGCTCACTGCTAATCAGTTTTAAAGACCTTTGTGGAAAAAAAGGCAACATCAGTCAGTTTCTGACATTTGGCATGGATCTGTGTGAGATCATGCTGTTAGATCATGAAAGTGAGTGTGATTGTGTGGTGTGTTTTGTGCTTTAGGGGAAAACACAGCTCTCCCAAAACCAGCTCTGCCTTCAAATCACAGGTGAAACTATGTACACACACAGTCAGCATTTGAGACGCTAAACTAGGCATCCTTGACAAAATGTTTGGCACATCATAAATCAAGTTTTCTGCAGATGCTCCAGGGATATGATCCTTACGTATCATAAAACAGAGTATCAATTCTCTCCAGAATCAGCCTCTCCCCATAGCTTCTAGTGGCTGCGCCAAACTATTGCATACACAACAAACTGTGATATGGTAGTGACACCACCCACAATCTCAAAGATTTATAGAGAGTGGTCAGATCAGTGCACCACATCACGAGGACCAAGCAGCTAGCCAGTGCTGCAGAGTGGATCCTCACTGACGCCAGTCATCCCAGCCCCAGACAAAAGCATCTAGACCTGTACCAGCAGTTTCAGAGACAGCCTTCCCACCCAAGCAATTCGCCTATTTCAAGAATCCAAGAATTTTGTGACTGGTAATGTCTGCATTATTTTCTAGGACATGACAATAAACTTGAAACTTGAACCTAGGGATGCCACAATACTAGTTTTATTTTTCCGATACTAGCATTATTAAGTATTTCTTATACTGAGATACTTAACATACCTTTATGACAAAAAAATAAAAAATAATTTTTCCACATTAACAGCATTTACAAAATGCTAAAATGATTCAAAAACACTCCCATGAGCACGCTAGTCCAGGAGTACGAATAATACCTCATAATAACATACATTTTGATAAAGCCTATTCCTTAAGAAGAACAGTGCAATAAGATTATTTCACCATAAAAATACTTAATATTTTTAATTTTACAGGCATCCTCAGATACAGAACATAATTATATTTCCAAAAACATTTATTTTAACACAAATGTAATAATTTATTCAACTTCGAGTTTTGACTTTAACTTAATTAACCTTAAAATTAATGTTCTGTCACAGTGATGATGTCACACCCTGTCTTATCTTGCCCCTTTCTGTCTTTGTTTTCCTCTGTGCCGTTTGGTCATTTGTTTTAATTCTCATCTCCACTTTAGTCCTGCCCCTTGATTAGTGTATTCACCTGTGTCTCATCCATGTCTCTGCCCTTTCCCATGGTCAGCGGTTGCTAGAGGCCGCTATTGTTATAAGTTATAAGTTTTAGTTTGAGGACTTTTAAGTTGACACTTGAGTTTGATTATGATTCACAGTTGTTTTGTGTTTAATTAAATGAATGTCCTTTGTTTGCTATATATTTAAGTTTGCTATGTATTTAAGACAGGTGCCCTAGTACCCGCCGTGGCACCTGTCCCTGCTCCTGAGGCCCCGGCACCCGCCGTGGCACCTGCTCCCACTTCTGAGACCCCTCTTCCTGTGGTCCCAGGGTCTGATGGGGCTCCTGTCACCTCGAAATGGCCACCACCCTTTTGGCAGGGTCCGGGACCACCTGACACCCTGGAGGTGTGTCTTTTTTGGGGGTGGGGGGAGACCCCTGAGGGTTGTATGACTGAGGGGGGCGTTGACCTGGACAGTATGGGAAGGGCCCTCGAGTGGAGCCCGGCCCCGGAGTTATCGAAGGGGCCTTTGTTTTGCCGCCTCCTCCCCACCACCGCCTTATTGTTGGCCTGGAGGCCCTTTTGGGCACCCCGGAGTGGCGCCATTGAGGGGGAGGTTCTGTGATGCCCATGGTCAGCGGCCGCTAGAGGCCACTATTCAAGTTTGTTTGAGGACAAACTCGGAAGTTGACACCTGAGTTTGATTTATGATTCAGTTGTTTTGTGTTTAGTTAAATGAGTGTCCTTTGTTTGCTATGTATTTAAGTTCTACTGTTTTCAGTTTGCGGTTGTCTGTCGTCTCTCACATTTACTCTTTGTTGTGTTTGCGTCATCTGTTTGAGTTTTGAAAAAAGAGTATCGGCCCTTGAGCCTGGTTTTTGTTGAGTTTTGTTTTGTAATTAAAAGAACCAAGAATGGAAGTCTGCATTTGTGCCTCCTGTCTGGATGCAACACAGCCCAGCGTGACAGTGTTCCCTATTTTGACCTTATATACGTATCCCTGTCTGAGTCGTTTGTTATTGCATCCTTACCCTTCCTGTATGTTTTCCCGCAGTTATACCCTATCTTTTATTGTAGTCTTTAATGAGTCTGTTAAGTACTTTGTTTGGTTTTGGTATTCTTATTCATGTGGTTTTTTTTTTTTTTTTTAATGAAGATTCTACTTGCAAGTATGCCTACCTCTTCCCCTAAACTTGGAATAGTCACAGATATATTCATATTCTGTAACATAATAAAGGATATGTGATATCATTTAGCTCTTTAACTGAGCTAAGTGCAAAAACTTGCAAAGTTTTTTTTATTCAACACTGATACTTTGTTTTCTGCATCTGATTTTTTACCAAAGTCATACAATTTACTGTTAAATACTAAATTAAATGGTATAATCTTCAGTAGTCTTCTAAATGAACAGACCCTTTCAGAGTTTGTATATAATGTTACAATGATGTGTTTAAGTTCATGTTGTTACAGAAATAGTCACTGCAAAATGTTATCTGGCTGTAACACATCCAAATTTAACCTAGATCTTCAATCAAGCATGAACATTATGCACTGCATAATGTGGCAAACCCTTCTTTTTTATAACGAAGGGCCATTTATATAATGAACAATGTTTTCAAGAAACATTTCTATGTACTGCCATGCAGGACTGGCACATTAATGGTTTAATGATCATCTACCTCTGAATTTGAACAAAGATATAAAATTCATGCTGCTCTAGTGCACTGTCGGCCTGATTGCCTTCACATCTTTCAGTAAAGGTTGCAGATTATAAATTAGCTCATCCTGAGGAAACTGCATGTGTTCTTTTTTACAGGAAACAGCCTACACAATACATACACAAAATACAAGCACTTAGTATGAAAGAATGAGAGAGGGCAACGGGGGAAAATTTCACCCGGCAGCACGTTATTGCAGTCCATAGATCTTCAAATTGAACCCTGGACCAATGCAGGTCCGATACGCTACAACTGCTGCGTCACTTGGTAGAAAATGGCCACAAAGCATAACTTTCTAAATTGCAGTTTGTGTACAAAACGGGCAGTGTTTTGGTCTCTGCTGGGCTTCCTGTTATACATATATAGAAATGGTTAATAGTGCATTTGTGTTGCAGTTCAGTACTTTTACCTGTTAAAAAAAAAGGGAAAAAAAACTTTGCAACTCATGGAAATTACAAAACGTATATATGGAGATGTAAATGCTTATATTAAGCTTCTGACATTGGGGTAGGCGAAATTTACTTTCCTGAAATAGGCAAAAGAAGCACCAAATTATTTTGTGATGCTTTTGGTTCCTAATGCTGTTTCCTTGCTTCTACAGGACCAGCCATCTCTCTTCAGCACGGCGGTTGCGTTGCAATGACACACTCTTATGCATGCTAAATTTCTAAACCATGTTCTAACCTTAACCTTACTCTTATTCCTACAGAGGATGATGGAGAGCCCCACGACTGTGTGTTCAGGTGTGTTCTCCAAGAACTGATCTCAAGGACGAACCTCTGATTAAACTTGACTTTCTTTTCTTTGTAGATGACTCTGCCTCACGAGATGCAGCGGGAAATGTTAAAGTTGGCTTTGCAGTAACTTCCGAAAGCTCTGTGGTCTGCAGTGGGCAACTGCTTTCACACTTCTCTGCTCAGGCGGCGGTATTGGTCACACTGACTGAGGAGTGCAAAATCGCTGAGGGTAAATCTGTCACAATCTACACAGACAGCCGGTATGAATTTGGGGTTGTGCACGATTTCGGTGCAATCTGGAAACACAGATCATACTAAAAATCTGATGGCTCACCAATTCTTCATGCTGATCTAATACAGCGTTTATTGGATAGCATTCTACCGCCCAGTGCCATTGCGATTTGTAAATATATTTACAAATACATACTTATTTAGGTAAACTGACACATGGGGAAGACCATGTGTCAAAAGGGAGGAAGTTATAATTACGCTCTCAAAATTGGTCCACAAAAGGCTTCTCAGGCAAAGCAAAGGCAGGTCTAATTTAAGCGCATTCGAAATTCTGTTTGGCCGAATTATGTGGTCAGGGCTCGAACCACCAAGACCAAGAGCTGGAGGGAACGACATTACAATGTATTGTGATAATGAGATGAATGAAAACAGGAGGATCACAAGGACCATGATGGTGATAGTAAGTGTATTTGGAAAAAAGGAGAGCGACATGGGAAAAAGAAGCAGACCAAGAAAAATGGCTACAGATATCGGTTCAGCAAGGAGAACAGCAGCTTGAGGAAAGCGAGGTGTTTGATCGAGGAGTTGACCACATCGCTGTTGTCAAGAAAGACTTTGAGAACAACGATACGAGTCGGTGATGTGCTAGTAACCTTTCCCGTCTCGCACCCTGGTCAGCTACAGGCCGTATAGGTCCATCTGGCAGAAGAATAATCTTCCATTGGACACCGAGACCACAAGTATTTGCTTGGCGGCTTTCTTTTTCTTTGCATGTGTTCAGTTGATACATTTGATCCTCCTTGTAAATTTTCATTTAATTAATTTTACTTGTTTGTTGTTAATCAAAAGGGGGGGAGTGTGGGGGAACATTTATTAGTTAACCTATTTGCAGTATTTTATCCTCTATATAACCAGTATGCTGTGTTCTATCTTTCATGTTTTAAGCATAGTGTCTATCACATTTGTCTCTCCCTCTTGTTGGGAAATGGTGTTGTTTACTGCAAGTGAGACTAGAATAAACATTGTCTAGAAAAGGTGTGAAAACCCTGACTACCAAGAAAGCAGAAACCGAGCGAATTCAGGGAAGTATGAAAAACTTGTTGCTATCTTAGTATAGTACACAACTGTTCATGTTAGCATTTTCTGAACATGTGTTAAGCACATGTGCAAAGAAAATTCACTGACCCCAGATCAGAAATCAAGGACATGACATCATGCTGGAGTGACAATAAAAACCCTTGCAACTTCTTATGTGATAGCATTCTCTTGTCAGAGCACTCTCTCAGTGCTCTGGGAACAGACCTGCTCTATTTGCCTGTATAACTTTGCTTGTTTTAAAAGTCTCTCTGATCTTGAGTCTTGAATCTGTGGAGCACGATTTATTTTTCCACGACATGAACAAAGATATGAAATTCATCCTGCTGTAGTGCACTGTCGGCCTGATTGCCTTCACATCTTTCAGTAAAGGTTGCAGATTATAAATTAGCTCATCCTGAGGAAACAACTGCATGTAATCTTTTTTACAGGAAACAGCCTACACAATACATACACAAAACGCGAACACTTAGTATGCAAGAATGAGAGAGGGCAACGGTGGAAAGAAGAGGCTACGGCGGAGTTATTAGCTAAAGATTTCCAAACACTAATGACAGAGTTAAAGACTTAAAGCAGACAGACTTAAAGCAAGCCCTGTAGTTTGATATCTCTCATGAGGCAACTAAATTGATATTTTCTGGCTTTTAATTCTTTTTTTTTTGTATTGTGGATTTAAGGAACAGTTTGGAAGACAGAGGTCCTGCTATATCAGGTGAAAAACTAATAGCATTCCACAATCAGAACATCTTGCAAATAGTCAAACATGGTAGTGTTAGTGTGAAACTTTCAGGGACTAAATAGATTTCTAAACCATTCACTGTGACAAACAAACAAAATTGGAGGAAAATTATTTTCAAAAATGGCTGACAGTGCAGAGTTGACAGGCATGATTGATTATTGATTAGAAGGCTATTACTGCAGAGCTCTGTGATTTCAGCTGTGTAAAGGCCAGTACTGTGGTGAAGAACAAACTGTTCTTTGCACCCGATTTCTATGACATCATACTGCATTATCTCTCTGAACCTTCAATAGTGAAACAAGTTTTCCACTTTGAATGGTACATTTACCTCTGCCACTTTGAAGGATGGCTTCTGATCTTCTGCACGATCTTCTAACTGTTAATTTATGACTTGGCAAAGCCTACTGCGATACAGAACCCGTTTAATTTCTCTTTAACACCTTAAATAGTGGCCAGGAGCCACCAGACCAAACAGAATTTAAATAACTCAGCTAGCTTGCATTGTTGTTTAAGTTGGCAGTAAATAATTGACCTGTGAATGTAATTTAAATGGTTCACTTAATGTGCAGAATCCACTGTAGGACAATAATCGCTATATACGCTATATAGGAAAGCTTGTATTCATGATCATGATCATGATAAAACTGTCATTATATATTTTACATCCCTGTGAAACCCTAAGTGAAAGTCTGTAATCATTAAACAGGTTAAACAGCCAAGTTAAACATTTCTGACTGCATAGCTAACATCTTTCTTTGAAATATAAGGGCATGACATTAGTGCTACAGCCCTCCTCTCCCACCTGGCAGACCCTGTTAAACATCAAGTTCAGTTAAACTTGCCACTGTAATGGAGGCTCAGGAAGCAGTGCTCAGCGCCTCAGGCTGTGCCTTCATATCAACTGTGCTTCATCAGTCACTAACAAGGGTGACTGCAAGGCAGCACAGGCCCTGAATATTAAACTGCTGTTTTAATTAGCCTGACTTTTTTCAATTATGGAATTCAGTCATTTATCTGGAAAGGGGAAAAAAAAGTGTCATGGTAATTTGCATCCATGTTCCTTTCAAGGGAAGTACAAAGGAGAGGAGCTTGTCTCTTTTCTCCAGCAAGCGTTCTCCAGTGAAGTGTGTTGCTGTATTACAGGGTATTACATATCCTATCCAGTGTTTGACTTTATTTCTGAGGGCAGGATAATAATAGGATCTAATTACTGTAATAGTTTGTTTTCATTCGTTTGCAGAAAGTGATTCATCATCTGAACTTTGATGTCAACATGCAAATCCAGCACTAAAACTGCTGAACGTGTTCACCTTCAGAGGAGCAAGAGGGACATCTAGGGGGAAAAGTATTAAAGTACTCCTTAGAAATTCTAGATGCCAAATGAAATGGTGTAGACTGTTTTTTCCCCAATTATAACAGGCCATATTAAGGCATTATTGGACAGAAGTGCTGTGTATAAAGAGCCTATAGGCACAATCGGTGCAACACACAAGATTACAGAGACACTGCCAAAACTGTACAGGTTTATGTAATCAGAATTATAATCAGATAATTAGCTGTTATAATCAGATAATTAGCTGTTTTATTCCAGGCCTACACAAAAATAATATATGACCAAGCACCCACCCCACCTTTTTTTCAAAGGAAAAAATAATCAAAATAACGTTTAATGTTTGGTTTGCACATTGTTTTATCATTTCTAACACAATAACTTGAAGCTGAGTATTCTAGATTCTGGTGCATCTATGGGGAAAAGCATACAAATATGAGTCACTTTCATGTGTGGTTGTACATCAGACACATTTTTCATTACTGAGCTTAATGAGGGTGCACAGATTGAAATGTATGCTTTTTATCCACACATGCAACAGCATTGGTCTTGCAAATAGCTGAGCACTATTAGTTTTGCAGTGCCTTTTAAAGTTATGCAGACGGTCAGAATCTCAAATGGCTCTCCTTTCCCAACATAGCGTACTGCATGACAAATCATGCAAACTGCATTATAAGTCTAAAGCCATTTTGTCTTTAGTGCATATGCATATGTCTCTAGTGCACTATTTGGGCGAAGAGTACATAGTTTAAAGACACAGTGCACTATAGTGAGTATACAGAAAATTCATTTGGAATTTAGCCCTAGTTCAATATCCACAAGAAATGTAGTTTTCATGTGACGCTACTGATTTGGATGTGCTCATTAGGCACACTTCAGGGTGCAGGTTTGTTTGTATAATAAAAACAAAGACAAGTCACTTACACATTAAATGCGAACCATCATGCTAAGATCAGAATTCAGTAATGAAGCTTGTAATGTAGTCTTTGTCATGTCAATAAAGTAAATATTGAACAACACATTAACTTTCCATATGATAGAGCATTTTACTGGCCAAGCTCAAAACATTATTATGTTATCTGAACATGAATGATGAATTGAAGTTGATTTGACAAAAGAGGAAACTTTATCAACACATAATATCTAAGCTTTTCATCTGCATTTTCATTGAGATTTTCACCACAGATTACTCACTACTTTTCTTACACTGAATAAAAAAAATCTTCTGTAAAGGTAGATTTTAAATGGCCATTCTTTGTCTGATTCATAATACTAATATATACTAATATCTGGGGTCATTAGTAATAATACCACTATTTCCTGCTTCCCAACAAGCATAGCCATTTCATAATTAGCTCTAGAGGATATTATTATTAGCAGTACCAATAACTTGTCTGGAAATTACAGCCATCCATTACTTGGGGATTTAACTAAGGATCTTGTATATGATTAGTATTACGACAGCATGGCTCAGTTTAAACACCAAATAAAATGGGTCTGCAGGTTACTGTTTTATTCATGGCACTCTTGCACCATCCGCTGGTTAACAGAGTAGCACACCCTGTGCAGTACAAGCTTCAGCAAAGATAAAGTATGTACAGTTAATGTTTCATGAACAATGAAAAAAATTGCAACAAAGACAAAACGTTTTTGTTGTTTAAAAGCTTGAACATACATTAAAATGTGATTCCATGAAATAAATTGGTTAGGGTTTTCTAAAGAACGAAAAATTGCTGCAATGGTTTGTAATCATAAGTTCTCATTAACAAAGCCTAACTGCTGTATATTCCCTTTCATATTTTACGTTTATAAAGTCAATGTGAATCAGAAATGATCTGTTGTACTAACAAACAAATAATTCTTTCCATGTACTCAACTAAATTATGCAAAGCATTTCCACGCAATTTACTGACTTTCTTTCAAAGCACTTTGTTGATGCAGCTCAGATTTAACTGATCTTAGTAGAGGTGGTTTAAAATGATCATTGTAACACCCAGTTGGCCTAGAATCATAACTCACTCCTATACAGCCACCAAAACAAGGATAGGCATTAAACCAAAGAAATGATAACCATGGATGAAAAACCTACCCAATATGCAAAGAGGTAGGCCTAGGAATCAAGGGGAAAAAGGTGTAGTTTATGCACAAGTTTAAATCATAAAAAAGTTTCTCAAAATAATTTCATTATAGTATATCTCATTCAGTACAACAGACTTCATTTATTTGGGTATGTGTCTCATGATACTTTTTTCTTTTGACGGGGTTTGTTTAGGTGTGTACCTTAGCTGGCAGTAACTTGGTTATAAGCAGGTGTTGATCTTAGTGTAGCTTTACAGTATAAAGAACGGACGTAGACGACTTAAGCACTGATGTACGTCGCTCTGGAGAAGAGCGTCTGCTAAATGCTGTAAACGTAAACCTAAACATGATACCAGGTGCAAATCAAACAAACCTTGGACAAATATGGAGGAAAAAAATAAATTTTACCCTATATTTATAACCTTTCTTTTTTGTCTGCAGGATTCAGATTTCATCACAGATTTTCTAAAAGAATGCTGTATTTTTTCTACATGTTTCCATAAACTCCTTAGACTGAGGTAAAAAATAATACTGCTGACTAATAATTCTCTGGTATGCTTACTTTATATTTCCAGAGCAAAGTTTCCTAAATTCTAAGTAAACACAACACTTATGTTAAGTGACGTTAACATGCCAACTCTTCGAAATAACTAATGTTTACATGCTATCTAAAGTAAGAATTACTCAAATTAATATAGCAAATACAACTATGTTCTGGCTAAACTTAAATAATAGACATAAACATAACTTCAAATAATAGTTATATTTCCCATAGCTATATTTTTCAAGACATGTTTCTTAGATTCCTTTAAGTAAGACCAATTTGTCAAATTTTACAATGTGTGATGAAGTATTTTGTCCACATCTCTGTGCATGTGAAAAATTTGGGATGTTTTTAATATCCAGGGTACAGGATACTCAAAAACTACAAACTACTGTGTAAAAGTAAAGAACAAGGGATAATGTTGGTGGTGAAACTCTTGCAGGATGTTAATTACCTTCCATCAAGCACTATGCTTCAGCTCTAGTTTGCTGTAGGAACCCTTTTTCTTTTGAGTGAGCATTTAAGCACCGTTGGAGATTAAAAGAACGGTTACAGAGGTAAAGACAGGTCCAAGAGATGCTCGCATCCTCCCCAGATACCACTCCAAGGCAACTGTTAGTAATGCTTGCTTAAAATAATACATTTGATAACAAACACCAGAGGATTGGAGTAAAATAAGTCAAGGTTAAACGGAAAAGAACATGATCTTTCAGAAAGGATAAATGTCTTGCTTATGATCAATTTCTGTTGGTGTCAGCAAATCAAGATTTCCTAAGCATTATTTTAATAATAACACAGTAGGGGTACACAATAATCACAGTGAAAGAAAAAATCAAGGCCTATGAATTTTAAAAACAGGAGAAAACCACTTGAAAGCCTCACACTGCAAACAGGACCTGTCAAGACTAAGTCAAGATCTAATTTCTTTACTATCTGCTATAAAGTCAAGCATAAACGATACATGGACTCCATCAAGTATGAGTAGATCGACACAAAGACGGTTCACTGCCCACAGAATCAAGCTGCACATTTGATATTATAGTCCTCTGTCTTAAACCTCTTCTTTCCTTGGAACAGGAGAGTTGACAAACAATTATGGAGAACTCTGCAGGACGTGGAGAGATTTCCTATGGAAGAATGATCTCAGATCCTTTCACCTCATCTTACCATATAAGAAATCTCTCAGTGCTGTTGTCAGGCATGTGTTTCTGAAAAATCCAAAAGTTTATATTTCTGTTGTGCTTTCAGTGTAAACTCAAGCAGAGAAAAAGAGATTTTTATCACAGTCTTTTTGCTAATTTTACCAGAGATGCCCTTCTGAACTGGATGGCACATTAACCAAGGTGGATTCGTATCAGTCCTCTATTGTCATGTTAAAACAACAACATTTTAAATCATTCTTTATTTATTTGTGTGTGGGGAGTGGGGGTGAACTTTAAATCAAGACTTGGTTAATGGTCAATTTAATAGCTCACAAGGCTCTTTAGATTTACTCCTCTGTATTTTATCCACATTTCTATCCTAATGACATGAATGCTAGTATCACAGAGGGGTGTCAAATCTTATCCACAAACTGTTTCCATTTGAAACAAGCAGGAGTTCACCCGATCAACTTTTTGAAGAGGCCAAGTGGAATCAGGTGTGCTCCTGCAACCATACGGGTCCTTTGTTAACAACCTGTCATGTCAGTAAAACCTACAAAAAGATTTTACCTCTCTGCATTCACCATTTTAGAATTGTGGGGTAACCCTTTATTACTGGTTACTGTGAATGGTTTTATTAAGCTGTTGCTTGCATGTCATTGATATACATTATTCTTTTTAAGATCAATGACCTGTACAAGAATGGGTAAGAGTTTTTATTTATTATTTCCAGTCAGTTTGTATGTAAATAACTAATTCATGCTGAAGCCTATAGTTATATATTGTTGTATTACCCTCTTTTGTTATACATTGTAACTCTTTTAAACTGGGTGTTAATTTAACTTATTTGTTCCTTTTATATAACAGTTAGTTAATAGTAGTCACATTGATACTTACACTGTAATAAAGGCACTCTAAAGTGGCCCCTCATAGTCACGCATGAACACACCACAGCTCACGGTGTGAACAATGTGAAATTCTTTCCCGGGGAGCAGTGTGTGGGTATCTCAGTGGTGCCACTGGCAAGCCTGGGATTCGAACCCACGGCCATCCGATCGCAGGGACAACTCTTTAACCACCAGCCTCACAAGAGATAATAAAGTAAATCAAGTTAATAAAATAAATTGGTAAACAAATGTTACAGTAAGGCATCACAAAAATAGTAGTCCTCTAGATTACTAGGTTAACTGAGTTTAAGTTTACATATTGAATTAATATTAAAATAAACTTAAAGCAAATATACAAGCTATTATACAGTTATCACCCTTTAATAATGCCCTTACCTTATTGCCTCCCTTTGGGGCTGTGCCCTGCTCCTGCACATGTCACCTGAGGTCCTCAACAGAGGACGTACATGAGGACCTCAACAGAGGAGTCACCTGGCTACAATAACAGGTTTATGTGTACCAGCTCATGGAAAACTGCCAGTTGGCTTCTACACGGCCTGTTCATTTAGTGAGAGTGTTTCTCAAACGTTTCACGAGTTACAGGCCTGTAAGGAATGAATAAAAAAGCTAACATGTTAAATCACTGTTGATGCAGTGTCTCAGGTCTCTGTCCAAGATGGCGCTGCCGTCCCTGTGCCCCCCTCCGCCTGTGGGTGGGGTTTTCCAGCAGTGGGGCAGATCTTCTCGGGTTTCTCCAGCACCCTCATTTAAACCCGCCGGGGAGGAAAGCTGTCAGCTTAGTGAGTCCTGCATTTCGCCTTTTCTAAGCCTCGTTTATTCGGAAGACCTTGGAAAACATACGTTGCCTCGTTTAAGTTAACAGTTAAACGGTTGATCTGTCTCCCGGTGCACGAGGACAGCAACGCAGGACCCCCTGAACCTCGGGCTGTCTGGCAATGACTGCTGCCACTGCACACGAGTAGCATTGCGCTCGTTACTGTGTGTTAGATTAAGCTGTGTGTGTGTGTTTTTTTTAAAAAACAGCTGAATGCATGTTTGTTTCGAGCTCGGCCTACTGAGCCCCTGACAGCGGAGAATGCCCGCGCAGTGAAAAAGACTCCACGCATCGCCATTCTGGTAAATCATCTTTAAAAACACGCCAGGTCTGTAAGGAGAATAAAAACAACAGTCCTGTTATAAGGTGTCGAGTCTTGAGTTGCGTCATGTTCAGCTGGCTGGGTACTGACGACAGGAGGAAGAGGGACCCGGAGGTCTTCCAGACCGTCAGCGATGGACTGAAGAAGCTCTACAAAAGCAAACTGCTGCCCCTGGAAGAGCACTACAAATTCCACGAGTTTCACTCTCCAGCCTTGGAGGATGCCGACTTCGACAACAAGCCTATGGTTCTCCTGGTGGGCCAGTACTCCACTGGAAAAACCAGTTTCATACGGTATGTTGCGTATTTACACTGAGGTGTTTGTTTTCAGCATTTGATGGACATATTAAAATACAAAGGGACTTCAAAAATGACGGTTGGAGAGATGAACAGGGCACAACACTTTCATTTTCAATTATTTGTTAAATGCACCCAGGGCTGCAGGATATGGACCAGTCATCAGTATTGCAATTATCGTGCTACTTATTGTGATTACATACTTTAAGCGTTATTAATTTTAAATATAATAGGCTGGGAGCTTAGTGGTTAGGGAGTTGCCCCTGCGACTAGAAGGTCATAAGTTCAAATCCCAGGACTGCTAGTGGCACCACTGAGGTACTTGAGCAAGGTACTGTCCCCACACACTGCTACCTGGGCACCCCTCATTGGTGACAGCCCCCTGCTTCACTTGGTGAATGGGTTAAATGCAGAGAAAGAGTTTTACACTGTGTGCTGTTCTGTGGTGTGTTCATGTGTGACTATAAGGGGCCACTTTATTTATATTATGCAGCAACATGTAGCAGTATAATTGCAGTACTAATATTTTGTATGCGTCATGCAGCCCTTCTTCAGGTTGCTTTTATTCCAGAGCTGAATGTAAACCCTCTATCTTTGCTACAAACCGACCTCAGGGTCATAAGTCATGTCACTTAAAGGAGACTTTCACCAGTCTATAAAAAGTTCTGCTTGATTACATCATTAAGGTGTGAACTAATTCACAGGACCTTAATGCCAGAAACATCATTCTAGTGAAATGCATGAAGTAAAAATTGTTCACAGCGATCATACTAAGAACATCTGAAGTGTTAAGAGCCTGTAAAAGCTACCTCACTGAAAGCTGTTACATTAAATTAACTTTTATGAACATGTTTCCTGATGGCAGAGACATTGTTTCAAGAGGTCTGTTAGTGTAAAAGCCTTTATGGTGTAAAGATTCATGCAGGGTATTATAAGACAAAATGTTACCCAAAGAAAACTACGTATTCAAACTCAGAAGACATATATTGGTCCACTAGTCATTTTGGATGGCAAATATAAAGGTTGTATTTGTGTTGAAGGCATTGCAACGATTGGTTTCCATCACCTGTAAAGAAAGCTGAGCTGGCAAGTTTCTCTATAGTACACCATGTATTTCACATTAAATCATTTTCAGTGACTTACAGATCAATGGTTACATTAGGCAGATATATAGTGTGAGTGTATAATTTGAATAATATAATCTAACTGCTTGACCTGCTGTCTATGCACAGTGCTGTTTGTTAGCATGTAAGACAAATGTGTGCTGTGCTTGTAGTAGGGGTGCACAATATTTTGTCTGTTAAATGCTATCAGGATGTCTGTTTCTGCAATACAGATATAGCTGAAGTCTTCAATATGCAAATGAGCCTGCAACTAATCCAACCAATGTTTTTGACCTACAGCTGCAGTTGAGTGTTACTGGGTGTTTTGACTAATTTGAGGTATTTACTTAATATAATTATGCTAATTATTAATATAAAAACAGAAAAATAATTATGCTGGTCATTCTTTAAGCATGAAAGATGATTAAAATCTCGGAAAACAAATAACTTACATATGTGAGTCTAAAAGACACAGTAACAAAAACAGCCTGTTTAATTCTAAAGGAATAAACAGAGGTTGAAAAATTAATGTAAGAATGAATTATGATGAGTTATGAATTATATTTTTGGTGTACAAACCCACACAAACATATTGGAAAGAAACACCTTGGTGAATGTCTGTAGTGGTTAAAGACTGGACAAAATATTTTGATTTTTCCAAGATTATGTGAATACCTCGATTCATCAAAACCCAATAATACTTACATGGAGCTGGGATTCGTCATGCGGTCATAAACACTGTAATTGAATAGAGGCTTTTGCATATTGTGCAGTCCAAACCTGAGAGCAGATTTCTTCTCTGTGATACCTTGTGTTCTTTTGTGTCCTAATGACAGTCCACACAGAGATTTGTACTCGCCCCGGGTGTAAACAAAGAGGTGGACAGCAGAGTGTTACCAGGCTACTTGCGAAACTCCCCACGAATCTGGCATTACTGTGGTTTCTTCTGACTAGGTCTTCCAGAATGCATGTTAGTGAACAAAGAGGCCAAGCAATCTGTAAACAGAAATTCAGTTTCACGCAACAGAGAACACTCAACTGTGTCCATACATACACTATATGGACAAAAGTTTTGGGGCACACCTGTTTTTCAAGGTTTAGGCTGGTTAAGGGTAATCTTAATGCTTCTCTAGCTTAATGCTTCCAATGAAGGGCAATCATACCAAGACATTTTGGATAACGCCATGCTTCCAACTTTGTCATGTCCCCATACTTTTGTCCATATGGTGTATATCATATATTTTTGCATTTTGCGTGTATTGCATAATTTCATATATACATGCAGCTCAATGTATTAGCAGATCATCAGCTGTCTTATCTTATTAATTACTACTGAATCAGAAATGTTTTATTCTACCTTAGTAAGTACTGGCTAAAGTAGCAACACAGTTTGAGTTGTTTGACTTCCAGCCTTGTGAATGTTCTTAATTAGTCTTGCTTTACAAAGTGATTCTGAAACAGCGAAGCAAGACTGGGAAGAACTACAGGGACAGAAATGTTCCAACCGTGTCTTAAGGCTGAGTTTGTCAGATGAAGACTTATTACCAAAGCCCATTTGAGTTTAACCTCCTCATACCTTAACAGTAAGATGTGACATGCACAGGAATGCATCAGCACTCCTTAAGGGAACAAACGGTACATAGAAGGTTCAGTTATTCAGCCTCTCTTAGGGCTTTTAAAGGACCCATATCATGAAAATAAGGTTTTCTAATTTTGTAAATGAAAAAAGTTTGAGACAGTATATAAATCCTGTTAATAATAATATTAAAGTGTCAGCACACAGTTGTCTCCCCTGTCCATGAAGCCTGTGCTTCATGGACAGGCAGAGCCTGTGCTGCCAAGGCAGTTCATTTTGTTTTCACTCTTTTTTCGATGGAACAAAAACCAATGCATTTGCATGTATCTATTCAGCACTACAGAACTCCAGTACCACTCATTCACATTAAAGCTCTGGGGAGTCTTCTAGCCTGAACTGTTTTGTGAATGAAGCACAATACAGGACAGCCTTTCCTTTAAATAAATCACAGGACACAAAACATGTAAAATAGTGCAATATTACTATTGTACTATTGTATTTTTGGAATATATTATCATTAAATGTATTAATACTGTGAGTCAGTAAACCCACACAAACATCATTATTTATTTGGATGTGGGCCCTTTAAATATTTGTGTGTATGTGTGTGTTGTGTGTGCACGCATGTGGGTGTGTTTGCCTGGCTCGTTTTCTTCATGTGCATTATTCATAGAGGACCTCCATGACCACAACACAGGGGCTCTAACAGAACACAGCTTATTGCTCTATTCTCACATTTATACAGAAAATCAGTGCAGAATGCATATGCAGGGCTCACGTATCATCATTCAGAATGACTTCTGAAAATATGGTGACTCTACACGTGTATATACATCAAGCATACATAAGGACTTGAAAAATCTATAAGATACTGATTGCTTATGTCTGCAAACATCCAGAATGGGGAGGACTTCCTTATGTTTTAGTTTCTTGTGTATATACTTTTATATACACCTCCGGAAAAAAAAACAGACCATTTCAGTTTATTTTTAAATCAGTATCTCTATGAATATGACAACCATTCCATGCCAGTGTCTGTTAAATTCCTTCACAAGCACCTCAGTCTGCTTTATGAGGTGCTGATTAGATAATCACCTGAATCAAATCTTATTTAATAAGGAAAAGTATTAAAAACAGTTCTGTAATCAACACTCTCCTCTTGCAATATGACCAGTTAGATGGCAAAACACTACTAGAAGTATGTCAAAGGTAATTATTGCCATTTTGTTTGAGTGAACAAGAGACTTATTTTCTTTGAATTATTTAAGTTCAGTAAACATTGCATAATTTCTCTTATTTTGATGTATTGTCATTTCTTTTAAAATTATGCTTTAAAGAACAATATTTTTATTTGCAAATTAGGAGAATGCTGTTCAGTACATATAAATATGTCTTCTTGTTTTGTTTTGTTTTTTGACTATTTGTCATACGTGAACACACCACACATTATTAGTTTGGAGTTGTTTTATTATGTAGAATTTATTATGTAAATGCTACATAATAAAACAATTTCAAACTAATATTTGCATAAGAATTTAGTTTGCTGAAAACTTCCTGTTTCTGTATGGATGAAATTGGATGCATTTGATTAAAGCCTACGGTAACTACAAATTAGACGACTACACGCTGCTCTTCTGGCAAAACAGACACACGAGTATATATCTGGAAACTTAGTGGTTCTTTACATTTTAACATTTTATTTAGGCAAAAATGACCAAATATCACATAAAAATTTTATGCTAGGAAGCAAACTGGGGCGTTACACAGTTTTTTAATAGCAGGAGAAACACTGTTTACATGCATAGTCCTTTAATTACCTTGTAATTTGAGCTTGCTTCTTCTGACCATGCATGCTGTCACATGGACCGTGCACCTCCTTCTCATTAGCAAATGGAACTAGATTGCATTTCCGTGAGAAAATGTAGAATGTGATTGGGCAGTTCCTATGCTGTTGCTTGATAGTTACTGTGGCAGTGCAGATGGTTACTAAGGTCTAAATATCTGGTTGCTATGGTAACTGTAGTTGTTGCTAGGTGGTTGCTATGATGTTCTAAGTGGTTGCTGGTTAATGTAAAAACATTGATCAAAATAACAGTGAACAGTTAGTTTAGTAATGGCCAGAAGAAGTTTATGTTAAAAAACCTTCTACCCACAGTGTGATTTTACCCCAGGACTCAGCACAAACCCAGTGAGCTATGAAGGAGGGTGTTGCTAATGCTAAATGAAGATGCCGTTTATGGTTAAGGACAGCTGAAAACAGGCGCAGCAAACCGCTTGTACCTGAAACGTGTGGAGGGAAAAAAACATGCAAAAGAGATTAAAACAGCAGACAAAGGTTGAGCAAAAAATTTGTGGTTCGGTTAAACTCTCAAACGAACATACTTTTGACTCATTCCAGTCACAGGACTCTTCTCTCGTAACGGTGTGTGTTTAGCTACTGATTTATCCTCCAGAGCTTTCTCTGGCTCTCTCCCTGAGCCTGGCAGAGTGAGATGACATCACGATGTTCATTCAGACAATCCATCTCTTCTTGTACACTAAAGGCAACTCACTCCTTTGCTCTCTCTCCCCACACATGATGGAGGTGACTTGATCACAGAAATCTAATTTTTAAATGATCATTACTCATCCCCTGATCATCCGACTGATAAATTGTATACAAGTGCACTGGGGACATGTTTCAGACTTGGCACATTTCACTGTGCCAATTTTTCAAACACCCATGGAGGAAAAGCATCCTCAAAATTCACCTATAATTAAAAAAAAAAACTTAAAAAATGAAAACTTAAGAAAAAGTAGAGTGTGATTGCTTCTGCAGTCACTCTAATCATTTACAGATGATTTATAATGTGCCAGGGGTTGCATCGGTGAATTTCGCTGTCAGGATTTACAGAACAGTACAAGTTCAGGGTAGTGCTGTGCTTACAACGTAGGATAGTTCACAGAAAAATCATTAATACTGCAACTAATAAGTAAAACGTAATTACGGTTAAATAGGTCAACAGTTCTTAATTGGGTGTCTTTGTTACTTGTGTTGATGGAATTTCACATTTCTGTATATACAGTGATTATGCTTCTGTGTGTCTCTTTCCAAAGATACCTTCTGGAGCAGGACTTCCCCGGAATGCGAATTGGTCCAGAGCCCACCACAGATTCCTTCATAGCAGTGATGCACGGAGACATAGAGGGGCTGATACCTGGAAACGCTCTGGTGGTGGATCCTAAGAAACCTTTTCGCAAGTTAAATGCATTTGGCAATGCTTTCCTTAACAGGTTAGTGTGCTTAAAAATTAAATAATATCTACTTTATATTCAGTACAATCATTTCATTTTAAAGACCACTGTACAACATACATGATCAGATTATTTGATTAAGATCCTTAAAATAAATGAAGATAATTTAAACACATTTTAGTATAAAGATTTCATTAGAGTGTTTTATGTATCATATTTTATAGTTATAAATTGTAATTTAATTTGTACTTACACTTATATATGAGACTGAAAAATATATATATTCTGCTCATCTTTATGAGCATACTCTGGTCAATTGCAAAGGTGTTTTATATCAATTTTTATCATATGGCAGTTATACCTACAAGTAATAACACGTTTTACCCTAAGGTTTGGTTTTCTGGACAAAGATTAAATAAGATTAAATCTGCGTACTGAAGTAGGATAACCAATGGTTGGTTTGTTTTTAGTCTACACACAAGGCAAGTTTAGATTTCACCAAAATCTACATTTGCAAAGGTGACAAAATTAAGACCGTCTAAATATCCAACAAAAATAGTTCAAATACAAGTAAACATAATCAAGATCAGAGTCAAAGTTTGTGGTGATGAAGCTCCAGAGGAGCAACCTGCAGTCACACCACTCCCAACAAATGACAAGAAAGCAAAGCTATAGCAACCACCCACATCTTACCACTGCTAATAATGCCCAAGAAAAGTTTAATGTGGCTGTTAAGAATTTCCCCTCATTCCGAGTATGGGGTGTATGTGTGACAGTAGCACAAATTCACTGTGTCTTGTAGGTGATGCTGCTGCTGGGCTCACAGCGATATTTGAATGCTTCAGAAGAGATGAATCACTGTCAAGTCAGCAGAGGTGTGTGTGTGTGGTTGGGGAGAAGGTGGATTGGGAGGTTGGCTAATGTGTGTGTGTGCGCGCGTGTGTGTGTGTGTGTGTGTAAAGCTTAGCATTGTTTCTTTTCAATGAATTTACACCTCAGATTAAAGCACCTGAAATACATTATTACAATAGCAAAGTTGTCCTGTATCAGTGAGCCTGGTGGGTGTGTGATACTATGACATGTAGAATGGCTCTGTTGAAAGGTAAACAGACAGTAAATAACACGTCAAAACGTGTGTACACGCTATCCATATATCAGATGACAAGCAGTCAGGCATTGGTTGAGTGTCAACAGATCGTCAACAAACATTTTCCATCTGAACTCGTTTATTAGTTTCATAGTAGTTATTGAATACTTCAGAGCAGTAAGAATGTTACAATTCAATTAATGGTTATTTTCAAACCTATTTTCAAAGGATTATGGACAATGAACGATGAGGGGAGACATGGGTGATGTCATTTTTATGGAGCTTGTCCTTGTACATAACAAGCCTGTATTAGGGACTCCTTTATTGGAGACATTGAGCTGTGCACACCTTGAAAAAAGTGACATATTCTACCACTGTGACATCTTTGGTGTGACTGACAAGTAACCCTGAACCTTATCAGTGGGTCTGTGTGCTGGGTGATCTCAAGGCAGCTGACTGACTCAATCTCTGACTCCTCATCTTGCTGCCCAAGCTCCACATTCCTCTTCTAATTGAATTTCGTAGCCTGTTTGTTAGAGAACTCCTTTGGCCATCAGCAAGTCTGGACACATCATATGACCTTCTACACGTTTAGGTCAATGCTGTGCAGTTAAACGTGCAGGCTTATTGGATAGCGAAAAACATCTAATCCATACTGTACATAATTGAAGAGCAAATTTCCAAAACTCACTCACTTTTTTTAGGTAACACTACTATTGGCATATTTTTACATGAGCTCTTTATGTGCAATAGTGTAACTGACCAAAACTCACTCAGTACTTGCATAATACATGGTACAAGATTAGGTGAATTTCCAAAACACGCTCAGTCCACTCACACAGTCGTCAGTGGTACTTACTTACTGCTAGACAGAAGTATGTTTACAATTTTTATGTAGTTAGCTGTCATAGGCTATAATATAAAACTTGTACGTAATTTTGTGACATTGAATATCGATTTACTTAAAAATTGTTTTCATTTTTTAAACAAATTTGCCCATACTAAAATGTGCAGGAGTTGCCCTTTAGAAACAGGCATTTAAAAACGACAAGTAACTATAAAATTTCAATACAAAAATGATTTCCTGTAAGAATTGCTTTCCAATAGGTAAAACAAGTAAAACGTGATTTTCCAAAAAAAAAAATGCTTTTGGCCTGAGTGAATTTTAGAAATTTGCTCTTCAGTTAGCATGCAGGCTGTTGGAGACAGATTGTCAGGCTAAGATCATCTTAACAAGTACAAGGACAATTCAAAGCACTGTGTAGTTTAGTAATGGTCTTTATGCTGTGACATTTTTTTGGCTCACTAACCCCAAAAATGTTCTGAGGATAGAGCTGAAACCACATAAAGGACATTCCCGAGGTTGTGACTGCTGATTATTTTTGCAGGTGGTGTTTCACAGTGCTTACCGCTTAAGCTACTTGAAGGGGCTGAGAATTTAGCATGGTGTGCTGTTTGTTGTGCAGGAGAAGCAGTCTAGCTGAATGTCTTGGGATCATGACGTCAAATCCCTGTGTGTTATAGACAGATGTTTGACCAAACACGGTCACAATGAACTTGAACTTAAAAACTATTTGAGAAACCTAGGCGTTTGCACATAATGCTAACTGAACTATTGAGTGAATTACTTCACAGTCACTGTGTTTATTAGAAAAGGTAAACCTGTATTAGTCCCACAAGTGGGAAATTTGCATTGTCATGGCAGAAAGTGAACAGTACAAAGGTAAGAGCAGTAAAAATTACAAAATTAAATGTGAAATGTTTGAGTCATTTAGACAGCAAAATGCGAAATGTTTTAGTAATTTAGACAACTGGCCTGGTTTTTATTTCTATTAATAGCCTGGTGCATCATTTCTGACTCTACAAATAGAAACAGCTGTAACCATTGCTCTGCTGTCTGCTAGATCTCTCTCTCTCTCCCTCACTCTCTCTGTCCCTCTCTCTCTCTCCCTCTCTCTCTCCCCCTCTCTCTCTCTTTCTCTCTCTCTCTCTTTCTC
>JBBJLS010000155.1:13816670-13841117 GCA_037577275.1 Bryconaethiops microstoma | reverse complement strand
TGGGGTTAAGGGTCTTGCTCAGGAACCCAGTGGTGGTGTGCTGGAGGTAGGATTCGAACCCATGACCTCTTGGTCCACAGGCAAGTGGCCACCTACCACTAGGCCACCACCAACCCGACAGTTTACTGTTTTTAATCAAAACAGCCTGTTTAATTCTAAGGAAGACAGATTTGAAATGATCGTGTAAAAAATAAATGTCTGTTTTTGGTGCATAAGATCACAAATATCATAAGTGGTCCTCAGGGAGGAAAACATGAAAAAATAAGAAAAATGTAGGAATATGAGCCTTCTAATCATGTCACATTATTGATTTACCCATTCATTTTTAATATATTGCAGGATGTATTACAAAATGTAGCAGTGCAATCACTGAACTACTGTCATGTCTTTATATTGTTTTCATCTTTGCTATGGATTCTAACTCATCCGTTAATAAGCTCAAAGACGTGAATTTTCACTCGGTTTGACAGAGAAAAAAAACATTTTGGAAAGCAGCATTTCTGTTTGCAGACATGAGAAGAAATGAATAGCATAATGGTTAATATCACTGCTCCACATTTTTCTGTTAAATTCACTCAAATGGATATCCTAGTAGCCTTGACCACTCCCTCACATGTTTCTATTTAATTTCTTGAAATGGATATTATAGTGGGTAAGACTTCTACCCCACTCAGAAGATTAAACATTTTATTTCCCTTGAAGCTAGAATTGCCACTGCTGTACCAATCAACAGTTACTGGGTTCAACCCTCACCTATCATTTAAATAAAGTTCAACGAGAGTTTCATAAAATATTTCCATAAAATATTCATAGATGTAGATCCTTGTTCATTTATTGCCATATATAATGTAACTTTCAATAAATATTACATCAATTCATCCCTATCTCATAGTAACTGAAAGATGTTCACACTCTCCCATCCACATACCCAACAGATCATGTTTGTTTAGTGCATGGTTATTTCATCCTTCATTCAGCAGAGTCCATTAGAATAGGGGCACCCCATAGTAATCACTCTGGCTGTCTTGCATCAGCACTTTCCTTTTTGCCTTGCTGCATCAGTTGAACTGAAGCAGCCCATGGATTAGATTCACTCACGTTTACCGTTTGGCTATAGGCACGAGTTGAACCTCAAGAAAGTTCTGTGTAGTTGCATATGTTAGTATGAACTAAATATAATGAAAAGGTTTTAAGAACAATAACAACAGCCAGTATTCCTGAGTATTCTTTTCTTCCCAATTTCACGTTTATTGTTAACAGTTTACGTTTGGATAATCAGGTGAAAAATGTAACTTTTTATGACTTATCTTCTATGCAAACCTAAACTGCACCTCCAGGTTATCTAACATCTGACAAAGATGGCTCACTATTCCTCTGTGCCAAGAGTAACAAAAGTCAGCTGCTTTGAGAGAAAGAGCATGTGCCTTTAAACTTAGGTATTGCAGTTTGATAGTAAAAGAAGGCATCGTTTGCCTCCTGCAACTCTTCTAAAGAAGAACCTGAATGTCACTGATGTTTGGCATTAGTTGTCTGACTTGAACCATGAGTGGTCTGACTTGATCTAGAACCAAGACAGCCGATGAGTTAGGTGGTGACCTGTTTCAGTTGTTGTATCTTGCTGTTCACTTAATCCTAATCAGAAACAGTTACTTGCCAGCAATAACAAAGCATGCTATAGTCATATTTTAGTTATTTTCTCACTTTAAACAAGCAGACATATTCAGTCAGAAGTGTGAATTTCAAGCGTTCAATCAAAAACACATTTGTTTTGTAAGTAGTACAGAAGATATTTCATAATTATTTGAAATAAATGAAAAAATATCGTAGTGTGTGCAGTCTTGTCTTCCAGAGAGAATATCGAGAATATTGTATTTACCACATTTTATTGACATCAATGAGTGGAAAATAATAACACTGTAACATAAGGCTGGCCTGAATAATTTGGGTATTTAATTATGTTTGTATTTGTTTCTCTATTAAATTTTCAGAATTCCTGATGTTCCAGACATTTTCAGAGTTAAAACTATTTTTAAATAAAGCCTTTTAAATAAAATATTTATGGTAAAGCCAGGAGAAAATGTCATTTACTTAGAGGAACTTACTCAGATGTTTTATCTCGTTAGAAAATAAATCATCGAACCTGTAATGCTCAGACTGGAGTAAGCAGCGTAACGCAGTGAGCCACTAGAGCAGTTTAGAGAGTAGAAACAGGGGCTCTATTTAACTTTTGAATAAAAAAATACTAGAAATAAAAAATAGACGGGTGGAAGAGAGGAATAAAATGGAAAAAATGAAAATGGAAAAAGAAGAGGTAGAAAGACGATGATGGGCGAGAGCAGAAGTAGACTTTAACATGAGGGGTAGTGAGCGACTACAGAGACAGGAAGGGAACACTGGAAACAGAAGGGTGGAGGAAGGGAAGCTAGTGAGCAAGGGAAGGGAGCGACATCAAATTTAAACGGAGAGCAAGAAAGGAAAACCTGAAAATAAGTAGAGGAGGAAGAGAAAAGGTCCCCAAAACTACAAAAATAAGTGACTGAATTAAGCCGGGACGACAAAGAGTGAGAAACAAAAAAATTCTACCCAGAGCAAGTGAAACTGACGTTCAAAGAGATTCCACGAACGATAAGGTGAGGAGATATGAGGGAGAGATTAGAAGTAAGTCTGAAAGATAATTAAAATGTAGCTACACTACATTTTAATGATCTACGCAAGCTACACTAAGACAGTTGGGACTCATGACTGAGGTTCAAATAGGAAGTGTGAAATGGTGCTTATTGTAACCAGGTGAAGAGATGGGTGTAGAAAAGAACAGACAGGATGGATCCTCCAGGTGGTAGTCTGGGGTATGGCCATGGACATGACAATACGGGTGCCCAAGTCCCATTGATGCGCTTGGGGTGTGAAGGCGAGCCCTTCAAATCTGACAGAGATACTGAATTAAAGGTGTAAAAACAAAGAAAGTGTATTGCAGCTTAAGGGAACAGATCCTATATCAGTGTAAAATCTGTAAACTACACAGTATGGTCAATAATCACACCTTTAGCCTCTGTTGTCACCTTTTTCTCACTCATCATCTAAATGGTGACACATGAAAGTCAAGAATTGGAAAAAAAAATGTAGAAGTATTACATTTTTTAAAAAGTTTGCTTCATTAACTGTTCAGACGCTTTAAACTTTGTAATTTATTGTGTACAGTCATACTTTTGATTCAGCATATTGTTGTTTGACATTTTGCTGTTCTTAGGTTTCCACAGTGTGGTAGTTCAATAATTTAAATATATATGCAATGGTCATGTAAACAAAACAATATTTGAGATGGTTTTTTAATACAGGTTTATTTATTTCATACCAAAAAACAACAAAAAATCATTAGTCGATTGATCAAAAAGTAGATGAAATAATTAAATGTAATTCTTAGCTACAGTTCTAGCCAGAAGTTAGACTCAATACCTGTAATACAAAACTTAAATGAAATTTCCCTGTCAATCCACTCATGCCGCTCCGCACTGTGAAATGTCTTTACTTGCTGCACGAGATGACTATTACTCTCAAGCCAAATGGACTTTGCTTTAGAAATGTGACCAGTGGATAATGATCCCTGTTGTTAGTGCAGAGTGTAGTGTATTGGATCAGATTGCAGGTCTTTTCGGTTGAGATAAAAAGATGTTGTGAAATCAGGCATGTGCTTGCCAGCTAGGCTAGAGGAATAATTGTATATACAGGGTTTTGTGTGTGTTTGTGGGTGGGGCTTGTGACAGAGAGAGAGGGAGAGAGAGAGAGAGAGAGTGTGTTCAGCCCTATTATTTGAGTATAATTAGATGTTTGTGTTATCCCACTTTGGCCTTTCAGTACCTGCTGGAGTTCACCATTGAACTGACTCATTAAGATATTATTTTCCTGTTTTGTGTAGTTACGGTGGAACAGCTTAGTCCAACTTTGTCCTGTTGAGAGGAAGGATGTAGGAGGATGGTAGGCAGTCCTTATGCCCATTCCAGAATCACACAGGAATACTCCACCCATGTTGTGTTATGAAGGTGTGCTGAATCTTGAATTGTTTTTTTGTTTTGATTTATTTATCTAATCAGTGCTGAGAAGAAGGGAAGAGGGTATGTACTTATCTTTATCTACTTTTCCAATGTTTAGTCCCATAAAGCATCAATTACAGAATTTCTTGGGCTTAAAGAAACTAAGCTTTTAAGCAGACTTAAAGATTTGATGATTTTAATACAATACAAACTGAAATGTTAATATATACAATAATATTAAAATATTGCAATATTAATATTGAAATTTAAATGTCTATATAGACAGTAATAAAAGACATGAAATTCAAGTACAGTGTTGTCATCTTATCAATGAGAAAACCGGGAGAGCTCCTTCTGGATGCTTGCAGCCATGAGCTTCCTATAGCAGAAAAATCAATTGAATGTCTGTTTAATAAATCACAGTAAAACTTCAAAGGGACCAGTGAGGCTATTCCAAGGATAGGGGGTCCTTGAGTTACGGCACTGATCTGTTCTTATGGCAGTGATGTAAACCGAATTTCGGTCAAAACACACCCTAGTTACTTACCTATCCTAACACAGTTGTAAAATCATAATCTAGTTCATAAAAACACCAACTCCCTCATTCATATGCCGTGATACTGCATATTCCGCGTATTCTTCCACCACGCGCAACCAAACTAGTTATGGGAGTGAGCGTCGTAACCTCCAAACGTCATATGGCGAAACTGTTGTAACCTCCAGCCAAAGCTGTTAGATAGTATAACTGGAATTCTAATCTGTAGGCACACCTCTACACTGCTTAGCTGCTTCTCTGTCAACCAGTCATGGTGGAATGATGGGGCTGAGTGATAACCAGTGGTGATATTCACGACTGAATTCAAGTCAGTTAGTACAAGCAAAACACTCTCTCTAACCGTATGGGCCTCCGACAGCCAGTCAGTCAGATACTGTGGTAGTACCATTTACAGCTAAAAAATCCCAAAAAGTCAAACCTGCATAACCCGGTGAGAGGATTGCCACATCTCACTAACTCAGTAGATGTTAAAAATGATTCATAAGCTAGTATGTGTACACTTGATCAGTTTATTACCACAATGTCAAACTGTGAATTTACTAAATACGATGCTAAATATCAGTGGCAATATTGTTTAACGCTATCTAGCTAGCCACGTTGGCTTTCCCTGCAGGGCTAAAACAAACAACACTGTTCATGAAAAAGTTCAGTTATTTTATTACATTGTATTACATTGTAGCTGTATGTGTCGCTGAAAGAAAAGTTGAGTGCTATGGACAGCGTCTTTTGTCAAACATTTGGCAGTATCATGGGGAGAAAGAGAGAGGGAATAGCTGAGAAGATTTTGTAATTGCGCTATTGTAGTGACAGAGCCTGACAACGACAGTAATTGTGGCTGGGCTGCATTCCTTTGACTGATGTTCCTCCAAGGACTCCTTACTACTATCACTGTGACTAATATTCTGAGAAGTCCTGATATTGCGCAATCCCTCTGTCCCCCTTGCACTCACAGAGCCAGATTTAATTTAGTGAAACACTATTTTTAGTTCTGCGTAAAGAGGTAAAAGAAGAATGAAGATGAAAGAATAAAGAAAACAAGACTGAAAGTGAGAATGGATATACACTGTTATTAATAATCCAAAGGCCAGCTGGTTTGAGGAACACTCTCAACATTTTCGCTTGTCCTTTTCATAGCTTGACATGCTACAGTATGTCAAACTTCCTTAGTAGAATGTGAGTGCCTTCATGTATTGCGGAATGAACATCCAGACAGGAAGCTGTAAAATACTGAGCCTTGCTTTAAATGTACCGGCATGTCCCCAAAGACCACAGTTACATGGCTGGAGTTATGAGTAGTAGAAATATGAGTAGGCAGTGCCTTGTTCACTGTTTGGCAAATTGGTACACTATTAATATTCTGTCGCTATTTTCTGAACAGGTATAAATATAGTGTAAAAGCTAGAATATTTTTTTTTTTACTGTAGCAGAAACAGAAAAGAAGGAAGGGGTTGTTGGTGGGACATTGTTACATCTCACTGTCATTGTCTATAATTTGTGTAAATAAGCATTTCATTCTCTTCAGCATCCACTTCCTGATGCTGTTATGCAGGAACTACATTAAAAACAGTGTAAAATTATAATATTATGTGAATTGATAGATGAGACATTATTAAAGTATAGAAGTGAGAAGTGGAAGCACAGACCTGTGGGCATTAACGCTATGGGGTTAAATGAAATGTGTTTTAGTTTTTTGTTTTTTTGCTCCCACATGTGCAAAATGCTCTTGAATTTCAGTTAGTGAGGAAACATGGCCCTTTAATAGATTAATACCTGCATGTTTGCCACCTCACCTGTTTACCTGTTTTGAAGCGAAGTGTCATCTAAGACCAATCTGATGTGTGTATTACACTTTATATGAAACCTAGTGTGGAATATTTCTGTTTTAGCAAGGCATGTGTGTAGATTAAACATTTCTCCAAAGTACAGTTAATCACCTTACATTTCTTAGAACAGTTGCTTGAACACATCCGATTCAACTCATTAACCAAGTACTAAACCTTCAGATGGATTAGTTATATTTGAAAACATTTCCTGGGCCATCAATAGGTCTGGGAAGTACTGTTCTTAGAAATGGCTACTGATTACTTGTAAAAAGGTTTAGGTCTAGGAGCACTAGATTATGATACCATGCTTGTATTTGCAGTTTGTTTTGTTAGTGTTATACTATTTCAGATAATCCAGCAGGTTTCCCTGATAGTGGTTGAAGGATGTGCAGAAAAGACAGGCTGACCTTGAGGTAATATTATTATTCATAAAAATAACTGATAATATTGGCTGATATTAAATATGGCCAAGTATGGAGCAGACCCTGACAGACTCACCTTATCACACGAATCACAGAGCAAAAAGCCTTAAAAAGATTATATGAAGATAAGTATTCTGGGACCACAATTGTGGGACCACGCGCTGTCATTTTCTTTGGTACAGGCAGGGTAAATACAGTAATAATTTAATTTATAGTAATAAAAATGCAGGGCTTTAAGAAGAACAAAACGGAAAAACACGAGAACACTTGAGATGCTTCACAGGGAAAATTCTGGACTGCAGCTGCCAGAGATGCGTCAAAGGTCAGCAGCCAATCAGCAGCAAGGAGAAATAAATAACTTTCTCGGATTGGCTACTTTTAAAACTCCCGCCTCTGAGTACAGCGGTATTTCACCATTCCAAGTCATGCTTTCTCTGTGTTCTCTGGACAGTAACAAAAATGTATAGTTATATTTTATACGGAAATGTAGCTGAATTTACGTTAATATTTGTTACAAAATTAGTAAATTATATTTTTCTTAATAATTTAGCACTAAATTCGTCCTCGTGCTGGGTTGTTAATGTTTGGGCGAGGTGCTTAGCAAGGCAATCCCAAACATGAACAACCCAGGGGGCGTGGTGAACGAGGCCCGCATATCACTAAAGCCAAAAAAACCACGGAGAATATCTGCGTTTACGCGAAAGTGCGGGGGATTCCGTGAACAATTATTAGTTGGGTTCTCAAAAAAATCCACCAGAAACTGAAGCCGTCGACTGCTGAACTGCGAATAAGTGGGGGTTTACTGTATATACATTACATTAAGACATCCTGCTCTGAAGACATTATTGTGCAGTTAAATCCAAAGAAAAGATTTTTTTTTTTTCTTTGCTTATTTGTTGCCCGGAGCTGAGGCATTTGACAGCAGCCCACTTAGCTGCTCTCCTCCCCCTAAAAACATTGATGATAATGTTGATTATAATTTCATTACCAGGGGATACTCTCAGACTGTAGAATCATGCATTACTCAGAATCTGTGTCAGCAGGTTGTAGATCTGTAGATCCAGATTTCACCCAGTTACTGTTATTACTGCAGTAGTAACTTGATGACTCAGTGTCCAGTAATTAAGGTGAATGGACTGTGTGTGTGTATGGGTGTGTTTAATTTAATTGAGGGCCAACAGGTGGAGTAGGACAATAGCGTCTGGCTCCTCTGTCTGGTCACTATAATGACGTAGGCTGATTGTGGTTTTGATTGTGACTCTCCCATTTGCTGTGCATTACAAAAAAGTGAACATCAGTCCCTTCTGCCTCTCTCTCTCTCTAATTTCATTTTCTCCTTAATTTAATCTGTTCACATCCATCTGTTCACAAGTTTTTTTGCCACGCCTCTCTTCATTTTGCATTGTGTTGAATTTTTGTTTGTGTGTCTCTTTCCGCCCATCAACAGAGGCTACAGAAGATGTGTGTGGTTATAGCTGTCTACGTAAATGCCTATACGGAGGTACTGTAAATGGTGAGGTCTTGTTATCCAGCGCAGCGTTAACATCCGCAGCTTGTCACCCAGCATACATCGAAGAAATGGCCCACCCTTTCTGGAGGGCAGCAAAATCGCTCAGTAACTCTTAAAGGAATAGTTTGATCAGAACTTTCCACTTACCCCAGATGTAGTGATTAGTCAAGTCATGTTTGGTGTCCGAATTTTGCATTTTTTAAATTTAGGCTAGATTTGATAACAAACATTGCAGTTCAATAGTCACCCAAGTCTGTCCATAAATACTAGGTGTGGCACGATACCACTTTTTCATACTGATAATTATACTACAGCCTCGAGTATATACGTGATAGTTCTTTTTCTCAAATCTGATTTTGATTTTGGCCCTCATCTGCCTGATAGATAGACTGAGTATTGGATTGGCACACCCCTAATAAAAATCTCCAAAATGTCTCTCAACCCCCTTAAACCGCATTCAGCTTGTCAATAAGGTACATAGACTTGCCAGTGTGATTTAAGACGAAGGATGACTTACTGTGAGCTATAAAGATGAAATGTAGCTTAACACCGCAAACAGCCATTTTAGACATCAGAGTCTGTACCAAATTCAGACCCTGCAGATTCCAGCTTCACTTATGTACACCATGTATGTACACCATGAAGGCAAATGCGTGCGAAATTACAATCATGATTTCAGTTGATTCTATTTAGAAACATGTCTTCTTGTTGAAAACGTAAGATTAACAGTTACTGTGTTTAAAAAAGGAAACAATAGAACTACAAATTAAATCTGTAGCATGCATATGCCTGTGTGATATACATGGCATACAGTGTCCTGACCCATAAACGAGCCTGCTTGACTGATGCTTGACTAAATATGGGGTTAGTGGAAAACGTGTCCATTAGATTTTTTGTCAAACTGTTCTTCTATACGTCTTTCCCCTTAAAGTATGTAATCGCTGCTATAAAGCTCCTTCTCCGGTTTCACTGCTGTTATTGTCCTGCTGTGTTATATAATTGAAAGCTCAGTCACATGGATATGGTTACATGTTGCAGAGGGAATACATGCTAGCCTTTCATATTTGAGGTTCTTACTTCATATTTGAGGTTTTAAAGGTAGTGTAGGTAGTGTAGACCAAGGTAGTGTAGACCAAGAATATTAACTACAGCTAAAATTTACTGAAAATTTAGTCAAATTTAAATAAATGGTGGAAAATTCAATTTTTTATCCTACCTTTATAGGCCACATAAACAATTTCCTCCGGGATAAATAAAGTTTTCTGATTCTGATTCTGATTCATTGCTAAGAGGAAGAACACTGACCACAGTATTGCAGACAATAATGAAGCTTTCCCTTGTGAAACTGCCTAATCAAAGGGATGGCCCCGCATCCTGGGGAAAATGGTTGTGTCTGCCATATTCCATGCTACTGTTTTATATTAACAAACTAATTCCCTTCAACATGGTGGCTTTCCCAATCTAATCTCTGACTTTCTGTAATATGTGGAGAATAACAAAAATTACAACATGTTTCCATGTACTTAGAAAAGAAAACAAATTGACTTGCATAGAAGCTAATGGGCAGATGTTGAGGAACTTTTCAACTAGCTTCAATTATATAAGTATATGAGCAAATGTTAGCATGTTTTCTGTTATTTTCTAAATATAGGGAAATTATGCTATAGGTGTTATATGCTATAGGTGTTACAGACAGATTAGATTAGAGCATCATTTGAACTGAATTTATACTATTTTCCACTTACTCCAGTTTGTAAATTAGTAATTCAGAAAACATGTTAGGTTTTTAAATGTTCCTTCTTTAGAATTGAAACTGCAAGGCTATAGTTGCTGATAAATACTACAACTCAGTAGGCACTCAATACTCAACACGCTCAAAACTGCACTATGCTCTTCATTAAGGGGGCACAGACTTGTCAACTTAAGTTTAGGACAGTACTTCTCAACCCAGTCCTTTTTGCTTTATCCTAGATTCCAGCATTTCAGGTTAAAGCAAAAATGTGGAAACATCAAGGATAGGGTTGAGAAACACTGGCTTGGAACACAGTATTAATTAACAATAAAACAATAAAATGTTTTGACTGTGGATTTTAACAGAATTAGAGTGACTATTAAAATGTAGCATCTGTTAGCCACTTAGCTCCAGTGCTAAACAAAAGAAGCATAATTTGGATGTAGATCATGTCTTGGCTCATTGACTACTTCCGGGATAAGTGTAAAATTTGTTTTAAAATGTTTTTTGTCCAAGTATTGCTATAAATCAGCTCAGAACAGAGCCTAGGCTGAAGACTGCCAAACCTCTTTGTCATTGAGGGAGTATTATGAGTAGGGTTGCAAAGGGGCAGAAAATTCCTGGTAAATTTCCAGAAACTTTCCATGGGAACTTTATTTCGGGAATTTTGGAAATATGAACATAGCTGTTGTGAAATGCCTCCACACACTGGATGGTATACGTGGCATTTTTCTGTTGAATAAGATGCCAAAAAATGTGTTAAACACTAATACAATGCAATACAGAAATGTAGATAGTTATCTGAACAAATGTTTTACAACTGATGTATAAAATCTTGTATGGTTACATAAAATCGTCTAGCAGGAGGCACAAGAAACAGCAACACATTTACAGTAGCTAGCATCATGGTAAGGTAGCCTCTTTAATGAAATTGTGCTAGCTAGATTACATTTAGCATATCTGGTTTACCAGTTACCTAGCGGCTGTATGAATACATTTTGATTTAATAGTTGCTAGTTAAACTTTAACAGCATAGATCAAATATTACCTACCTCATAATATCATGAAAACTTTATTGACTTTATGTAGTCCTTGGGCTCAAATGTGTGGCTTCAGTAGTCTGTGTTTGTGCTGTGGGCTCAGAAAAGTAGCTTCAATAGTTCAGAATTCTAGAAATCATTGTGCATGTGATGGAGGAATTCACAATGCATGTAGGGGGTGTGGCCTCAATAGACCGGCAGTAAGTAGTGTGCTATGTACCTGTGATTGAGGAATAACATAGATACTCAACTATCTACATTAGCTTTAATTATGCTACAATATATGTTTTACCAACTATCTTTTATGTTCCCAAACTTCCAGTTTATTCCTGTTAATTCCCATAAATTTTCATTAATTCCCCTGGAAAGTTTCCAGCTTTGAAAATTCCTGGAATTTTGTGACCCTAATTATGAGGCACATTGGTATCTTGGGTGTTCTGACATTTTTAAAGCGTTGCTCAGCAAAAGCCTGTATGAAACACTGACTCTGCATCTGAGTCTGCGACTATGCAACATAGGCGAGTCTGATCAGTGCTGTTTCCAGGAACTGGCTTGCATTGTCAGATTGTTTAATTGTCTTTATTTGAATTTCAGCTTTTTCAACTTTTGTTTCCTTCTTAGCATGAAAGGTGAGAGTGCTTCTCTCCTGTGTAATAATGAATGCAGCCAAAGAGACTGGATCTGACCCTCTAACTCTGAATTCTGCCTCTCATGTTCAATTTAAGAGTATACTGAAACCCATACTTTCACCATGCTGGGCTAAGCTCCCTGACAAAACAGTTCTTGTTCGCTTGCGATGTTTAACTGAGCTTGTTTGTGAATATTGGAGATATGTATTGGATATTGAAGATGGGAGATATCTTCACTATGTCCTAGACATCTTCAGAAATAAATGGCCAGATTTATAAGCATCATAATGTGTGGTCGCATGTTAGCAACATTCACAGTGAAACAGTGGAAGCCTCAGCAAGGTCAGGAATAAAGACAAAATGCTAACTAAGTGACCAGGAGGAGTTCTTCACTACCAAAATAATCTAACAGAGCATTATTATATTTACACATACTGCAGACATGTTTAATCTGCATCTTCTGAGACTAGCTCTAAGAATTGAAAGTGTTGTTCAGTTTTTTTTCCAGCAAATGTTTTTAACAAGTCCTTTGCACTTGAAACTGCAGAGGACACTTATGCTGTTTTTTAACTTCCAGTTGTACCATTCCAGTTATATCACATGGAATTCTCTACATTGCTTTGCCTCATTGCACCATGTCCCATAGCTGTTGCAACATGTCCCATTTGCCACAAACAGTGTGTGAAAATAGAAGTGTGCTGTGTATTACCTCACCATGAAATTATATCTCCTAGTTTCATAGTGACAGCATAGTTTAGGGTTGGCACTTTTTAAAAGAATCCATTGCTGACATAAGGTTCTCTGACTGCTGTGCTGCCTTTTAAGTCAGCTTTTGTGGACTGAAGGGACAGCACTGGTCAGACTGTTCTTCTTCTCACACTCTCAGTTTGCCACAGAGGCTTGAGAGTTAAAAAGTGCAGTCCCTCACTTAATGCAAATGCCATTATTCGCTGCATGTGTGAGTGAATAAGGGAGAGTGAGTGAGAGAGAGAGAATGTGTGTGTGTGTGTGTGTGTGTGTGTGTGTGTGTGTGTGTGTTTGTGCATTCATGCGTGTGCAGTTTCCAGCAAACTGAAGCCAGGGCTTTAGGAGAGAATGACTGGTGCTGAGTCATGCAACTATACTTCTGCCAAATCGATCTTTTAGAAATATTTCCAGATGCCTAAAAAGTGCTGGAAAGTATATCAGTCTAAGAGTGGAGGTACTGGCTTTGATCTGGGAATGTACACATATGATTCTGTAAAGCATGTCAAATGTCCATTCATGAACATGTTGCCACTGAAAGTGTCATAATGGAAGGCATTTGGAAATGATTCTTGCATACTTTCATGTACTGGACGTTGGGAGCTTCTGGTTTGAAATTCTATGTTCGCTGATTAAATGAAATTAATTACACATCTCTGTAGGTTTTAGTGCACAGTTAGTGTTGATTTACCAAATTAATTGGAAACAATTAATTATAAAAGGTGGCCTGTGCAGAAGTCATGGTAGTATGTTAAGCTCAGCAAATGAATAACATTTTTCACTGAAGTTTGCAGAAAAAGTGCATATTTAAGTGCCATGTAGAGTTTGTGCAATTACTTTTTGCTTAAAAAACAGTTTAAAGAGACTGTTTTCTCTTAGATGGTCTAGTTAAACACGAACAAATAATAATTTTGTTGTTACATGGTTTCTGGAAAAAATAGTAGCTAAGGAAGCCATTATTTCCTGGCAGGCGTTACATCATAAAATCCCAGAGCACTTAGCACATTTTAACCGTACTTATGGGACAGCCAGCAGCGTGTTCCAGCAAACTAGATGGGATGCTCTCACTTCTGTCCAAGGCCTAATGACTTTGTTGCACTCCGCTAATAAGCTGGCTGCTTTCAACTGATGTTCAGTGCAAATATGATGGTTCAGTGCAAATATAATGTAGTGGCCATTTATGTCACACTATCTTTCTCCTCTACCAGGCTATGACTTTGCCGCAGTGCTGGAGTGGTTCGCTGAGCGTGTGGATAGAATCATCCTGCTCTTTGATGCTCACAAACTTGACATCTCGGACGAGTTCTCTGAGGTGATCAAGGCTCTGAAGAACCACGAGGACAAGATTCGTGTGGTACTCAACAAGGCTGACCAGATCGAAACGCAGCAGCTGATGCGTGTGTATGGTGCCCTCATGTGGTCACTGGGCAAGATAGTTAACACACCTGAAGTGATCCGGGTCTACATCGGGTCATTCTGGTCGCACCCACTGCTTATCCCAGATAACCGCAAGCTGTTTGAGGCTGAGGAGCAGGATCTGTTTAAGGACATCCAATCACTACCACGCAACGCTGCACTTCGCAAGCTCAATGACCTCATCAAGAGAGCCAGACTTGCCAAGGTAAACATAAAACAAGAAGTTTCAGTCCTTTTGTCCCTACTCTAACACACTTGACGTGTAAAATTGATCATATGTGGACACACCACAGCACACAGTGTGAACAGCACAAAATTCTTTCTCTGCATTTAACCAATTTACCGAAGTGAAGCATCGGGCAGCCAGGAACACAGTGAACGGGGAGTAGTGCGAGGGGACGGTACCATGCTCAAGGGTACCTCAGAGGATTCAACAACGTTCTGAACACAGGGCCAACTCCCTAACCACTGGGCCACCAGCTGTCCGAGTCCACTAATCCACTAATTATTAAGCTCTGGAGGTGGAGAGCAGGGATTCTAAAGAAACTAATGTTATGGTCTCACACATTTAATTAATCTTTTCTTGTAGCTGTCTCCAGGCACTCTCATTGCGAGATCAGGTCTGGCCCCACATCTGGACCTTGCATGGTCCGTAATTCAGACAGTGGTGCATAGCAGCAGATGTGTGGTCAGAGTAGTAGGTCTTTTCCACTGGAATAATGAATATGTTTTGAAATGATATTTAAATCTCTGGAATCAAGTGTCAGTGATACCAAGGTGAAAGCAGCCTTATATGTAGGGGTACGTAATGGTGAGTAGATAAAATCTCCTGAATCTGGACCATGATGAATTGAATTCATTCACTGTGAAAGAAAGACTTTGCAGGCTTGACTGCACATGTACATGCTTGGATGCACATCATTGTAGCTCACTCAGAAATGTCAGAAATACCTGCAGTCCCAGACTTCCTGTAACTCTCCCAAGGGAACATTATGTGCCTTATTTTTGGTGACATTTTTTTTGGTTGTTTTTGGGCCTGTGTTAACTTATATAGGTAATAAAATTCTGAGCCTGAAAGTTGAACAAAAATCTATACTTCATGACAGGTCACTTCATTCTGTCAACGCATGGACAAGGTTATTTGTCTAATTGCTATTGTGCATAGAAAACTAAATTGTTGTAGAATTCCCTTTTGAAGGACTGTATTCTTCCTTTCTACACTAGAATGTCATAGGGTTAAGCTAACAGAGACAGTACTAGAGAAGTTTAATAAATGTTCTGAATTCCAACAAGTTGGAATTTGTGTCAAGTGTCAAGGTATGACACTTCAGTTATACTCGTAAAAGGATGATGCCCGATATATTACAAATATAATATCAGGATACCAGGACACATGTTCATAATTTGCAATACACAATATAACATTTTGCTGGAACATGCAAAATCCATAAAGTAGCTCTACTTATCAGATAATATTTACATTTACAGCTTTGTAGTCTAAAACTTATAATTAAGACCTGCTACTAAACTAGATTCTTAAGTTATCACTCCGTCAAGGCCCTATCAGATCCCACACACAGAAGACCTTTTTTCAAGTTATTTGTAAAGTTTCTGTCAGTTTTTTTATGTCTTCAGTCACTGTTTGAAGATAGTGAGGGTGTCAGCAGTTTTGACAGTCAAGGAAAGTTTGTTCCACCACTTCTGTGTCACAGCTTTAATCATATATCAAAAAAAGAAAATAAAAAAATGAGGACTATGTCACATACTCCACTGCACTAAATGAAACCTAATTAATTATACAGTTCATTGTTCTACTGACAATACCTGTGACACAGCCGTATGCATGTTTGGGCATGTTTTGTTGATAAATATAAACACATAAATAAATATGTTCTTCAGAGAAAACAACTTGTATGTTATATGTAACAGATTGTATGTGAGAAAATAAAGCATCAAATGCAATGTTTGCTTAAACTCAGCAAATATATATATAAATTATGCTCTAAAATGTGCAGAAAAATGAAAAAATATCAACCACAGCTTCCTTTTTTTTTTTCATTATTGTAGCTGGATCTAGTGCACTATGTCTGTGAATAATTTAGTATGTCAACAATATCTTACATCTACAAATTTGTGTAATTCTTAAAATTACTTCATTACCTCAGGTTAATACAGGAACAGTGACAGATTTGAGTGTGCGTGTATGTTTAATTTGTAGGTAATAGCACACTGTTGCTATTCACTGTAATAACAGTGATGTGGTCATTGTGCAGGACAAATCTTGGTAATTTGCAGCCCAGTATCTGTTCGTCATCTGATCCCCCATACCTCTCTGCATTATTGATGACTCCAAGCATGAACAGAGAGCCATTGATTTGTCCTTCATATCCTCCTAGAATATATGCATTATGCATCTCTCTGGTGCATGGCGTTCAGGCAGAACAAGACTGTGTACTAAAGCTAATCGGGTGTACAGTATGATCTACTTGTAGTCTGATAATTTCATTAAAAGCAGTAGCTAAACCCATATATGAAAAGCAGATTTCCTGTAAATTTCACTATGGGCAAAGTTGTTTAAAAAATATAATGAAAACTATTTTTAAGTAAATCGATAATCATTGTCACAAAATTATGTACAAGTTTAATATTTATATCCTAATACATGACACAGTAATCCTACTTCATAGCATAAATGAACCAACAAGCTTATTTCAAATTAGGACTGTTGATTAGCACTTGAATAACCTGCAGTCCATTGCACTCAGGAAATACACCCACTTCCAGAATCTTTACTTTGTTTTTAGTGTAATTTAAACATATCATTATTGAACAAAATTTTGCCGTAGTGTTGCACATAATAATTTGATAGATACTCAACAGTGAGTCATTGTGATCTTACACCATGCAATACATATGAGATGTTTCTGCTGACATTTTTATTTTTATTATGTGTCTGTTTTGTTGGTTAGGCATAGTATAGGCCAGTTTCCCATGTCACATAGAACCAAAGCTATTGTAATTAAGACAATCATGTGATAATACAGCTACTGGTGTTTTAAAAATAGCATCACACACGAATGTCCAAATTTCTCTAACAAAAATGTTTGTTGACAACTTTTTGCTGTTGTGTGTGAGAATTATTTGGATCAGATATATTTGCTGTCTAAATGTCAGGAGGCTCTTGATTGTCATCTAAGTGTTTAATTCAACCACCATACAACTGGGAGCACAATGTGCTTGGCAGAAGAGAGGATCATATTTCTACTTTACGGGAAAAGGCAAGGGCAACAGACGTTCAGCAGCTGCGCACTCCACTAATTTTTTTGCATCAGCAACCATTATTATACATTACACCATTATTTTGCTTATTAATGCTGTAATCAAAGAGAGATAGAGAGCATGTTTCTCTGACTGGATGTCCCCAAAGCATTTCATTCAACTGGTTTTAAACAGCAGTCCACTGCTGCAGGTCAGATCCGGGGGTAGTCAGACAGGGAAACCACTCAGATGTCTTTTCCTTTGTGCATGGAAATCTCCATTAACCCTTAACAAACTGTCCTGAAGATGCCCCTCAGCTAGAGCAAGCCCTAGGGGTCCTTGGTACAGCAGTTCACAGGCAGCTAGTCTCCTTGAAAGAGAACAGCAAGTTAACCTTTGGCTTCCTAAATGCTGTGTCCTGACTACAGGAGCATCCTTCCCCTTCTGTCATCAGATATAATGTCATTGTTCCTGTAGCTGGAAAGCCAAGTCGTTTCATATAGTAGCTTGTGGGGGATTTTTTTCAGGATTGTTTTCTAACCTTGTGCAGAAAAATTGCCCTTCAAGATGACAAACTGAGAGAGTAAAAATTGGTTAGCTAACAAGAAGGCATTGGGGGTTTTCAGTGAATAAAATGAAAACCACACCTTCTGAGTTGTCAAAAAAAAGGTCATAGCTTCTGTGAGTGGCACATGCGATGCACCTAAGAAGGGTGACGATTGAAGAGGGCTGTCTCAGGGAATAACGATAAACAAGTAGTCATAGAGCCTTATGTCAGTAAAGTTATACAGGTGGAATTTGGAATAACAAGTATGTTAGCTAACCTTAGACTTGAAAATAACATTAATACCACATCCAAATTGTGACACTGTTTGCTAAATGAAAAGAACTTAACTTCTTCACTTCTTGTGGACAGTCAAAAACCTAATGAACTATATCGTATTGTGGGTGCAAAACACTTTAATACGATTTTGACCCTCCTCTGGACTCTCTTCTTGATGCTCTTGAGAAATTTATTATCCACACTGTAAACTGATATGGGAAAGACCTTTTTTGGTGAGGCATGCCCCACAGACCCCCGCTAGAAGGTTTGCATCTTTGTTACTTGGTTGCATCTCTGATCAATGGTCAATGGTCAGTTTCACTTCTAGTCTCTAGGTTTTAATGTCAGTTTTGTTCTGATTCGTTTGTTTTTATGAATTCTCTGAATTCACTTGGCTTTCATTTCCATTGTCAAAGGTACATGCTTACATCATCAGCTCTTTGAAGAAGGAGATGCCCTCAGTCTTTGGAAAAGAGAACAAGAAGAAAGAACTGATCAACAGTCTGGGAGAGATCTACAGCCGCATCGAGAGGGAGCATCAGATTTCTCCCGGAGATTTCCCTAACCTCAAAAAAATGCAGGTAAATTTGCTGCTTTTCATAAGTTTGTGAATATATCAGCGTCTGGAAACAGCATAAGTTCGTACATTAATTTATCATGTTAAGTATTCGTATAACTTATTTTGCTTATTCGTATAAGCAAAATAAAGTTTTCCCTCTTGCCTATTTTAATTTAATTATAACTATTAAATAATGTGTTGTTTTCTCTAGCACCTTTATCATTTTATCACCTTCTCACTAGCTCTAACTATCTCTTTCTCCATGTACAGGAGCAGCTCCATTCTCATGACCTGAACAAGTTTCAGCCACTGAAAATGAAGCTGCTGGACACTGTTGATGACATGCTGGCCCACGACATTGCCCAGCTGATGGTACTAGTGCGGCAGGAAGAGACACAGCGCCCCAACCAGGTGGTAAAGGGAGGAGCTTTCGAGGGCACCATGAATGGGCCGTTTGGCCACGGCTATGGTGAAGGTGCTGGTGAGGGCATTGATGAGGTGGAATGGGTAGTGGCCCGCGACAAGCCCATGTATGACGAGATCTTCTACACCCTTTCTCCTGTCAACGGCAAGGTGACCGGCGCCAATGCCAAAAAGGAAATGGTCAAGTCCAAGCTGCCCAACACAGTGTTGGGCAAAATATGGAAGCTGGCTGACATCGACAAGGATGGCATGCTGGACGATGAAGAGTTTGCCCTGGCCAACCACCTTATTAAGGTCAAACTAGAAGGGCATGAGCTTCCCAGTGATCTTCCGGCCCATCTGGTGCCACCATCCAAGAGAAAATTACCAGAGTAACAAGGAGCAGAATTTCCCAGGATGTAAGCTGAGATTCATTTAGGGAAATGGCGTGTGTGAAATGTTGAAAGTTGCGTGTGGAGGATTAAAGACATGGTTACACTAATGAAATGCATTGACTGCTCTCAGTTTTGAGACTTTGCTGAGGATGAAGTGTGGATTGAAATATGTATGTTAGCTCTTTTGATCTGTGTATGTTTATTTTATTTTTTTTTTTTTTTGCTTTTTTAAGAAACTTAAGTACGTTCTCTGCAAGGTTTGTTAAGGATTCCGATTTTGAGAGCAATTTAGCATTAGTACATTGATGCCATTATATCAGTGATACTCTGCATTTCCATTGAACAACCATAGCTAAAGATTTAGGGGGAGCTCCACCATCACACCTATTTTAAATGTGAATTAACATTTCAAGCCATCTAATCCAATATAAATCTGTCTCAGCAAAGTTGCAGCATGTGTTAAAAAAGAAGGAATAATGTTAACATCAGTCTTAATTCTTAGTTCTTATTCTTTTATTCTTTCATCAGTAGTTATCCTCCGTACAATGATGAAGTTTAATGATGAGGAAAAAAAGCTCTTTTTATAAGTAGGTGTAGATGTATTCTCTTCTTGTGAAGGCAGCATTGTAATGAATGCAAGCCCTTTCTAGCCTGACCAAGAGACTGTTAACAATGTATAGCCGCCGCATCAGAGAGTTGGTAGACTTCTCTGTGTTTAGTGTATGGATGGACCTGTAGAGATAGTATCCTTGTCAGTAGTCTACTGTACATGTTAATCCCAAAATAACCATTTTTGGAGAGGGAGCATTTAGAATATTCACAAAATTCCAGCCAGAAGAAGAGTAAGGCACTGACATTTACATTTCACTTGCTCAGTGCTTTATTATTGGGAAGGTATGTATTAACATGAACTGTCCTGCTTTTGTCTATGCCTGCTCTATGAACAATTAGAGTCAGATATTTAGTCATATTGCCACTACACGACATAATACCATCACTACTGTTTAACACAAACACAAGCATTAAACTGACTTCACGTATATACTGTGCAATTGTAATGTACAGCCAACCGCAACTACAGGCACGTTTGCTGTATATCCTCAACCGTTATCAGAGGACTTTGGAAAGAGCTGAAGTGGTGAGCCTTTTTTGTTTGTGAGCTTGGGGTCCAGTTGCTGATGTGGAAGCACCGGAACACTGACAGGTGGGTTGGTGGAATACTTCTGGTCCACTAAACCACATTCAGACAAGTCAAAACTGTGCAAATATAATCAAATTAAATATATATCCTTGATGATGATCCCTGATGCAAGCTAATATAGAGAGTTATAATGATCACAACAGTTTTAGTTTGTTTGTTCTTTTTATGTGCTTTTTCACCCTTAGTAATGCACAGTGAAAAAGTCCTGTATGTGCATCAATACACCACTGATTGCCCAGATGCTGAGAGAGTTTGCTCTTCATCTGTATTCCTTTCTTCATTCTGTGTGTGTGTGTGAGGAAGTGTGTTCCATGCTTGCATATGTGTGTGTCCTTTGCCTGCTCATGCACATGAATGAGGATAAAATATACATACGTTTACGAACAAATTGTGAAGTGTTTCTGTATCTGTGTGGTTGTTGCATAGACAAAGATATGATGTGCAGTCATGATCTTTTATTTGTGTTTTACCAGTGCTGAAAATCCCAAATGATGAAATATTGTGCTGTCATGGGAAGATGGCCTCAAATGACTACAATAAAAGCATAACCCATTTAAAGAGCCTTCTGTGGTCTTTTGGCTTGTTTGAGGGCTTTCATTACAGTGTCTTTTTTCTGGCTGAGGTTTCATTATTTGAAGGTAATTGAACATATGGTTTCCACAACATACAATTGTTTTTGTCTGCCAATATGGAGCAAGCCTGGAAAATAACTCCAAAGTGGTCAGTTACAAGACTGCTGGCAAGATATGTTTTCCTCATTTCTGGAAATGTACAAGCCAGATAGTATTAAAGGTTCTGGCATCTGAATCACTTTCTTTGCCAAATATAGTACACACAGGAATTTGATTTTGTGATACAGTATGGTGAAAGAAGTAAGAACTAATAATGTATGCTACATTATGCTACATATTGCTCATTCCTGGCAGGACAGTTGGATCCATAGTAGGGGGTTGCACCATTCCATTCAGTGTGTAAGAGAAGTGCATTTGTAAGTATTGTGTGCAAATATTAGTTGGCACCAACAACAATGCCTGGTGGGCATTCAGGGGGGTGACATGAGGTGGGAGCTACGATGAGTTGTTGAGGAAAGTGATGGCCTTAGGAAAATGTCTAATGGTCCTGGTCCTGATGGAGATTTTCTGATGAGTCAGGATGGAAGTTGTCTGGTGAGGCAGTGAGCCAGGTGTGATGGGTCCATCACTGTCTTACTGGCCCACTTCATGACTGGAATCATGCAGAACACACTGACAGGCCCCTGTTACTGGCCAACTGGCAGATTGCATTATACGTTTCAGTTTGTGCTTGGTGTAGGCAGAGGGTGTGGGGTAACACACAGTGACAGAGAAGGTGAGGACACTCGGTAGCTCTGAAGAACTGTGCAGACTTTAGAGGAGAGGTTGCTTGATGACAATAGGTGAGCATTGCTCCATTTCAGGTTGCCAGAAACTTATCAGACAGCACCACCTCAAGTCAAGTAAATTAGTTTTATTGTCATTTCGGCCATTTACACATTACATAGTCAAATGAAACAATGTTTCTCCAGGACCATGATGCATCACAAGAAGAAAAATAGAACACCACAAGACTACATAAGGACAGACAGGACAAAATACACGGAGTACAAAGAGAGCTGTCCAAAAAAGACTGTGCTAAATTTACTGGAGAAAGCAAAAATGTGCTTTATTCTAGTGTGGTGTAAAGTTATTTTTGGTGCATTTCTATTGGTTCATCCATCATGAAAGTTTTACATGATGTAAAGGTACAGCTGTTGTGTTTAAATCACATCATAGATTAAAAAATAAATAAAAATTGGAAAAAATAAAAAAATCTTTGAATAGAAAAGAGTGATCAACACAATATACACCAATGATCATAACATATGTGCAGTACACTAATGATCATAACATATGTCTGGTTCTCTCTCTCTTCTTGCATTATCTGCTTTCACAGTATGAGAGATGGCTTCCTGTTTGTGACATCACATGTCCCTGTACTCACGCGAGCTGAGGGTGGACTCACATTTGTCACATGTACAGGACTTCAGCATGAGATAAGTGCCCTTCCGGCACACCTAGAAGGCGCAGTGTTTTATTGTTTAACACCAAGCATTGTCGTGGACCTTATTTTTCACAGGTGTGCACTGCAAACGTTTAATGCTGATTTCTGATTCTTTAATAGTCACCATTAAAGAATTTTCAGGGACTTTCTGCCTACTAGTACATTTGCGCAATTTTCCCTTATGAATGAAGCTCACTGTATGAAGCTCACTGTGATGAGAAACAAAATGTTAAACTGAACCGACCATTCTGTAATGTAATTTTCTTCTGGGCAAAGTCTTCTTTCAGACAGCAGCTGCTGCATTTCAGATTGTTATGACCTTCTGTAGGTTTGCATCAAACATGACCTCAAGATCAACAAACACAAGCTCCCACATCACTACAGCAGACTTTGACATTTCCACCTTTGGTTGAAATTCATGTCCAGGCTTTTTCCACACAAATGACATATTATAAAGGACATTACTGAAGATCAGTCATCACATAAAAAACACTTAAGTTTGTGCAGATCCCCCTTGTGCTATCAAAACAGCTTGGATTGGTCAAAGCATGGACTCATGGACACAAGACCACCAAAAGTGTGCTGCGGTAGCAGATCCTTGAAGTCATGTAAATTGTCAGGTGGGGCCCCTACGGTTCAGATTATTATGTCTAGCACAAACTGGACAAACTCGATTGAGATCTGGGGAATTTAGAAGCCAAGTCAACAGGTAAGCAATGCAAATGCACCAGGTAAAAGAAAACATGATTCATCAGACCAGGCTACCTTTTTCCATTGCTCCATGGTCCTCACATGTCCCTTGAAGGTGCATTTTTGTGGTAGAAAGGGTCAGTATGGGCACTCTCACAGGTGTATGACTACGTAGTCCCATACACTGCAAGCTGTGTGTTCTGACACTTTTCTGTCATAGCCAGCATTAACTTGTTCGGCAGTTTGTGCTAGCCTTCACTCCCCATCAGTGAGTTCTTGGCACCCATTACCTTATTGCTTTTTTTGTTTTATTACTTGTTAAACTAGCTATAACAATGTCATGTGCTGTCAGGAGTACAAAAGTAGAACTAGGAGCCAGTAAGTCGTGAGCTAAAAATGCAGGCTGTCTCAGGACAGCTCCACTGACATTGAGTCCTTTCTCTCGTCAGGTCACCAGAGGAAGGAACTGATCAGTATCACGCAAGAGGTCACAAACATCCCCCACCTCCAACATATCCCTCAGGAAGAGCAGCTCTGCGGCACAGCTGTGTATCCAACAACCTTGGGAGGAGTATATTATGTAAGATTTTTTAGACTCTTGTTTACAAATAGTTCTAACATCCTCTCTTTTTAAGATTGATCCGTGACTTTTTTTAGAATCGTTATAATTGCATTCAAATGTTTTTGTTTTTAATTATTTCCTTACATGACCAGCTCTATAGCCTATAACCTCAGGTCCTATTTAAAAGAATCATGCTAAATCACCTTAAATACTTAACTTATAAAATAAAACTTATAAAGGGCTTGTTCTAATCAGTAAACTATCATTTCATTTAATCAGTCCTTTATATTCCCTCATTTAATTGCAGCCACTAAAGCAGTTTTATTGTTTGAGAAACATTGTAAAAGGTAGACGTTTTCTTGGGCCTAGATGTGCACAGAAACCTGTACATGCACTTTTTTACAAGTAAAACAAATTCTTTATTATGGGGTGCTATTTGTAAAATCAGCTTAACAATTTTAGAGGTGTCAATTTTTCATAATTTAGCGCAATTGTCACACATTTAGAGCTAAATGTGTTTTTAAAAAAACAGTGTTACATTTTGGTACATTTTCTTGCTGCGTAAATGTTAAATGTTAAAATTAAATGTTAAATCTTAA
>JBBJLS010000155.1:13798789-13816570 GCA_037577275.1 Bryconaethiops microstoma | reverse complement strand
CGTTTCCTGTCATTTGTCACTCTCCTTTTCCATTGGTTCTTGTAGGGTATATAGGTTTGTCACTGGGTGGTAATGGGCGTAGTAGCATACTTCTCATGGTCTGGTCTCTCTCTACCTGTTTATCTCGTACGTTTATCTCTGGCCCCCGTGCCATTTATGTTTGTAATTTGTGTTAATTAATAAACCTGCTTACCTGATGTCCGCCTGCGCCTGTGTCTCACCTGCCTCATTTCCACCCTCCTCTAAACGGGCCGTGACAGTTATGTTAACTGGCATTTTTAATTTTTTATTATTAACCAAACTTGAACAAATTGAGTATTGAATGTCCTTGAGAGCATAAAAATGACATGTTGATGTCTGCCTTTTTTGATTAAGCATCAGCAGCTGGAATGAGCTTGGAGTCAGAAGTGAAGTAAGATGTGAATAAAATAGACAGACTGTTTTGGGGAGAGTGTGTTCAGATGTACTGCTGCATGAAGTAGCAGGGCTGGAAAATTGATAGGTGCATATGGTGTCCTGTTTGTAGTAAATGTGCCTGCTGTTGTAGGGTATTGTTCTTACCTCATCTCATCTTACACTCGAGAAAGGGGATCATTGGTCAAATACACTGCTCCTGAACAAAATGAGCGGCAGACTGCTCCCTCCCATGCATGTGTATCAAGCACTGATGTTTAGAGGCTAATTTTGTTTTGATCATCTTTTCTGTTCACTTAAAGGAAGAATATCCCTAATATTTGTATAGTATAGTTGCTGCATTCCCAGATGCTTTGTAGCATTTTTCAAATTGAAATGTTTTAATAACTTACTTTCCCATCTCTGGAATTAGTTTTGATTGTGGCATAATGTGCCACTTGTTGATACTTTTTAGACTACTTCATCTTAATGGAAAGGTGAAGCTTAGATTCTACAATACAATGGTGAACCACTTAGCTCTCTTGTTTTTGACTGCAAGAGGAAGTTACCACATGCCCTACTGCTGAGCATATGTCCAGCAACAGCTGGTTAGACCAGTGACAACTTACTTAAATGCAGCTGTAGCCTATTACCTTGTGTTTTAATAGCTGATATGACCATTCATATGACAATTTTAAGATGAACATAGGACCAATACATGAGAATGATCAGGCCAGTTAATTTGAATTTGATCACTTTTGTGTGATGTGATAAAATGCTGCTTAACACAGTGTGGAACAATTCGAAAAAAAACCCCAATTTTTAAAGTAAATTCAACTATTCTTTTTTTTCTTAGAATTTTATAGTTATAATTATGTCAACATAATTAAAGAAATGTAGGTGTCTTCCTTAAGTATTGCTAGTTCTTTGTAATAAGGGATTTGCACAAAGAATATACATAGCAAACATTAAAATTTTAAATCTTTAAGAAAGTTAAATCTTTAAATGAATTTAACTTTAGTAAACATAATTCTGAATTTTGAACTGAATTTTGAAAGTGAATACATTACAATTTTCTGATACTTAATATATGTTACGTTATATTTGCTAGAAATGTACTGTTTTGTACTGTGTTTTCTCCTCTTACTTTGTGTTAATCCTGCTTAAGTTTTCCTATCTTGTTTGTTATCTTGTTTATTTTGCTGTTTATTTATCAGTGTTTATTTTTAGTTTATTTCCTCCTAATCTTGTTTTGGTTTCAAATAAATCTACTGCTGTACTAATGTCTGTTTCAAGTTCTGGCTACACACCATTATACAGGGCTTCATTGAGGTATACAGGGCTTGCTTTATACAGGGCTTGCATGCAAGCCTGTTTGCAGGGCTTTTGGATACATTATGGTTGATTATGGTTCCTGGAGGATTTTTGTGCTTTCCTGTTAAGCGGCACTAGGGATCTTTTAATTAATTGTTCTGCTTATTATTATTATTATTGTTATTATTATACTGTCCTTGCTTACCTATTTGTTTACTTAAACATGCACCCTTGAATATCAGCACCATGGACAGCTCAAAGAAAACTTCCCTCTCATGACTGCCCTCCTTAAGAAATCTCTTGAGTTTGAAGAGAAACAAATACACACACCACTTAGTTCAATAAATACTTCTTAGTTCTTAAATGAGAGAATGACATGAACATATTTTTATATTACCAAATACAGCGTAACCCAAAAAACTGTTACCGAAACGAAATTACCCAACCCCAAATATATTTAGGACGGAAATGCGGGTTATACTTCAACGATTGCACAAAACTGGCTCCCTTCGAGTAAACAGGTTTTGCTTATCATTCCTACGCCTTTAAATAGCGTGTTTGCGTTTGAGCAGTGGGCGGACCAGCGGCCCTTGCGAAGGAGAGGGTGGGTGTAGCAGACAGAAGTGAGCTGCGAGAAGCTGGAGAGGCGAGTGCTGACAGTCGTACTACATCGGAATTATCCTTCGCGTCAGCCAGGCATGGACATCTTCCACTAAAACGGTGGATCTAACGCATTTCCTGATTACATTTGGGACACAACATGCGCTGTCCTTATTTAAAGGTAAAACAATGCGCCTACATTTGACACGTTTTGCCACAGTCTGTGATGGACAAGCTAGATTCTTATGCTTTTTTCTTCTCGTGTTTGTGTTTTAGCGTAGCCACACACTACAAGCTGTAAGGTTTTTACGCTCGATTGCATTGCTAGGGCTGTATTTTCTGCTTTCACAGCCCTCGCACGTTTCCTCTAATGAAAATGAATATTTTAGCACCATTTCCCATTGTTTTTCATCTCGTCTTTCACCTACATTTGTAATGAAGCGTGGTGTCACGTAGTAGACATTTTGCGCAAGTTTCCCTTCAAGAAACGTAAGTGGATGTCGAATTCCAGTTGTCCGTAATGCAGTGAATACAGTCATTTAACGTTAACCGACATATTTCGGTTTCATCACCTCTACTGCTGGCGGTGCAGGCCGAAGGAAATGCGACATATTTCCACCCATAACATTACTGGGCTTTTTTTTTTTGATGACCCGGAATAATCACGATTTTATTCCAGATACGGCAAAAACAGTATTTATCTGCCATTTTGTGCGCTGATTTACATTGTCAATGGCAATTGATTCGCCAACTCCCTTTCCATTGAAGAATTTTGATACTTTGAGAAAAATCTTTGCCGTCTATTGTGCAAATCTAAATCAAAACCTGCTTTTCATTTTCTCATATGTGTGAAATATTAACTGAAATTAGGATCGGTCTGCCCCTGACGAATATATGATCCAGGATGCTGCACGAAATTCCAAGAATTTAATCCATAATAATGCAGTATGCTACTGCAAATTATTATTATCTTTGTTTGTTTCATTCATTCTTTCTTTATTTAAAAAGGAAAGACTGGTGAAATTACTGGAACACAGTAGTGATGTGTCTGATTTGAAAGTGTGTCTGTCGTTAATTTCTTGTAATTCCAGTCGTTTTTGGCACGTTTATGCTAGTAATTTCTGTTCGCTTTATTTGACACACACCTTGTGAAACTAGATAGCTTGGTTTTATGTTTCTATAAATCTGCCTGCTGATTATAGGGGGATTTTAGGATGGCAGTTATCATGTCATGCATGAGTGTCTGCTTTCAGACTAGATACACTCTCCGTAGATGTTTATGTGAAATTTGCTCAAACGTAATCAGCTATAATGTCTACATGGCATGTGTGCTGCACATATTGCCTATAGTCTGTGTTCTGACCTTTTTTTTTAACTTTTCCTAAATCCCTCCATGGATGGCCACTATCACACGGAAAGTGCCCAGTTTCATTAGAGGAGACATTTCATGCAAGTTATCTGAGCTCAATAGGGCTTTGCCAGGGAGCGATTAACTATTCGGGGCAGGTGGTTAAAGAGGTTATTGTGTTTCACTGCTGAGGAACTTAGATGATTGGGTAAGGTATTGTTTACTAAAGCGCCATGTCAAAGCAATAGCAAGGGCATAGAGGCATGGAATTATACATACTGCTTTTCTCAGTGACCCACCTGTTTGGCTACTGTGTGCTGTATAAATTTAAGTCAAAATGTTAAGTAGTGTTTGAAAAATCTAATATATAATATGAATATGTTGCAATAACATATTTAATTTTTGAATAGAAGCAAAACCAGCATTGTATGTAAACTCATATACACTTCACATATACTTTAAAATTATAAATTTGTGCCCAATAGAATATTATTGTCGAGGTATAAAGGCCTGAAACGATTTAGAAGAGAATAAAATTTTGGCTATGACAGGTCTCCTGCTGTCAGAAAAAGTGGAAGAAAATATTACTGGAAAAGCTTAGAATCGATCCTGGTTAACTGGTGAATTCTTCAACAAAGAAAAAAACTAAGAACATTAAACAAGCCCTTTAATATACCATATCAAGGTCATTGAGTTTATAGGGTAAGATTTCACTCATTTTTAATGAATCATGTAATTAATTTTTTATATTTTTTCCCTGATAGGTTTGAGACACCTAACGCCTTCCTTCTATCATATGGCGTTTTGACAGAGTCAAATCCAACATGGAGGATCTATTTTTTTAAACTTGGAAGTCACTTCAAATGAATGTCATCAGTAAAGCTTCTCTAATATTGACAGAGGTAGCCGAATAGCTTTAATTTCTTGTGGCAAACAATCTAAATTTGCGATGTTCTCAGACAATTTTATGAGTTACCTTTTTCGTCCATGCAAATGATCACCTTGTCATCATCAAAGAAAATCAATTAGATAGTTTAGCCATTGAATCAAGGTAAACTGGACTGTGTTCTTGTCCAGAAGAACATTGGAATACAATAATATTTTCTACCATGCCTCCCCTCTGCCAACCATTTAATGTATTTTTACTGCTCAGTACACTCATGGGCATGGTCCTTAGTCTGGAGTTTACAGGCTCTGAAGGCCAGTGGGCTCGCTATATCCGTTGGGATGCCAGCACCAGAAGTGACCTAACTTTTCAGCTCAAAACAGCTGTTTCTGATGCTCTGGTACTCTACTTTGATGACGGTGGTTACTGTGACTTCCTACTTGTGACTATTGCAGATGGAAAAATTAAGCTTCAATTTAGCGTGGATTGTGCAGAAACCACAATAATCTCAGAGAAGATGGTCAATGACAGCTGCTGGCATTTTGCCACCATCAGTAGGCACAACCTGCGAACAGAACTTTCAGTGGATGGAGAGTCCAAAGCAGATGAAGTGCGGCCGCAGAGGCAGTTCATGAAGATTGTCAGTGACCTTTATATTGGAGGAGTTCCTCAAGACATCCGGACATCAGCTCTAACGCTACCAGCAGTCAGGGAGATACCTCCTTTCAAAGGGATTATTACTGACCTGGGTTATGGCAATCAGGTACCCAAACGCCTGGGAAGTCAGAATGTCCAGTTGGAGATGGAAGGCACGTGTACAGAGAACCCCTGTGAGAACGGAGGTAGCTGTATTCTGGCAGATGGTGAACGGTACTGTGACTGCTCCAAAACTGGATTTGTAGGTCGTTATTGTAATGAAGGTAAGGAAATGTCTCTGCTATTAAAATGATCATAGTACAATTTACCAGTTATTAAATTTGTTATTATCATTAATATTATATGCATAGCATCAAATCTAATATCATTCCAGCAATGTTTATTAGATCAAACATTGCATTCAAATATCTGTAATCTTATCTTCAAATATCTTTAACAGTACGTTAAGCAAATTACAACTTTGCCACTCTCTAATTTGTCTGTAAATGCAGAGCCTATGTAATGAATAGACACATTTTTGTCTTTTTGCAACAGCAGGATGGTGCACTTTATCAAGTCATTAAAATAAAAAGTCCTAGCAACCCTGTGTGATGACCTGAAAAAAACATGATACACCTATCATTTATTATACAGAAATTACGCTTCAGTATGGTGAATTACATAATCTCCTCATTAATGTTCTTTTTGATAACATGATTTGGTTATGTTTTTCATTTTGATTGTTTATTTTTCTTTCATTCAGATGAAAAAATATGTAATAATTATTACAATTGAAATCATACTTTCTCCCCAACAAATATCTAGATCCTGAACATGTAACATCATGGAAGGTACTTGGCCATTTCAACGTGTTGGACAATTTGCTGTCTTATTTTCAGGGAAACTTTACTGCTTAGTCCATCTTTTTTTATTGTATATACTTCTTGACATTTCTTGTTTTAGTTGGGTGGGTTTAAGTGTTGAAAGCTAAAGGGAATTATTTTCACTTTTGACTCTGTTGTAATATGTTGAATGCATACTGAATTACTAAGGGTTTCATGGCGTGTTTATGGTCAGTTATAATTCCATTATTATGCCATTTATACTACCATAGTGGACATTATACCTGCACATAACTCTCCATCAAAATTAACACTTGTAATCAACAGTGGTAGTGGATCTCTTACGCAAGACAAAGCAAAGTTTTATGTTTTAATATTGTACAGTCATATCTTCTCTGAGTAGATGATAATCTAGGATATGTTCCTGCCAGTTAGGGTTTACCTATTAATAGAGGAATTTGATCAGCAGGTCCTACTCTGAGAGTCTTTGTTGCAATGAACTAGGGTTGCATTAATCATGAACTTTTGAGTAATTCCGATTTGTTTAGAGTTAAGTCAGACAGTGGCTGGTTTCTTGTAAGTCCATTTTAATTAGCTAACATTTTTTGTAATTAACTGTAACAAAGACAACGTCATTGCTTATTTGTCCTTTTAAAACTTACACTTTAGACAAAAAACATAGACTAGTGTGTAGGCCTAACACATGCATGGATATGCATGCAGTTCATATAAAATAGAATGAACCTGCACATTAACTGCAGCACAGATTGGCCCCAAAAAAGCAGTTTATGTGTCATTGTGGTATTGTGTGTTTCAAGGACATGCAGGGAACACCTTTAATATCAATGGAAGTGAAAAACATTGTAAACTCAATGAGGGCTGAAGGTAGCATGAACTGAGAAAGTAGGCAGGTTCAAGCAGTCAGGGTAGAAAATAAAATAAGCAAAATAAATGAAAGCAGTCTAGTCCTGTAATATCTACAGTGACACTTCTAGGGCAGCTCAGTGGCTAGTGAACAGAAATGCACCAGATACAGTGCCACTGATGCTTTGCGGTAAACAGGGAAATAATAAAAACCACCTTTGCAGAGCCCACCATGATGTAGTCATGAATGGTCTGCCCGGTAACCATAGGAAAGGAGATGCCAAGCTTACTGTTTTCAGCATACACCAAGGAGCCAGTCCCACCTGCTTAGTTCTACCTGGTCAGTGTCTTCTATGCAGGAAGTACAGTTTTCAAAATACAGTTTTTAGATTCCTGTGAGAAGGACACACAGACAGACAAACAGAACCAACATGCAACGCTAGCCAGAAGCACGATGGTGAACAGATGCCAAACTCAGGTACAAGCTTGCTATTTATAGGGAGAGAAGGAAATGCAAGACCAGAGGAGACAAAAGGGAGAGAGAAATGTAAGACAGGTGCAGACAATCAGGTGAAACAAAGAAAGAAATCCACCCCTATCCCTGATGAGCAGGTGATGGTGATCGGTCTCATTCTAACAAGAGTAAACCCATGCAAAGCTTCTGGTCCTGACAATGTACCCGTTTGCTTACATCTTCACTCTAACTCAAGCTGTTGGTCCAGCATGTTTCAAGACCACTACAATCATCCTGTTTCCAAAGAAATCATCTGTGACCTGCTTGAATGACTTTCATCCTGTAGCACTCACACCAGTCATCAAGTGCGTTGAGAGACTAGTCATGAGCCACATCAAAGCTACACCTTCCAGCTCACTGGACCCTTCAGTTTGCTTACCACCCCAACTGGTCCATGGACAACGCCATATTCACTGCACTATATCTCTCGCTGACCCACCTGGACAAGAGAAACTCCGGTAAGGATGCTGGTATAAGAGCAACAGTCTCTCTCCTAATGTTGGCAAGACAAAACAGATAGTAGACATCAGGAAATCCAGCATTGCTCACCCACTCCTCTCCACTGACAGCACTTTTTTAGGATGGTTAAAAACAGCAAGTTTCTGGGTGTCCACATCATGGATGCCCTCTCTTAGTCCCACAAATCCACCTTCATAGCCCAGAGGGCTCAGCAGTGTTTGCACTTTTTGCTAAGACTGAAGAGAGTGAATGTTCACCCACCAGTACTCACCACATTCTACAAGAGTACTATCGAAAGTCTGCTCTCCAGTTGCACCACTGTCTGGTATGGAAACTGTAAAGTTATTGGTGTGCTCCTACCAAACATTTACCAAACTTGCTGCTATTACAGAGCCAGTAACATTGTAAAGGACTGTTCACACCCATTATATGGACTCTTCTCTCTCCTACCGTCTGGCAAAGAGAAACTCTGCTCTGGTTCTGCAGCTTCCACTCTGGTTCTGCAAGACTGTGCAACAGGCCATCAGAACTCTGAATGCACATAAATGTCTAGTCCCTAACCGAATACATTCCAGTGAGCCACCCCACCTTATACTTTAAATACCTCTCATATTGCACTCTGGGCATTCAGTAGCACCTGCACATTACCTTCTGTTTATCGTCAATACAGGCATACTTATGTCCAGTTACTCGATTTGATAAGCTATCATTTACACTTACTCAGTGTGGGTTGCTGCTAACTGTCTCCTGTATAATAATGTGGTAATGTGGTGTAATATTATTCATTCTGCAAGGTTTACATCCTTTCCCACTTGGCTGATACACTGCTGTGATTGTTTACTTACTGTATTGTCTAGGACTTGCATCCCATTCACACTACAATTATATTGCAGTATTGTCTATTTATGTTATTTTTTCTGTCATCCCTTGCACTTTGTTCAGTGCTGCTAACTGCCTCCTTTGCTCTAATCATAATTATGGTGCATTATAGTCACTATGGGAGGTTTAACATCCACACTATATTTTTACATTAAATTAGTTACATTATTGTAGTGTCTGTTTATTGTCATGTTTGTACTGTTTTTGTTGTAACTTGCACTCTGTTGAATGCTACAGTGCCCTCCACGACTATTGGCACCCCTTGGAAAAATGATTAAACAGGGTTAAAATAAATGCACCTTTTGGAGAAGTATCTTCATCTTACACTGAAAAAAATGAGAAAAAATCTAACCTTTAATTGAAATAAATTTATTCCGAGGAAAAACAGATCCCTCATCAAGAAATAATAATTTGAACAGGAACACATGCGGCACAATTATTGGCACCCCTGGAAATTATAGTGAACACAATTTAACTTAAATATGTTTCTCACTTAAATTGTAAGTTTTTGGGTTCATTGGAGTGTGTTAGAACTTTCCAGCTGTAATCAATGACTTCCTGATTAACTGGGGTACAAGTAAGAGGTAACAGATGCCAAATTTCCTTAGTCATCCATCAACATGGGAAAGACAAGAGAACACACAGACCAAATGAGAGAGAAGTGTGCTGACCTTCGTAAGTGTGGTAATGGTTATAGAAAATAGCTACTTGCATGAAAACGCCCATTTCTACAATTAGAGCAATAATAAAAAAGTGGACGTTAACTGTATCTGTTAGAAACTTACTTGGAAGAGGACCTAAATATATTTTCCCCTCACGTACAGTGAGGAAGATGGTAAGAGAGTCAAAAAATTCCCCAAGGATCACTGTTGGTGAATTACAGGAATTAAGTTACATCTTTGGGTTACCGAGTGTCCAAAACCACCATCATACCTTTCAAACAATCTGCTAACAGATTGTTTGGAAGGTATGCCAGAAAATCGTCTTTCTGTCAGTCAGTGACAAACATAAGTGCCAGCAGTTTCCAAATTGCTACTACAACTTTGACTGGAACCATGTTATTGTTTTTGGCAATGAACAGTCAAGATGGGTTTGGCGTAGAAAGAAATATGGCTATAATGAAAAGAATCTCATCCCACCTGTAAAATATGATGGAGGTTCTGTGATAATGTGGGGCAATTTTTCCTCCAATGGCCCTGGAAACCTTGTTAGGTACATGGCATCATGGACTCCATGAAATACCAGGACAAGTAAAAATTTGACTGCCTCTGAAAGGAATCTAAAACTGGGTCTTCCAGCAGGACAATGACCCAAACCACATGTCCAAATAAACACAAAATAGTTAGCTGACCACAAAATCAAGTTTCTGCTATGATCATCTCAGTCCCCTGACCTGAACCCCATTGAAAACCTGTGGGGTGAGCTGAAGAGGAGAATGCACAAGTGGGGGGCTAGGACCCTATATGTTCTGGAGAGATTCTGTAAAGAGGAATGGTCTCAGATGCCCTGCTCTGTATTCTCCAACCTTATAAAATGTTACAGAAGAAGACTCAGTACTGTTTTATTGGCAAAGGGAAGTTGTACAAAGTACCAAATGCAGGGGTGCGAATAATTGTGCCACATGTGTTTTTGCTGAAAATAATTATTTCTTGATGAAGGATTTGTTTTTCTCTGGATAAATTTATTTCAAATAAAGGTTGGATTTTTCTCATTTTTTCAGTATGAGATAAAGCTACTTCACCAAAAGGTACATATTTCCTAACCCTGTTTACTCATCTTTACAAGGTTTGTCAATGATTGTGGAGGGCACTGTATATGTTACACCGTGGTTCGTGGAGAAACATCTCATAACAGAATGTATATGTACACAAATGCTGATGACAATATTAACCTTGAACTTTGAGCACACACATGCCTCAGCCTTGCTGAAAAAGCACCAGCTGGCTAGTTTTAGCAAAACTGGAGCGCCATCATCTGCAAAGCTCCCTTAAAGTGCAGGCAGATTAAAAAAATCAGCATCTGTTCCTGAAACATTGGCCTATTTGGAGCAGGAGCTGCTAAAGTGCAATGCATTCAGCCACTGAGACCATGGCCCATACCTAATAACACAGAAACGACCATACCATGTGCAATTAAGATTCATATACTGAATTTAACTTTTACGTTAATTATAGTTCAAACTAATTTATTTTTATTTGTTATAACCACATTGAAAATAACTTTTGAACATTTAGAATTCTAGTGGCCAGCACCAGAATTCAAAGCAACCAACAGAAATAGCTCACATACAGAGTGTTTAAAACAATGTTTAAACGGTAGCTGAAGGCTTAGCTGCGGGTCTTAATAAATATACATGGAAAAATGTCAGTTACAATAATCTACTACAAAAGTAGGTCAATAAAAAAAGGAAAACAAGACTTGCAGTGTGATTCAGGCAGAGTGGACCTTTGTGTCTCTTAACCTCATATAGGGAAATGAATTTTAGCCCAAACACTGAAAACCAGAGCAGGGGATTAAAGCTGCTGTAAGGGGATAGGCTCTGTTCTGATTGCAATCACGTGAAGAACAATCTTAAGCTGTTTGAAAAAACACCTTCCCATGGGTCCAACTCTCTCCCACTCCATCCTGGATTCTCTTTCTCGCTCTCACTCACTTTCTCTCTCTTAATCCTCCAGCAGTTATTCTCTCTACAGTCTCAATGATTAGAGTGACCAATTTTGACACACTCTTTCTCATAGTAGATTGTATTAGTTTACTGTCAGGCAAGGCAGACACCATTTTGTAGACAGGGGCTGAATATGTTGAACACTTTGTGGTCTCTGACTCTGTGGTGGTCTTTTGCCATTTGATTGAACCATTTAGTGTTCGTGAAAAGAAAAGAAACGAAATTCTCATATAGCATCAGCATTACTGGATCTCAATTATGATAGTGAGTACAGCCTGGGCAATGCATGACAAGAAAGACCCAAAAGAAACTATACTTTATGGTATTATTTTGTTTAAAAAATAATTCTCCAAAAATTACATAATGTACATTTGAAAAAACTATTGTAGAACTAAGCAGGCCATAGTATGTGTACCATGTCTGTAGTTTGCAGATATTTGAGGGTGAATATACAGAGTCCATCACCCTTTGTCTAAAATCAGTTGCATTATATGACATTTTGCAATTATCTTTATATAAGTGCAAAAACATCCAAATTAATAACAATATTTTTCCAGAGATATATCAAATATTAAGTATGCACAACATACACAAGGCTGCTTCTGCTTACTATTTCACCAGCAACTTATTTATTAGTGCACTAGGTAATGGATTAAAGCAAGCAGACCCATGTAGAAATGAGTTGGAATGCCTTCACCAGTATCTCTTCCATTTTGATGGTAAAAGGATTGGTAAGCTGCAAGGAATGAGTTCAGATTTAGCCCTCCTTTTAATGCATTTGAGTACTTTTTGACATGTTTGTGGTTCAAAGTTTCTCATCTGCAGCCATTTAACTTGAATGAGCAATTCATGTAATATAAGATTCAGCTGTGTGCACTATGAAATCACAACAGTTTTCAGATCCTGTGCATTGTTTTTTTTTTCAAAGCATTGCTAAAATATTTTATAAGGAGTTGTATATCTAGGATATGAGTAACACACCTTATGCATATTCTCCGGTAATCAGTATGCATTCAGCCTAATTAGTGGATATTCAGGAGTATCAAAACACTTCTGCCACTTCTCCATGTCTGAATGTCCACATATGCACACACAAAATGCGTCAGCAGTGAAAATAATTCACATGGGTCTGGATATACGCAAACCTCACAACCTCATAAATCCTTGTGGTCCACAATGGACAGCTGGTTCAGTAACCTGCTTGGATTTATGCCCTCATGCTGTGTTTGTGAGGTGCGCTGCCGTATTCTGGATATTAGATGTAGACAGTTCATCACTGGTGATAGCCTCAGTGATATAGGGTGGGGGTGGTTTGAAAATGCCAGTCTGAATCCCTGAAAGAGTGGGACAGATGTTGCTTGTTTCTTTCACAGGGTTTTTAATAACAGGCATGCAAAGGGACAGAACTTATCCCTTGCATGACAAATAATAATAACTTTTTACAACTTTTGCATGATAACCCCCATGCAAAGACAAAAAGTGTGTGCCTAACATTTGAAATGTTTTCCCTCTCTTTTTTCTTTTGCTCCTGAACAGCTGCCAACCAAAATCCTGGTAAGTTTCCACATAACAAATGACAGCAATATCTCTAAAGCTTGCTAAATTGCCAGTGAGCTAAAGAACATAACCATTTCTAATAAAATTAGATTAAAACAATTACTAAATGCACTGCATGGAAAGAAGAGTTTATGAGAAGCCTTTTATAGCATCTTGAAAAGCTTCAGCTTTAGTGTGCTAAACATGATTTGCCTTATGGTGAACCATGATTAGTCAGAATACCTCACCAATACTTGTATTGGTGTTCCTAAGCTTTCTTTCTCTTTCTATTGCTCTTAATCCTCCCACCCCCAACCCTACAAGGCTTTGCACACATGGCGAAGACTCAACAAGGTATGGTCTTTATGAATTAATTTTGTCTGGTCTGTTATTAAATGTGCTGTTTGTTGTGTCAATGTACTATACTTACATGCTTGTACCAGAGGTTTCCTTGTGTGATCTATAATTATGCAATTTATAGAAACTTGGTCATAGTTCTTGGTTAAAGTTAATTTCCCTGCTTTTAATTATATGCAGTGCCACTGACCTAATATGTTTTGAAGTCACACTCCATATACTCTCCATGTTTGTGTGGCACTGTTAGATAAGTTTACAATTACATTACTATATAATAAGTATGAACATGAGCATGGGGTAGCATGTTTAAGGGTAGGAAACACTGAAGACGCTGTCTGTTTTTGGTAATTTGCACATGTGATTGCTAACAGCACATTTTAATGTTTTTACAGAAAAAATTAACTATATCAGATACACACTTGAATAATCTGTTCTTTTATATGCTTATTTCAGAAGAGGCTGCGCTCAGAATATTTCAGTAATTAAAAATGTATGCTGGGTTGTTTTCTTCATAGAATAACAGGTTAATCCTAAACCTGGTTCAAACCAAGTCACTTGAAAATGAAGTTCATTTCATCAGACAAAACGACAACCTCAAAAATACACATTTTGTTTGTATGCAGCGAACATTTACAATAATTCACATCCTTTTGTATTTTATGTGTAATGTAAAGTCTAACTTAAGGTATAATGTATAACTTTTTTTCAGAGCACAACACTGTATATACATTTTTTCTAAGTGGTGTTGCAAGTCAGTTTGCTGTTGCTGTCTAATTATCACATTTACATAAACTCTGCACAGGGCTCAGTATTAGCCTAAATGTTATATGATATTGCGGATATGGCGTGTAAATACATAAGACATGATTAAACATACTGCAGGTGATCTTTGAAGAATTTTGTGATACAGTAATCCCCCAGTTTTACTGAGAACCTAACTGATAGTTGTACGTGAAAATCCTCACAATAACATGGAAACTGCAAATATTCTCGTGGCAATGTTTTTTTTTACACATTTTAGGTCTAAATTATTAAGAAAAATATAATTGACTAATTGTGTAACATAAATATTTAAGTAAATTCAGCTACATTTCCATATAAGATATAACTGTATAAAGGTTTTGTACTGTCCAGAGAAAAACAAAGAAAGCGCGTCTTGGGATGGTGAAAAAACGCTGTACTCAGAGGCAGGAGGTTTGAAAGTAGACAATCCGAGAACGTTATTCATTTCTCCTTGCTGCTGATTGCATCTGTGGCAGCTGCAGGCCAGAATTTCCCCCATGGAGCGTCTCGAGTTTTTTTCTTGTTTTTTGTTTTGTTCTTCTTAAAGCACTGTATTTTCATTGCTCTAAATTAAATTAAAAGAAGCTGTTGTGTCACGAGCCGGTCCTGCCCGGTCTGGGGAAAAGAGGCACAGGAGCAGACTTCCATAAAGAGGATTTATTGGCAACCCGAAGGAACAGAAAAAGGCTCGATGGCCAACCACGAAAACAAGAGCTAGAAGGCTCGAGGGCCAACCACAAAGCAAGAGCTAGGGCTCAAGGACCCACCACAAAAACAAGGACTTAGAAGACACAGACCAGCTTAAAGTGAGAGTGGTGAGTGTATGCTTTGACAACTGTAACTGAGGACTAACTGGCATAAATACATAAAGTGACTGAAGTAAGGACCAATGGGAGACAGACAATAATCAGTGTTAAACATTAGCCGGCTGTGAGTGGAGGAGGCCAGTCCATAGTCCCACAGCGACCTCTAGTGGTCGCAGACCAGAATCCTGACATGTTGAGCTCAATCTCTGTCCAGTGTCTGTTTAATGGGTGGGTCACTACAATATGACTCCTCTTGAAGCCCCTAAATAAGATTGCCCGCTGATTAACAGTAAATTATTGAACTGTAAATAATATTGGTGATTACTCGTACATTTTATTGTATTTTTATTACTAAGAAAATACATTAATTTATTACTATATTTTCCTGCTTATACCAAAGAAAAAGACCGTGCATACCAAAAAAAACATGCTTGCATGAATTAATTGTGGGAGATGGCAGTTCAGTGTAAACTGTCCAGCGTGTATACCTTTACATTTTCGTTAAGGGTAATGTATTAAGCTGAGTTTAAAATGAAATTAGAGTGTTTTGGATTCAGTCACTTTTTCTTAGATCTGAACTAGTAATTGTTGGCAAAAGAGGCGCAGAGGTTTGCGTCTCGGCCGAGAAAGACAGGCCGACGGCCACCGTGCACCGGACAGACGTTCTTTTCCAGAACACACAGATGCCATTCTGCCCCTGACTCATCTTGAGTGTTTCTCTTGTTTTTTGTTTTGTTCTTCTTAAAGCCCTGTATTTTTACTACTGTAAATTAAGTTTAAAGAGGCTGTTGAGCTCAGTTGCCATCCAGTGTCTGCTTTAACTGGCGGGTCTCTACAAAACCACTCCTGCATTTAAGAATACACCAGACTAGGTTAAACCTTTATATAATCCTCTAGACAGCCTGCTGTGTTTGTTCACATCAGAATTAAATAGGCAAACTACTGGACAAACTACAGATTTGCCCAGTTCAGTTTTATACATGAGAAAGGGCATGATCTTGTGTGAATTTTGTCAGGATTCTTGCATGGTATAATGTTATACATATAGACCATAATACAATATCTACAATCCTACCTAGATTTGACTATCAGTATTGTGCTGATATGAGACAGAAACATTAATCAAAGTAAGAAAGGGAATTAAAGGAAATCAATAATGCTGAATAGCAGTTTATTGCAGCAGTAGTCAAATAATATGGCAAGTTTATAAAATTATATAAATAAAGTTCATAATATCCATACCAAAAAATCCATATGAAATACTGAAGACACTGTTAAACAGGACTAGATGTCTGTTATGTTATTGTGGTTAATCAAAAAAAGTGGCATTTGGCAGACACCCTTATACAGAGTGATGCCCTTATCTAAAGGTCATTATGAAATTCAGATATGATGCCTGTGCACACCAATGAAAATGTTAGAAAGGGGTTGTTTAGCTTGCTGTTGTGTTGCTTTTTCTGAGGCCACATACTGCAGGCCACATACTGCATGAGACCTCTGGTTTGTGAGCCGTATAATGCAGAGGATAAGATGCAGATTGATTAAATGATGTCTGCTATTCCTTCCTAAAAGTTATTGTAAATGGATGCGTTTTGCTTTGGAATGCTGAATATACATTACACAATGTCTGCAGGGACATTTTTGTTAATCGCTAAAAGGACCTGAATGATAAAAAAAGTTAATGATTTTACAGAGCCAAAACTTACTGAGTTAAACAGTGTTTTATTGACTGTTATGATTGCCACTTGTCAACTGTGAATGGTCAGATATGATTATCATCTCACAATTGTCAAATTTGTTAAACTTGGAAAAATTGTTGAAACTCACTGTCACTGACCTGGTCAAACTGTTTGCCCAGTGTAGTCTGGTAGATGAACCCAGTTGCGGATTTATCATGAAAGAGTCAGTAATACACGCAGTTGATCGTAGAATGTTCTCTGTAGAGAGTTGAGATTCCCACCGGGAACCCTCATTCTCAAACACACAGACAGTGTATATAAACACTAGAAAAGGAACCAGAGTACTCATGGTACTAGCAGAGTCAAGGAGGGCATGGGACTCCGTGTCTGAACACTGGTTGCTTACCACTTTCTTGTTTATATACCATGTGACGTGCTTCACTTCTGGATTCCCTTGTGCATCACATGACTGGTGTGTGTAACACTCACAGTCTTAAATATTGTAAAAAGCAGCACTGGGATACAGCTTTTTATAATTCTTAGTTGTTTTGTTTTCTTCCATTAGGCTGAAGGTAGAGATGGGCAATAATGCAAAAATACAGTTTTGTGATACTTGAAGACATTTCAAAAATACGCACATTAATTAACAAAAATGCACACATGATATACTCATCATGAGTTTTAATAAGTTGAAACAGATAGAATGCACAAGCAGTACTACATTAAAATTTTGTTTAACTTTTCATCTACTAAGTGGCACTAAATGCTTTAAAATAGGACCAGTTTTTCTCTCTTTGTAACAACAGTGGCAGTTAGTATTCTTGAAGCACTGAAGGTATTTACAATATGTTTATAACAGTGAATTGTGGCATATTGTTATAATTGAATATAATATTGTCATATAGCTCATTCTAGTTTAAAGCTGTTGTAGTGTTGGTGTGGATGACAAAGCCGTTATACACATCTGTTATCTCAGGTCCACAGAGACAGAGGCTAATCTTATTGGACTAATAAGTTAGCTAGAAAAGACAGGCTTGCATGGCTGAATGAGAGGAAAGTGTTTTATGTGGAAGAGAGAGCACTTTAATCTGGGGTTATAAGAAGAGTCAAGAGACGTTCAACTATGGTGCACTTAATATTACGTTTACATTTACATTTAGCTGACGCTCTTATCCAGAGCGACGTACAACAGTGCTTAAGTAGTCTACATCTGTTTCTTA
>JBBJLS010000155.1:13784283-13798689 GCA_037577275.1 Bryconaethiops microstoma | reverse complement strand
GGCCGAGCCAGTCTCCAGATCTCAACCCCATAGAAAATCTTTGGAGGGAGTTGAAAGTCCGTGTTGCCGAGCGACAGTCCCAAAACATCACTGCTCTAGAGGAGATCTGCATGGTGGAATGGGCCAAAATACCAGCAACAGTGTGTGAAAACCTTACAGAAAACATTTGACCTCTGTCATTGCCAACAAAGGGTATATAACAAAGTATTGAGATGAACTTTTGTTATTTACCAAATACTTATTTTCCACCATAATTTGCAAATAAATTCTTTAAAATTCAGACAATGTGATTTTTGGATTTTTTTTTTCTCATTTTGTCTGTCATAGTTGAGGTATACCTATAATGACAATTACAGGCCTCTTTTTAAGTGGGAGAACTTGCACAATTGGTGGCTGACTAAATACTTTTTTGCCCCACTGTACGTCTTAAATGATTCACTACAGAATAAGAACTCTCACCCAGGACATGAGCAGTCTGCCATCATCCCCACAGACAGATGCAATAAACACTTTGAGGGCTTGTTTTTTGAGGAGACAAAAGCACAGTCAGAATACAGTGCATTCCAATACAGCTGTGAGAAAGTCTTGTTGAGAGAATAATGTAATTTGCTGGTAGAACATGGCCCTTGTTTAAGTGTTACCTATTCTGCAATGTGATCCGGATGACTCCAAGATTAATTTCTTTACCAGTGCCTCTTTATTTCCTTTCCTATAGAGATACACAGATCACATTTCTGGGCCGATACAATAACCAGTACTGATAACTTCTAGTTATTGATACCAATAACTGGAAATTTTGCTTTACCCTGCATATGCAAGTTCACACTATAATCCTTATACAAATGCAGAGTGCAAGGCTCTAGTGGTTGATCACTGATTAATTTTTCCTAACAATGATATAGCTAAATCAAACAGCTAAATCCAGTAACTGACAGTGTGGTTATGGAGAAACTGTACTACATGAGTATGTCACATGCAACATTTCATTCATTTACTTTGTGAGTTCTCAGTCAGCATCTAATCAAGCAGTCAAGCTAGTAATTTAAGCAAGTAACATTTATGTTGTGCCACTTATTTCATCAAATGTTCTGTCACATGGCCTCATTATTTGACTGAAATAAGCATCTACTGAAAAAGCAGTATTCAGTCATAACAAACTGCTATGGTTGACTTTAGGTTAATTGCACAGATATGATTACTGAAATATAGTAGTCATAATGTAATCTAACTGAACATTGTTTTTTTCTCTGCTTGCAGCACGAGAGGAAAATGTTGCAACATTTCGAGGCTCTGAGTATTTCTGCTATGACCTGTCACAGAACCCTATTCAGAGCAGCAGCGATGAGATAACACTATCTTTCAAGACCTGGCAGCGCAACGGACTCATCCTCCACACAGGAAAATCAGCCGACTATGTCAACTTGGCACTTAAGGATGGTGCAGTTTCGTTGGTCATTAACCTGGGCTCAGGCGCCTTCGAGGCAATTGTGGAGCCTGTGAATGGAAAATTCAATGACAATGCTTGGCATGACATCAAAGTGACACGCAATTTGAGACAGGTAATGTGATGTCACTTTTTCCCAGGTTTAAACTTGAGCTAGCCTAGTTTAAACAGGGCAAATTTGCTGATGCTGATAGATATGGTAAACTAACAGCCAAGCTTGGCCATTGTGGCAAAATAGCATATAGGAAAATTTTAATTTTCTGTTTTCCGTCTATATTCATATCTGAAGGCTTGGTTTCCCATTCTCTATTAGCAAAAACTGATTTTTAAAGCTTTTATTTCTGAACTTAAGCTGACCTCCAACCTGTCAGCAGTTTAGTTATTAGTGTTTTCAACGTTACCCTTGCTTTATCAATAATTTCAAAGTTGTACGCCACGTTCTTAGCAAAAGAGGTTCTGTATAGTACCAAAATTGTTATTTGCAATGTAATGATAGTGGAACCCTTTTTAGTGCTGTATGAGACCATTTTTAGAAAGGTTCTTTAAAGAATTGTATACAACATGTTTTCCTTCTACCCAAGTGAGGATTAAGCGGTTACAGAAAGTGAGGTAGTGTTTTCCTTCTTAGAAAAGAATCTAGGCAAGAATTTATGCATTCACATATTTCTTTGAGTATTTACCACTCTTCCATGTTATGCTAGCTTAGCATGAATCAAATTTAAAGTCAAAGTCTGTGGAACTAAACTTTATTGCCATCTCAGCTGTATTCATGTAATCAGTGAGTTGAGATGCTGTGGCTCCAGATTTTAAAGTGTGCAAAAAGACACATAGAATTGTCACGTTTCTCCTTCTGATCTCCCAGGCACTCAAGGCAGATGCACATGTACACATCCATTTCGATACTTCTTTATTTAAACGAAGTAAATCGGCATGAGGGCCAGAAACGAAACTCAACTATAAACAAAAGGAGACTGGAGAAATGCTCAACTAAAGTCAGGATGACGGTGGACCAACACTAAGGTCCACCACAAACGAACTTAAATACAAAACAAAACCTGTAACTAACCAATAGAAACTTAGACTAATTTCCTTTGAGCACGCCAGTTAGCTGAAACACATAATCTAAACAAACAAGACCGGCATGCTCAGGATTTCATAATTAAAGACCCAGGACAAAATAGAAAAGAAAAAGAACGGCCTCTAGAGGTCTCCAACTGTCACAGAATACATATAAATTACATATACATATAAATTATAACTCTAATCTAGATGCATTGTGAAGAAGTGGGGTGGTGGTGGCCTAGTGGTAGGGTACTTGCCTATGGACCTAGAGGTCATGGATTCAAATCCTACCTTCAGCACCACCACTGGGTTCCTGAGCAAGACCCTTAACCCCAAGTTGCTCCAGGGATACTGTCCCCTGTAGTTAGGGAATGGAAGTCGCTTTGGATAAAAAGCGTCTGCTAAAATGCTGTAAATGTATGATCGAATGGTTGCTATATGTTTGGAGACACCCAAACATTAGTTTTATGTGCATAAAATGTCTGAGTGATTCCCACCATCGATTCAAACTGGGTTCTCCTGTTCGGGAATTCACTGGCTCTAACCAAGCTATTTATACGTAAGGACAACTAAACATATAGCGGCAGTTACAGGTTGATTATTGAAACAACAACAGTGACCATTCTCTCTCTCTCCTTATATTACAGAAGTCTCAGAACCATTTTTTAAATGATCAATACTCAGTCGCTGATCAATCATAAAGTTATACATAAGAGCGCAACTATGGATGTTAATGGATGTTTTGATGTTGAAACGGCTCCAAAATTCCTCATGAGCTTGGTCAAGAAGCGGGGCATTTCTGAAAAACAAAATGCATCCAACACAAACTCGAACCCCAATCTATTCGTCGACTTACACTAAGCCATTTATGGATAAGGACACCTGAGTGCATAGCACCATTCACAGAGTATTTTCCACAACAAACATTGAGACACATCTGTTTTTATTACTACCCTGAGCTTTAGTGTCTTGAAGTCCATTTAATATGCTATGTGTTTTGTTCTGTGCTTTATTCTGTGTGTTCCTGTTTTTGCACTTTTTCCCTTTCTGGCATCCATACTTATGACGTCACTGACTCTCTCTCCGACCGACATTTTAAAGGGGGCTTGACCATCTTCTATCTCTACCCATGTAATACAGAGACGACTCAACCAAAAAAAAAATGTTAACAATTAATACTCACCCCCTGATCATCTGATCGACTAGCTGTGTATGCACTGGATATTAACAAGATGTTTTGATATTGAAATGGTTCCAAAATTCTGCACAAGTTTGGATGAGAAGCACTGCCTTAAAAGAATAATATAAACTATATGTATTGTCACTAGAAAAAGGGAAGTGACTGTGTGGTTGCTAAAACTAGTGTTTGGAGACATTGGTTTTATGGGCAAAAATAGTTTGTGTTAAACATAATAGTCTTCTCCCACTGGAGATTCAAAACATGTCCAGGGCTTTAGTGTTGCACCGCAGTTGGGTGGGAATTTGCCTGCTCTTACCATGCCATTTATGGGTAAGGTCAGCTCAACATGTTGAAGCATTCACTAGCTGAATATTTAAACCAGATTGTTGACACCATGACACTAATAAAAATAAAACTTACAGAGAAAAATACTCTGATTAGAAGTAAAACAAATTACAATTTAGGAAAAAGGTAACATCCAAAAAGCAAACAGGATATTAGTATATACTGTATACTGTATTTACTCAATTTATAGAATCAAAATATGTGCTTGTCCACATGATTTACAATGTAATGGGCTGAGTGCTCAAAAACAGCTACAGCTGGATAGTGTGTACTGTATCTTTTAGTGGGGAATTCAGTAAAAGAAATGTATGGTATCACTCTTGATTTTGTTTGTTTGGCCTAAAATCTCACTGTCAAATGAGGCAAAGTTTTGTGATTTTGAAAGGGAATTTGAAGTTTTTCTGTGCCACTAATTTATTGAGGTTAGCAAAAATAATAGCAGATGTCAGCTGATTGACTGAAGGACCTGTATCCTTCTCCTTCTCATTCTTTTCCTGTCTGTATTTCTTCTTCTGTCCCTGGGACAACACAACTTGTTAGACTAACACTAACCATTCATGGGCTCATTATTATTACTAACCAATTTCTAACCAAATTAATGTACTAACACCCTAATTCTTCATCATTGTTTTTTTCTTTTAATTTCTTCCATTTATTAACAATGTTCTGTTCACTATTGTTTTGATTTCCTTTCTCCCCCTTTTCCTCAAAGCACTCAGGCATTGGACACGCTATGGTAAACAAACTACATTGTCTGGTAGATATCATTTTATTGTCCTTTTTTGGGTTTGCCGTGTGTCCCCCTCCCTTTTTTTCTTTCTTTCTTTGAGTTTCAGTATAGACACTCTTTTCGAAAAATGAGGAAATAGGTTTGTATTACCAGGACTTTTCACTTTTTGACTCCTGCTTCTTTATCCTGGATCTGTTCTTATTTACCTGAATGGCTCACACTTCTGTAGTATAATTTTATAAAGTCTTCTCACATTGAAAACACATTCAAACATCCGTCTTGCAGGGGCTGGTCGAGTTTTTTTTCATTTCTCTCCAAGCCTCCACATTTTTTTTGAGGATTGTCAGGAATAACTGACAGAGTCTTTCCAATACATTGATGATAGAGTATTCCACAATGCAAGATATATTTTTCAAAAAGAAAATCCAAACACACCAACAAAAGTCTCAATTTTGGAGCTCTGGCAGTTGATTAAATTACACTGCGCATGGCATGCCCACATACATGCACCTGCCTTATCTCATTCATGTCATCATGCAATGAAAACTCATAACAACCTCTGCCAACACTCGGTCACTCCACTCCCCTCTTTTGTTTTTGTTGTCCTGCATGTGTTTGTGTGTGTTGTGTCATTCCCATGATGCAGCCATGCTTTACTTCTGCATGGCTATTCCCTGTATAAGCTTTTGTGGCTTAGTTTATCCCATACCATTTTACTGCCCATTTACCAACTGACTCCCAAGTTTATTCATTTTGATTTGATTGAAAAAATATACAGAATGGATTTCTGAGTGAATGACACTTTCCTTCACAATGCATGTCAGTGCGTGTGTTTGTGTGTGTGAGAGAGAGTTTGATATGTAGTGAACCCTGAAAACCACAATTACAAACAATTTGTCCTTGCTTTTAACATTTACTAACCCCAGTAACCAGTAGTTCTCCCAACCTGATAACTCATTTTCTTACCCCCATCAAAGATAAAGAAAATATGCATTTGCAGTATATTCTTTATCTGTCCTGTGAACCTATGCTGAGCAATCCTAAAATAAAAAGAAACAAAAACAAACATAAGAAAATGCTGCCTTTTCAGCCATCCAAGGGAGAAAGATATCCAAAGTTCAGGCTCTTTCAAATCAAATCAGGAAATAATAGAAGTAAAACAATAAAAAAAGAGATCGCTTATATGAGTTAAATAGTGGGCTCACAGAGTTGCTGATTACTTGGTTGTCTATAATATCATTATCAAACAGGTGACCATCTCGGTGGATGGCATCCTGACCACCACTGGATACACCCAGGAGGACTATACCATGTTGGGCTCGGATGACTTCTTCTATGTTGGGGGAAGTCCCAGCACTGCTGATCTGCCTGGATCACCAGTCAGCAATAACTTAATGGGCTGCTTAAAAGAGGTCAGTGTGCTGGAAATGAATATTTTGTTTTGATTTTATTTCTGCGCACACACACACACACACACACACACACACATCAACTGCAATGATGTTTGGTTATTTAAAGAGCTTTTCAACGCATGGGTCTTTGAACCTAATGTTCTTTAACCATCCTGCTGTTGATATTTGATACCTAATGTTAAATAAATATCTAATAAATCTCAAATCTTAAAGCTAGTATAATGTTTCTGCATCTTCCTAGGTCAGACACTAACTTCTAGGCACTAACTGCATGCCTCCCTGTTTAAGCACTTTTTAAGATACTGCCTGGATTTTTGTTTACCTAGAAAGCAGCAATGATGCAGAAGTAAGGTCAAAAATTCTCTTAAAATATTTGCTCAGTGATGTATTTTTATTGTCAGATTAGTATGCTTGCTTGATTTTTCATCCAGTCAACTTTTAATTTAAAGTGGCCTCTTATAGTCACTTGTGAACACACCAGCACACAGTGTGAACAATGTGAAATTCTTTCTTTGCATTTAACCCATTCACCAAGCAAAGCAGGGGTCTGCCACCAATGAAGGGTGCCTGGGGAGCAGTATGTGGGGACAGTACTATGCTCAAGTGTACCTCAGATTTGCTATTAGCAGTCTATGGATTCAAACACACAACCTTGTGATTGCAGGAGAAACTCCCTAAACACTAGGCCTCCAGCTAACATTAAAGTTAAGCGGTTGTAAATGGTGATAAATACTAAGCTTCTACCTAATGTTTTGCTTCCAGAAAGGCATGCTGCATGATACCTTTAAGCAATCCATCCACTTCACATAGACAACAGGGCCGTCTCTTTTCCAGCGGGTTGTTCCTCTGGGCGAATTTTTCTTCAGTGCATTGAGGTTACTGCATGGGCAGTCCCTCCGGGACTCTCTGTATGTTCCACAAGCACCAAACTTGGCAGCATACAAGTCCTTGAAAAGTTTTGGGCTGGTGTAAGAATTGTCCATGTACATGTACAAAAATTGTCCATGTCCAGACCCCAAATACCCTTTGTCAGTCAGTGACATGACAGAGTCATAAGAGCCCATGACCTTTGGGGAAGTTGTTCTGTATACAGAAAAATCAGAGGTATACCCATTGCTGGAGTCAGCGAGCACAAACAGCTTGAAGCCCCATTTTGTTGGTTTGTCCTTCATGTACTGTCTCATAGTATGACATCTGGAAGCCACCATGCTTTCATCCATAGAAAGGTTCCTGCGGGGATGATAAAATGCCTTACAGGCATTCTGGATGGTGTGCATGAGGGGTTTGACATGGAAAAGTTTGTCATGGGCTGAGGTTTCCTTCTTGGCATCATTCTTTGTCTTCATCTGGGTCACTCTTGTGCAGATTCCAAAATACAGTTCTGAATCTGTCCCTTGTAATAACCGAAAGAGCACAACACATGATACTGTAAACGCAAGTCTGAGCACAACACGACATGGTTTTTTAGCTACATGAGCATCTAGCCAGCAAAACACTAGATATTACGCTACTTACTCATCGGAATTGTCTTCTGCTGGATCAAGACAAAGCTGAAAACACATCTGTTCATCCTCGCTGTTGTCACCGGATAAATCAGACTGTGCGTCGTCTGATTCACTCTCCAAAGCGAGTTGTTCATGGATCAGCAGCGAAGCTTCGGCAGGGAACATCTTCCGTTCGCTCGACATCCTCGACTAAAGTTTTCTAGGGAATAACACGAGCATATCCCATGTGCGTTTGTTTATAGGGCTGAAATGGGGCGTGTTCTCACCGCCCCCTACTGCACAAAGAGCCAATCACGCCACTGCTCTTCATGTATTCAGATTGCTGTTTTACATTTGAATGGCTGAGGGGCATGGCTGCGGCGAGCAGTGAGAGAAAAAATAGCATGCTTCATTTTTATCCTATTTACAAATCACCACCAATATATTTTATTTTAAGCCTGAAAGGAGAGGTTCAAGCTTTCTAATGGTGTTACTTATATGTTACTAGGACAAAAACTCACAGAGCTATAGATGATTTAGAAAACTGAAAAGGATCAATTTATGGATCCTCCGACCTCAGAGGGGGATTTGTAGCCTAAACAACAATCATTTGTGTTGTCCCAGCCATTAAAAAAAATAAAACTATTTGGCTTTATTTCAAGACACAAAAATGAAAACTGAAAAAACAATCCATTGAAGTCCAATAGTAGGACCAGTAAGATCAACACATTAGGCAGTACACAAAAGGGAAGACTCCAAACATTGCATTAGCCTTCACTTTTAGGTTGTTCTGGATAAAAGTGTCTGCTGTATATGAGTGCTTTTAGAAGGCCATGGAGAATGTATTAAACTGGTGCACAAGAAAAACAAATAATGATGTATAATTTTTCCTTTTGTTCATTTTGGTGGAAAACCAAATTTAATTGCATAACTGCATTTAGATCTGTTTGCAGTAACTATTTTGAATGCACATCTGTCTATCTAGCTAGCTGGGAGGGTGGAGGCTAATTCATTATGAGACACATAAAAAACATCTTTTCAAACTAATGCTAACACAGCGTTATTGGACAGCTTGTAGGACAAAGCTAACTGCAAATTATATCAGCTAACAAATGCCCCTGTTGTTTAGCATCATGCTAAGAGACAAGGGGAGACCAATTTTACATTCTTAGACACAGACAGCTGTGACATCACCAAAATCATGATTGCACCTAGAAATGATTTTAGTTGTTTTTAACAAGTTCTCACTGATATTTCACAACCAACTACAACCAAGTCTTCCACAAACTACATAGTAATCCATAAATACCATGTATATTTTTTGCATCAATGTCACAGTAACTAATAATTATTGGCAGAAGAAGATCTACACTTTGTCTATAAACTGACACCCAGCCAATACAGAACTTTTGCTAATGGTGTACTTTCTGTAGATTAAGGGTACCTAAGAAAGATGTGAAAATATAAAAAAAATTTGAAAAATATTTTCATCTAAATATCCCACACATAAAGATGCATGCAATAACCTCATGAAGGTCACCTCATGTCTCAGCTGCTTTATCTTCTGAAAGAGTGCTTTCTCTTTGCACCCACTTTACTAAACCTGGGGGATTCATGCAAAGAGTGGGTGGAGATATAGGCAGCTGATTATATATATTACACTCAATTTACTAAATCTATGAATGTAGACAGAAAGACATTCACCCACTGTAAGAAATGGGGAAAAAATTATGACAATGAACTGGACAGTTTTTGTTAGGTTATGATAGTATGATAGGTTTATATAAACTTTCATAAACATTATATTTAAATATATTTAAATATGAACTGTACATATCCATATACACAGTGGGTAGCCATGTTGCCTCACAACTTCAAAGTTGGGGGTTCGAATCCGGATCCTGGCCTTGTGTGTGTGGAATCTCCTCGTGGTGGTGTGGGTTTCTTCCAGGGTCTCTGGTTTCTCCCACAGTCCAAAGATATGCATGTCAGGTGCATATGCATGTCAGGGGATTCTAAATTGAATGTGTGTGTGTGTGTGTGTGTGTGTGTGTGTGTGTGTGTGTGTGTGCGCATACCCTGTGATGGTCTGGCGCCCCGCCCAGCGTGAGTCCCTGCCTTGTGCCCATTTTTCTCTTGCCACAATTTTTTTTCTTATATTCATTGTCTATTTGATGATTATGTTTAAATGTGTTTAAATCATGGTAATTAAGTTGGGAACCTTTGAAAGGTTTCTGGGAAGGCTAAATCCATTGTAATAATTTCTTTGAAAACTCTGATTACTCATTTAACCACTGTTAACCTAATTTCTTCAAGCTGAATTATTTCTCTCTGTCATTAATACCTGGTCTAATACAGTGACCAGCCTTGCTCTCCTCCCTGTGTGGTTCCGATCAATACTCCACTCCAGCAATGAGGCTCAATACAGGGTCTTCAAGAGTCATTAAATTATTTTGCTGATATTATAAACAGTGCTACTGGGAGATGGTACTGAGATTATAAACAGTGCTACTGGGAGATGGTACTGTCAGGTGAGCTACAGCCATTGATTATCTGACTCATGTGTGTTTGAAGCTGTAAGCAGGACCAGTTGAAGGTCCTTAAGGACTATACTTTTCACTTCATCTCTCTCTCTCTCTCTAATGCAGTTAGTTCTCAGGCCACCTGTGTTGATTTACTGTCAAATCTTGTAGGATTATCTGTAATCCCAGAGCTGCAAAATCTGTTTGGTGACAGCTGTGCTCCCAAACACAACTGCTGTTTGCTGTGCACACAGTGATGCGTATACCAGAAAAAGCTCTTTCCTTAGGGAGAAAAAATTCCTTTAATTCTTCCTTGGAGAGAAATAAATTCCTTTAATTTTCTGATCAGCAGATCTCAATTTATAGTGCTTCTCCTTTTATAATTTGTTGCATTAGGCTACAATTAAAAACCGACTAAATATGTGACTATATGTAGCAAATCAGAGATTCATTTTTAATTTCCTAATACTCCATGTTAGAACCACAAGGTCTAGTGTGAGTGTACTAAAATAAAACTTCTTTATTTTGAGTTTTTTTCTAATTGATATTTATTTATTTATTTTTTGTATTTAGTTTTTGTACATCCATAACAGCGGTCACAATGCAGCTCCTCTAACATCCAGGTCTAGCAATCAGTAAGCTAAGGCCAACAGTGACAATGAAATCAGAGGATGAGGATGAGGAAGAAACACTGAGACAAACCAATACTGAGAGAAAAAAACATGCTTTTCTGGGCAACACCAGATAATAAAACTATTTTACAAATAAGACATGCACAAGCATTCATAATAATTTACACAAGAAGCTGTAATTGACGATTGTCTGTTATGAAATTGTGTAATTGTCCCTTACAGAGCTGACAGAATATTAATTGCATATGATATATGCAGAATGTCATGAGAACATTTTAAATATTGCAACTTTTTTCTTGTTGGTCCCCCTAGTACTCCTGGAATTCAAACCCTCAACCTTCTGATCATAGGGACAACTCTCTAACCATTAGGCCACTAGCTGCCCCAAAAGTTTCGCTACCAGCTAGCCTTGAACTTGTGCTACGAGGCAAGTGCACTAACTGTGTGCCTTGACCTGATTGGACATGTTGGTCAGTGAAGCCATTAGAAGTCACCAGAATCATTGTGGTTAAACACCCAACAGATTTTGGGGTTTTTGCAGGTAAGCATTATGGCTTGCTGGGTGGGGCGGTTTGAACAATAGTTGGCTGTGAAAGTGGAAAGGCATACAAGAAATAAAAACATGTTAGTAATTATAACATGATGTGTACAATGAGACTGTATAACCTCTACTAAATAATGCAAGAACATATAATACAACTCACTGGCCAAGGCAAGTATCTGTTTTGGCTTTAACTTAATTGTGCTTTGTAGACTAGTTAGGTAATAATAATCTTGATACAGATTAGAAATACTATTGATACAAAGAAAAAGTTGTCCTTAGTTGGCTGTGTTACATAGAAGGTAATGTGTATGGATATCTGCACACTGTGGAGGTATGTATAAGGAAAATTGCAGTGGTCCTAGAACTGAAAATAGTGGTCCTTTTCAGAAAATATTGCATTTGTGTTTATTAGGGGATGGGTCGTTCTGAACTAAATTGTACATTGAGTAAATTAGTAGGTGTTACATTATGTTTACAAAGGAAAATATATTAGACTGATTTGCTGAATTTGTCATGGAGCGGCTCTGTCTGGTCAAAGGGAAAGAGGCACAGGTGTAGATTTCCATGAAGAACATGATTTATTTACAAGTGGACAGAAGAGGAAAAGGCACGAGGGCCAACTGCGAGAATAAACATTAATCAGTAGGGTAAACTCGGGAAGACACCGACTGGGGGAACATGAGGGTAAGACCCATAACATAAACTGGGGTTTCGACAACTTAAATACAAGTTTTGACTGAACAAAGGATCAATGAACAGATACACACATTTAGTACCTAATTTCTGTCCAGCTGGAGGTCCTTTTCCCTGAGCCAGACAGAGATTAGGTCACGCCTTCTAGCGGCCACAGACAGGAACCGTGACAGGATCCTCCCCCACAAAGGCGCCACTCCAGGGCACCTAGAGGAATCCCCCAGTCCATCCAACATTGGAAGAGGAAAGAGCGAGGGCGTGGCAGGTACATCATCCAAGTCGGCGGCGGGAGAGGCGGTGACGACAGTGACCAGCATGCAGGGACGGAGGCTGAGGTCAGGGCGGAAGCCACGGCTGGCAAGGCTGAGGCTGAGGTGGGAGCCACGGCTGGCGAGGCTGACGAGGTTGAGGCTGGTGCAGAGACCGGCGCGGGGTCCGGAGTCGGCCGGTGCGAGAACAGGTGCTGGAGCTTGGAGACCGGCATTGGGGCTTGGATGGCTGGCCCAGAGACTGGTGCTGGGCCGCAGCATGGGGAGCCAGAACCGGAGCTGGGGCTGCTAGGGTGTTGTGAACAGGAGCTGTGGGGAGAGGAAGCTGCAGAGGTCTGGGTGATCCGGGGACTGAGGCTAGGATGAGGGCAGGCTGGAGCTGAGCTGGGTGGAGTGGAGCTGACACGAGTTGGGCAGAGTGGGGCTGCGCTGGCTGGGATGAAGCTGGTGAGTAGGCCGGTGAGTTGGGCCGACTGGAGTGAAGCTGCTGAGGAGGCCGTTGGGCTGGGCTGACTGGAGTGGAACTGCTGAGTATGTCGCCGGGCTGGGCTGAGGGGAGCTGAGTTGGTCGGAGCTGGAGTGAGGGGAGCTGAGTTGGTAGGGGCTGGACTGAGTGGAGCTGAACTGACTGGAACTGGGCTGAAGGGAGCTGAGCTGGCTGTTGAGTACCCAGAGTGAGTGGCTCGAGCCTTCTGGGCGCAGGCGCTGGTGGCTGTGGTGGTAGGGGCGCTCCACAATTCAGGGGCGGAGCTATGTGACTCGGGGGCGGAGCCCTTCGGCTCTGAAGAGTTCCGCCGCTCGAAAGTGGAACCTCTCGCTCTGGGGAAGCTCTGTGGTTCAGAGATGGAGCTTTGTGACTCTGGAGCGGAGCTTGTTGGTTCTGGAGCACTCCATGACTCGGGGACGAAGTCTCTGGCTTCCAAGGAGCTTTGCGGATCGGGAGCTGATATCCTGGGGGAGACAGACAGTGAGCGGGAGCCCTTGGAGGAGGTAGATTGTGAGCTGGGCTGAGCGGTGTTGGGAGCTGAGTTGAACTGGGTTGGGTCGAACTGGTTTGGGTGGAGCAGGACTGAGTTGAGTTGGGCTGAATCGGGTGGCCGCGGAGAGGGCTGAGCGGCTGGCGGTGGCCGCGGAGAGGGCTGAGCGGCTGGCGGTGGCCGTGGAGAGGTCTGAGCGGCTGGCGTGGCCGCAGAGAGGGCTTGAGCGGTGGCTGTGGAGAGGGCTGAGCGGTTGGCGGAGACCACCTGAGGAGTCGGGCTGAGGCGGAGGTCTAGGCGGAGGCTAAGCTGGATCATGGCCTCCAGCGTCCCAGGGTGCTCATGCCAGGCAAGCTCCTCCTTCAGCCGGGTTTTCAAACCCCCATAGTAGACGGTCCGCAGAGCGGAGTCCCCCCACGTGACATGAGCAGCCAGAGCACGGAACTCTGCCATGCATTCCACCGCCAAGTGGTCTCCATGCCACAGGCGGTACAGCTGGGAACCGGCATTTTGCTGGGGGAGCCGAGCCGCGTGCTGTTCCCGCTGGAGGGGTTGGACGTCGGGCGACATCAATTGCGGGAGCCGCTATCCTGAATTCGCCTGGTCCCACGCTTCCCACTGGTGGGGTCTGCTGTGCCTCGGGGGATGGGTCTTTCTGTCACGGAGCGGCCATGTCCGGACAAAGGGAAAGAAGCACAGGTGCAGATTTCCATGAAGAATGTGATTTATTTACAAGTGGACAGAACAGAAAAGGGCACGAGGGCCACTAGGGAGGACACTGACCGGGGGAACGTGAGGGTAAGACCCATAACATAAACTGAGGTTTGGGCAACTTAAATGCAAAGTTTGACCGAACAAAGGACCAATGAACAGATGGAGGTCCTTTTCCATGAGCCAGATAGAGATTAGGTCACGCCCGTTGAGGTGCTGAGGTGAAGTCTGATGGCGCCCTCTAGCGGCCGCAGACAGGAACTGTGACAGAATTGGACTCCAGCTGCTCCACAATTTAGGGGTGGTAGTGGCCTAGTGGGTAAAATTCAATTCAATTCAATTCAATTCAATTTTATTTATATAGCGCTTTTTACAACCAGGTTGTCACAAAGCAGCTTTAC
>JBBJLS010000155.1:13741930-13770196 GCA_037577275.1 Bryconaethiops microstoma | reverse complement strand
ATATATATATAATGTGTGTATGTATGTATATATATATGAATTATATATGATGTCAAAAACACAAACTGATTATCATAATAACAACTAACCAATCTTAAACATGGCTAAACATTCTCTTAAACTGTATTTAAATGTGAAATGTGCAAAATGCTAAGATGCTTTTTAAACTTTCAAACTTTAAAGGCAACAGTGACATTGAGCGCTTTCAAATGGCTAATAAGAAAATCCCATTCAAATATACCCGACCAGTCGAAGATTGGCTTCATGAAAAAGGTAACCTTTTTTTGTTTCATCATTGTTACGCAGACAATTGGCCTGACAATCTTTAAAACGTTAATTAGCAGTAAATTTGTCTTTTTCCTTTCCTTTTTTGTGTTACCTCCATTAAATCATGTAGAGCCATTCACCGGTTAAAGGGACTGGCAATAAATAATAAGATATGTTAGATCTGAGAGCAAAATGGAGCAGTTGAAAATGAGTCAGAATTAAGAATATATATTAAGAATAGTGAATATATTTTGTAAGCAAAAATTATCTTCTATCTTCATTTTTGTTATAACCTTGGAACAATTCATGTGAATGTATACAAAGCAGAAACATGCTAAATTAATTGTAGAACTGAATAATAAAACTTATAATGTACACAGATATGGACCCAAATGCAGAGTACAAAAGGAAATAGAATTTATTAAGGAATACAGTTCAGAGTTCATGGGTCAGAAAACAGAGTCAGGTCAAATAACAAAATGCTCAGTAATTAGGCTAGGCTGAGTATACTTCGCACAGGTAGACCGTTCTATGGGTCTGTTTATACCACCTGAAAGCCTAGTACTCAGGTGATCCAGATTTCTGCCCTATGGTTCTTTGTGAAACCAGGAATTACAGTATCCCCCCTCCACAGGAGTCTCCAGATGACTGAGGTTGATGTGTAGGTGGACGACCATGGTGGCGAGGGGCTGGATGAAAATCAGAAATGAGACTAGGATCCAGGATATCATTGGCAGCAAACCATCACAGTTCCTCTGTACCATAGCCCTCGCAATCGATAAGATATTCTAGTCGTCCCCTGCATATGGATGGATAACTATGCTCATTGTCCTGGTTGGAACAGGGGGGCGGTTGGCGGCAGTTATCCACGTGATGTTTCTGTCATCGGACAGTTGTAGGTACATGTTGGATGCCTTCTTTACCCGTCCACTCCTGTGGAACCAGTCATCCACCACTGGGGCATTGGTGGGCTCAGATTCCTAGATGGAAAAATGGAGGCTGGAGCCCTAGAACACATTGAAATGGGATATGTTTAAGAGAAGACTGTCATAAGGAGTTCTAGGCATACTGAACCCAGAATAGACATTTCACCCAAGAATGCTGGTTGCAAGAGCTATATGTATGAAGGAATCAGCCAATCTCCTCATTTAGCCTTTCTGTATGACCAATACTCTGGGGGTGATATCCTAAGGTTAAACTGACATTAATCCCTAAACAAGAAAAAAAGCTTGCCAAACCTGTGAGATGAATCAGGGTCCATGATCTGAGGTGATATCTCCCAGGATACCAAAAAGATGAAAAGTTCTGTTTTTTCTAAAGCCCTTGGTACACCCAGTAGAAACACATTTTTGAAAAATGATCTACCACCACCGCTATGGTCATATATTCCTCAGATTCTGAGAGGTCAATGGCCAAATGTGACCAGGGACGTCAGGGAACAAGAAGTGGTTCTAAGAAACCGGCCGGAAGCTGTCGTGGGGTCTTAGATTGTGCACAGGTAGAACAGGACAGGGTAAAATCTGTTACATCTTCCCAAAGGGAGGACCACCATAATCTACAGGAGAGGAGTTCTGTCATCTTGGTGATTCCCAGGTGACCTGAGCCTAAGGTTGTATGGGGTTTCTGTAGGAGGAGGAGTGTTCCGATTGGTGTTCCACCACCTCCCAAAGGACAGGAGCCACAATACAGGCAAGAGGCAAGATGGTTTTGAGGATGACAGGTCTCTCCTGCTCGTCATATTGACATGAGAGAGCATCTGCCTTGATGTTCTTTAAACCCGCTCAGTATGTTACAATGAACTGGAATCTGGAGAAAAACAGCCCACCTGGCCTGGTGAGGGTTGAGCCACCTTGCCTCTCTTAAGTATTCCAGATTATGATGACCAGTATAGATGATGAATGGGTGTGCTGCTCCTTCTAACCAGTGTCTCCTCTCCTCCAGGGCTAGTTTGATAGCTAACAGCTCCCTGTCCCCCACACTGTAGTTCTGCTCTGCAGGAGAGAGTTTACAAGAAAAAAATGCACAGGGGTGTAACTTATGAGGTCCCATAAGTCCCATACTCCAACCTCAGAAGCATCTACCTCTACCGCCAAGGGCAGCGCTGGGTCTTTTAAAATAGCAGCTGAACTGAACAAATCTTTAAAAGTCTAGAAGGCCTTACAAGCGTCTGGCATCCGAAACAACATACCAGAAGATCTTCATAGCAATGAAGCAAGTGGCTCAGCAACCTAATGGAAATTACGGATGAATCGCCGGTAGTAACCAGCAAATCTCAGGAAGCATTGAAGATCCTTGATACCCTTGGGATCTGGCGACTCTTGAATGGCTTTTGAACCTCCATATAGATCCCAGCCTTTAACACGTGGCCCAGGAGGGAGATGGCAGCCTGGTGAAAGATGCAAAATGAAGATGCCATCAATGTATATCAATACAAAAGTGTCCAGCATGTCCCTGAAAATCTCATCCATGAATGACTGGAACACAGAGAATTTGCTAATCCAAATGGCATTACAAGGTACTCATAGAAACCGTCTTCCAGTCATCCCCTTCTTTATACGAACCAAGTTAAAAGCACTTCTGAGATCCAGCTTTGTGAACACAGTTGCAGTACAGAGTCTTTCAAGAGAAAAAGGAATAAGAGGAATAAGGAAGCAAAATTTGCCAGCGACTTTATTTAGGGCCCAACAATCTATGAAGGATCGAAGAATGTCCTTTTTTCTACAAAAAAGAAACCTGAGACGCCTGGAGAGGTTGAGGGTCGGATGGTTCTGGCAGTTAAAGCTTCCTCCATGTATTGGTCCATGGTTTCTGTTTCTGGAAGGGAAAGGAGTTTTAATAGTAAGAAATGAGTAGACCTCTTGATGTAATGGTTCCAACCTGTACCCCTATTGGGGGCTTTTTGATGAGTGATGTGTCTGGTACACCTAGGAGTCGTCCATCCAAGCCATGCACTGGTAGTGGTCTGTTTAATGGGATCCAAGGTCTCCCCAGTTTTTCAGCCAAGTTGTGATCGAGGAAATTTCCTGCAGCTCCAGGATCTACTAATGCAGTGGCACACACAGACAGAGAATCGAGTGAGAGCAAGGCTGGTACTGTAAATTGTTCCACAGGAATGGGAGAGAGGTTGAAAATGAATACCTGTTTTCTAGTCGGACTATTGGGATAGTCAGACTGCAATAATGTGTCCAGATTCTCCACAGTACAGACACAAACTAGCCTGCAGGTGGTGTTGTCACTCCACAAAAGACAGAGACGTTCTTCTGAGTTGCATTGACTGAGACTCCGACACTGGGCTGGGCTGCGGGGTTACTGGTATGTGGAGGAGGTGTGACGGTTGCTGGGTGACGACGCTGTTGTAGGAGCTGGTCTACAGCAATGGCAGTCTGGATGTATCGCTCGAGATTCACAATGTCTCCTCGACAGCCCAATTCTGTTTGGAGATCTCTGTTTAGTTCGTGTCGGAATATAGTTAAAAGTGCTGCGTTGCTCCAACCGCTCCCTGTGGAAAGTGTACAGAACTTGAGTGCAAAGTCAGCTGCAGACCCCTGACATAAATTGTACAGCTGATCAGTAATGAAATAAAATGTACTTTATCTCTGTCCATGTGGAACTTTTTGCTTTGGTGTTCCATGTACAAAGCACATTGCATGAGGAAACTGCGACAGTGGGCAGGGTCTCCCCCAAAAGTTTAAGTAAACCAAGCATTAGTTCGCTAATGGGGGCTGAGACCGGTGCTGCCTCGGGCTGTGGTGTGATAGTGGGCTGCCAGAGGGACACAAGCGCTTGGGTGAGTTCGTGGATAGCCTGCATTTGGCCTGCCAAGATTTCCCGTAGTTCTGCAGTGTCCATCTTTATCAGCAAAGTATTCTGAAATGTGTACATATATAGACCCAAACGCAGAGTACAAAAGGAAACTTAATAAAGAGTTTAATTAAGGAATACATTTCAGAGTTCAGTAAGAGAATCCAAAGAGCAAAAACCAGTAAATCCAACCAAATTCAAATCCACAGGGCAAGAAGAGAAATCCAGAATTCAAAAACACAAGTCAGAAAACACTGTCAGGTCAAATAACAAAAACGCTCAGTAAGGTTAGGCTGAGTATATTTTACACAGGTAGACAGTCCTAAGGGTCTATTTATACCACCCGGAAGCCTAGTACTCAAGTGATCCAAGTCTCTGCCCTATGGGCCTGTGTGAAACTCTAGACTAAAGATCTGAAGAAGGCTGTCCAGTAGTGCCTTACTGGGACTTCACCTCTGATCCAGTGCCAGGCTTTACAGTTTTACAGTTTCTTGACTTTGTGGTCATCAGGGTCACAGGCAAGCATTTTACCCACTTGGCTACTACCACCCCCTACAACTTAATTTCTTACAATAATATAAAATGGTTTTAAATATTCATTGCCTAAACCTCATAAGATAAAGTCCCTTTAACATCGATTAAATCCTCTTCAAAATCCTATTAGTAATATTATATGCATGAATTAACCCATTTAAGTGAATTAACCCTATTTCTTTGACCCATTTAAGATTACATTTTTCCCTCCCAGTCATTTCATGCCCTATGAAATTACACATCTTTAGCATTGTTAACTATAGTGATGTTGATATTGTATTTTTCATGTTTGTATTTTTTTCTTTGTTCATTTGAGGATAGTCATTTGCTACTGGGAAGAAAATGCATGAGAGTTATGCTATAAATGTCACATTTGATTATGAATCTGGCCGTAAGGGCTCTCTGCCTTGTTATTGTGATGTCTTGTCAAACGTGTCTTGTCAAGCATTTCATGTATGCACTAGTAGATACTAGTGCATACAGTAGATACACTAGTAGATACTAGTCCAGAGGTCAGATATACATACTTATGCAGTTGCATACACTCTAACACATATGCACACATACACACACACACACACACACACACGAACAAACACATTCTTTGGTCAGTTATTGAGTTAAAAAAGTAGCCTATTTAATTTTGTACACTCTGATTTCACTGTAATGAGCATGTACTTTATGTTATATATGTTAATATATAATACACAGCTCTGGAAAAAAAAAATGAGACCACTGCAATTTATTTATCAGCATCTCTATGAGTATGACACCCATTGCATGCCAGTGTCTGTTAAATTCATACACAAGCACACCTCATTCTGCTTTATGAGGTTCTGATTAGGTGATCACCTGAATCAAATCTTAGGAAAAGTATAAAAAAAAACACTGGTGTAATCAACACTCTCCTCTTGCAATGTGACCAGTTGGATGGCAAAACACTACTAGAAGTACGTTAAAAATAATTATTGTAAACAAGAGATTTGTTTTCTTTGAATTATTCAAGTTTTGTAAACACCATCATTTCTCTTATTTTGATGTATTGTCATTTCTTTTCAAATTATGCTTTAAAGAACAATATTTTTATTTGGATATTAGGAGAAATATTGTCAGCAGTTTTTAAAAAAACAAGGCAAGGCTGTTCATTTCAATACTTTCACCTATAAAAGATTCAACCTGAGAATCTGAACCTTCTTGCAGAGGTCTCTTATTTTTTTCCAGAGCTGTATGTTAGAGTTATGGATGTGACTGTAGTTCTGTTTTGGTTTTGTCTTTAGGTCGGCAACTCACCATCTTCAATACACAAGCTACAATCTCAATAGGTGGAAATGATCGCAAACGTCCTTACCAAGGCCAGCTATCAGGCTTGTACTACAATGGGTTGAAGGTTCTTAACATGGCTGCAGAGGGCCATGCCAACATCAAAGTGAATGGCAGTGTGCGGCTGGTGGGAGATGTACCTACCAGCCGGAGCCCTTCCCGCACCACCACCCCTGTGCCCCCTGAGATGTCCACCACTTTCATAGAGACGACAACAACTCTGTCCACAACCACAACACGAAAGCAGCGCTCCCCACCCACTATTCAGGTAAAAGCTTTGTAAAACATTGTCTAATTCATTTGACAAGCAGATTTGTTTTTGGTTAATAAATATTTGTTTGCTGATAATTACTATGTTTTAATGTATGATTCTTGATATTATCTTTTTAGAGCTACATAAATTATTTCTTCCATTCTAGTGTTCTAGCTCTTGTTTTTCTGTCAGTTCTTAAACTGATATTCTAGAATCTGGTTTGTTTTTGCTGCTTAAATTGAGAAATTTTTCTATCCTTTTTGCAAGTGCAAATCTTTTACATGTACTATTTAAAGTACAGCTCTTAATATATAAACGTATATTAAATAGCTGTGTCAAGGGAAAACTTCCCAGAATGCAATTGCAAATATCTATCTAATGTTGCACTAGGGTGCTGCAACTAGTACTAGTCTTTACAAGGTATTGACCAGAAATAAGGCCAAGCTCATATGTGTCCAGTAGCCCAATACGTTTACAGCATTTAGCAGATGCTCTTATCCACAGCGACGTACATCAGAGCTTCAGCGCTCTGGTCTGCATACTGTAAAGCTAGAGTTAAATGAACATCTGCTTTTAACCAAGTTACTGCCAGCTAAGTTACACACCTTAACCTGTCAAAAGACAAAAAGCCAGAGGTTAATACACAAGTAAGTAAAAACAGTTAAGAGGGTAAGTGCCCAAGGGTATTTTTTATATATAAAGGAAAAGATGTATAAGAGATAAGCAAGGTGCTCCTTGAAGAGGTGGGTCTTCATAAGAGGCTTGGAGACAGCGAGGGACTCCGCAGATCTGATTGCAAGAGGGAGTTCGTTCCACCACTTGGGGGCCAAGACTGAAAATAGTCTTGATGCATGTCTTCCTCTTCTTTTGAGCAATGGAGGTTCAAGGCGAGCAGTGCTTGAAGCCCTGAGAGGATGAGAAGTGACACGCTGCTTGATCAGTGCTGATAAGTACGGGGGTGGCCTTGAAGGCAGGTGTTAAGGTTTTGAACTTAATGTGAGCAGACACTGGGAGCAAGTGTGTTATGTGAGAATTTAGGAATATTGAAGACTAACCTCGCAGCTGCAATCTGAATTGGCTGAAGTGGTCTCATTACATTCAGTGGAAGTCCAGCCAGTAGAGAGTTGCAATAGTCCAGTTTAGAGATGACAAGAGACTGGACAAGTAACTGTGTAGCTTCAGTGGTGAGAAAGGCTTGGATTATTCTGATGCTGTAAAGAAGGTATCTGCATGTCCTGGAGAGGTAGTCAACATGCGACAACAATGACAGTTCTTCATCTAGCATGACACCAAGATTTCCTACCTTCTTTGACGGGATGATAACCGAGTTCTCAAAAGTAACGGTGAGTTTGTGGCTTGGTGATAGACTGCCTTTGATGAAAAGCAGCTCAGTTTTGCTAGGATTCATCTGGAGGTGGTGGGCCGCCAAGAGGAAATGTCAGCCAGACATTCTGAGATGCGGGTTGAGACCTGATCATCACTGGAGGGGAAAGAGAGAATTAGTTGAGTGTCATCTGCATAAAAGTGGTAGGAAAAGCCATGTGAGGCTATTACATCCCCAAGAGAACCAGTTTATAGAAAAAAGAGAAGCAGCCCAAGGACCGAGCCCTGTGGAACACCAGTGGACAATCTTCACGGGGCCAGCTGGGAGCCATGCCATGGCCGGTTATCAAGGTAGAAAGCAAACCATTGCCAGGCTGTGCCCGATATCCCAAGGCTGGAGAGAGTGGCCAGTAGGATCTGATTGTTAACCTTGTTGAAGGCTGCAGAAAGGTCAAGAAGTATCAGAGCAGAAGAGTGGTTGGCTGATCTAGCTGCACAAAATTCTTCAGAGATGGGTAGTGCAGTTTCAGTAGAGTGCACAGTGCAGTAGAGTTCAGTAGTTGAACCTGGACTGGTTAGGGTCCTGAAGCCTGTTTTGTGAAAGAAATACGTTGTGTTGGTTATAAACAGCACGTTCCAGGATTTTGGAAAGGGAGGAGAGAAGAGATACTGGTCTGTAGTCCAGCGTGGGTTTCTTCAGAATTGGTGTGACTACTGCAGATTTGAAAGCAGATGGCACATGGCCAGTTTTTTAGGAGCCATTGATGATGTAGGCAACATGCAGGATTAGATCCGAAGATATCATCTGGCACATACTCAACGGGATAGGGTCGAACGGAGGACGTGGTAGGTTTGCAGGAGCAATGACACATCCTTGAGAGAGGTGAGAAGCCAAGAAACTGGGCACCATTGGCTGGTCTCTGGCTGGCAGGCAGTTTCATGATTGGCGGGAGGGATCTACTAATGTCATTAATCTTCTCATCAAAGAACATGGCGAAGTCTTCTGGCAAAGAGCTTGCGAGGGTTGGATGCCGATTCTTCAAACTTGGTTCTGTAGAAGGAAGAGTTTGCAGAAGGTAAATCAGTGGCAAATTTGGATAAAATGGGGCATCTGGTGGCCTAGTGGTCAGGGTTCACCCTACGATCAGGAAGTCGTGGGTTCGATTCCCAAGACTGGTAAGCACCTCTGAGTTACCCTTGAGCAAGGTACCATCCCCACACAAAGTGTGCTGTTCACACTTTGTGCTGTGGTGTGTTTATGTATGACAGAATGTTCACTTTCACTTTCACATAAAAGTGAGCAATAAGTGATATGATCGCTGGATCATATCACTTATTGCTCTCTTTTATGTGAAACTGAAAGTTACAAAGTGTTTTCCTTGGCTACTCTCGTTTCCCTTCGGTTTCTTCGTAGGACCTTCGAAAGCCATGGGGCTGGGGGAGAGGCACGCTTCAGTCTGGAACACAAGGGGCAGAGTAGATTGAGCTGTGGAGAGATGTGAGAAGGTCACTGGTAGCTGATTCTGCTGAAGATGGACAGGGATTAGTGGAGTTTGGGAAAGATAAGGAAGAAAGAATATAGGAGGAGAGAGAGGACAGAGATAGAGAGGTTAGATTTCTATGGGTATCCTTAGGTGTTACATGTGGGTGATGAGATGAGTAGGTCTGAAGAGGAAATTTGGAACATAGAAGATAATGGTCAGGGACATGTAGAGGGGTGGACAATATATTAAACATAGGAAGTGATCCGGTTGATACTAAGTCAAGGGTGTTGCCTGCTTTGTGCATCGAAGGAGACTTGCCGAGGGACAGGCCAAAGGGCACATCGCAAGCTCGGAGGTCTGTAGCTTGTCACCTGAAAGATTAAAGTCCCTGAGTTCGTCAATTAAGCTACCCACAGGGCCAGGTGGGCGATAAAGGACAATGATATGGAGCTTAGTTGTATATGTTATAGTAACAAAATGGAATTCAAAGGATGAGATGTTGGGCTGAAAGGCTTTCTGGTGACTTAACATGGAGTCACCAGCCTACCTGGTGACTTAACATGGAGGGTTTTATTGTCTGCGTGTGTTCAGTTTGGACATTATATGCGCTCAACAGCTTTACAGAATACTATGTTTAATACCATCAGACTGTTTAATACCATCTAACCACAGGTACTAGTATTAGTAACTACTTGAATGAGACAACACAAGCTAACTTATTGCCATGCTTGTATGGGTCTTCTAAGCCCATTTCTGCTGAGATATAACTCCTGTGACATCAACCTGGGACAGTTGGTGGCCTGGTGGTTAGGGAGTTGGCCTGGTGCTCAGAAAGTCATGGGTTCAAATCCCAGGACTGCTAGTGGCACCTTGAACAAGGTACCGTCCCCACATACTGCTACCTGTGTGCTGTGTTCCTGGCTGCTTGATGCCTCACTTTGGTGAATGGGTTAAATGCAGAGAAAGAATTTTGTGCCATTCACAATGTGTGCTGTGGTGTGTTCACGTATGACAAATGGTCACTTTAACTGTAGTGTTCAGATTTTGAGGCTTAATGATGTGATATACATTAGGCAGTAAAGCTAAAGAACTGTGATCAGTGTGGTGTGATGTAACAGCAGGAATAACAGCTCTGGTTTAAAAAGAGATTAACCTTAACTTACAATATGTGCTGTCCACACAAAACATACAAAATTATAATTGAGCTTTTTACAACATATACATTTTTTCTCTGTTAGCATAGGCTAGCAGTTGCTGTACAGACAGCTTTCATTTTGCCCCACTCCATGCTTCATAATTTTTACTCATTTGCCAATATCTACTTGCTGATATGGCTGATATGAGTGATTTCACCTTATGCATTGTAATGCTTCACATGAGGCATTTGCTCGTAATCCATGATTCATTTCCATTATATTTGGAGTGACTAAGCTTATGATTGTGTACTTTTTGTATTAATGTTATTCTATATATATTGTACTGTTTGCTGAAAAACCTGTTACAACAAAATAACAAACATGATAAAATGCAAACAAAAACCATAGTACAGATACATATTTGTCCCAAAAAACATGGATATTCTTTTCTGTTTTTACTTAGTTTGTTCATTTTTTTGTACGCACTGCAGATTTTTTATGTTACATTCCAAATAGAATGCAATCCACCACTAGCTCCTTGGTCTTGTAGACGTTCAGCTGGAGGCGGTTATTCTGACACCATGATGCCAGGTTCTTCACCTCCTTCATGTAGGCCACCTTATCATTATTGGCACGGTGGTGTTGGGCTTCCCCTGTGGCGCTACCATGTTGGTGGTGATGCTGTCAGAGACACACTTACCCACCCTCACCACCTGAGATCTGCCAGTGAGAAAATCCAACACCCATGCACACTAACAACTGTTGAGTCCAAGATCCCTCAGCTTTGTGAACAGTCTACTGGTCACTATTGCATCGAATGCTGAACTGTAGTCTACAAACAGCAATTTTACATAGTTACCCAGTTTCTTGTCCACATGGCTGAGAGTGGTGTGCAGGACGTGGGAGATGACATCCTCTGTGGGTTGGTAGGCGAACTGGAGTGGGTCTGTGGTGCTAGGGATGGAGGAATGGCCTTTCGAAAACTTTCATGACCACCGAATTCAATGCAACCAGCCGGTGGTCATTCAGCCATGAGGGCTTGTTGTTCATGGGCACTGGAATGATGGTGGATCTTTGGAAGCACGTGGGCATCACAGACTTCATCAGGGATTTTTTTGAAGATAGAGGTGAACGACCTGGTGAAACTACTAAACAGTGCACAGGACATGGGCAAAGCAGAAACCCACCCCACACACACACACAGGAGACAACAGGACAAGATGGGAAACAGGGACAGATAAGATAAATGAAAGACAGAATCGTACCATGTCAAAAATATACATAGCTCAAACACATCATGAAAGCATATAAATATCAAATATCTAGCAAAGCCATACAGAGTCCATTCACATAGCGAAAGTATACCAACATGCCAGGTGAATATATGCAGGGTCTATACACGAACTTTCTTTGGCTCCTGCAGGAGGGAAAATACCTTCCTCCTGGAGGTAAGGCCCAAACCAATGTTTGAAAAATAAATTATGAGGGCCTAACCTGTAGGTGAAACCAACTGGGGATATGGAGTAAAACAGACAATAGTGGAAATTGAGGTGTGATACAAGACAATCTGACCCATAAGACAAGGGACTAGACTGAAGGGTTTGAGGGCTTACACATGAGGCTTACACATGACATTAGGTAGAGGGGCTTGATGTTGGGGGTGCTGAATGGAACAAAACTGGGCACTGCACAGAGGGAAACAAGACTAAACTGGATAAAGTGTTCGAGGATTGTGCAGAGTCATTAATTGAAAATGCAGAATAGAGGTAGATATCAATAAATTATAATTGTGCAAATATAGCAGCAGCAGGACAGAGATCATGCAGTATATTTATATTTATATAATATTGGAATAGTGGACTGTTTTTTATCATACTGTTACATTGTATAGTTTTGATTCTATTGGTTATACTGTGTAGTTTGCATGTTCTTCTTGTGGTGGTGTGGGTACCCTGCAGGGTTTGTTTTTTCCCCACAGTCCAAAGACATGCACGTCAGGTAAAATGGAGTTCCTAATTTGACCGTAGATGTGAGTGTGTAAGTGGCTTAAGCGGTCACAGAAAGTGAATGAATGAGTGGTTATGATTTACAAGATGGCGGTGTGCTAGGTTGCAGCAGCCACTCTGGGGTCAACAATTTGGTGACTAAGTGTGTTTTTCTCTCCACTCCACACCAAACCTTCACTAACATGCACATCAAAACAGCTGCTAAGCATGTTTACGGCCACCAGACCCTGCTCCAGATATCAAAAAACTGAGTAACTCCCCTCAAAGAGGGGCCGCTTCTAAAACTCCAAGATCTCAGCTTGTTACATGGACTAGGCCCTCAGACCACAACATCACCTCATACCACTGGCAGGGGGAGGTAACATCGCAAGCGGTGCGCGAGGAAGCGTAAGCGGAAGCGTGGCAAGTGAGCAGGGGTCCATGCCAAGAAGAGTTGGGCTATGTGTTTACACCAACACAGAATAAGAACGCTGTGTTTATCTCGAGCTACTTCTCACCGCTGCTGGAATTTGTGGCTGTGAGATGTAGACCTTTTTATTTACAGAGGGAGTTCATCACCATGCTCATCGTCGCAGAGTAAATCTCACCCAGCGTTAACACTAACGAAGCACTGGCCAAACTATGCGGAGCTATCAGTGAGCTCCAAAACACTCATCCTGACTGACTTTTTATTGTCACTGGAGATTTCAATCACACAAATCACACAAACCCTGGTGGCCAACCTGCGGCTCGCGAGCCGCATGCAGCTCTTTGCCTGGTTTTATGCGGCTCTTACATTGATATCGAAGTATTGGCAAATTGACAGCTGTGAGTCAACTGAACCACGGCCAAGACGCAGTCCTCTGCGTGCACCTTGACAACACACAACTTTCCCCCTCCCCCGGGAAAGAAAGTCTAGCTCCGTTTTTTAGTCCCAGTCCACGCCTGAGTGTGCCCATGTGTACGATGTGGCTCTTTGCGGTAACACAGTAAAAAAATGTGGCTCTTCGTCTCTGACTGGTTGGCCACACCTGATCTATGATGTCACTGTCTCCAAGATCATCACCATATGCCCCAACAAAAAGCCATGGATGACTGCTGATGTGTTACTGCCTTTAACAAGGCTGGACTGAGAACAGCAAGGGCCATCCGTCTCGGGTCATCAGAGCAGCAAAGCATGCACACACCCAGAAAATTCGCAGTCACTTCAAGGACACTGGGGATATTCGGCGCATGTGGCAGGGCATTGAGGCCATCACCAACTACAGGGAATTTCCACCTGCCTGTGATAGTGAGGCCTTCCTTCCAAATGCGCTGAAACACTTCTATGCACATTTTGAAGCCCAAAACAACATGGCAGTGAGAGATTTTCCTACCTTCCTACAACTAGGTGCTTTTTCTGACCATGGCTGATGTGAGGAAAACGTTGCTCAGTATCAACTAGCAGAAAGCTGCTTTACAAGACAACATTCCTTATTGCGTGCTCAAAGTGTGAGCGGACCAGATGGTATGTGTTCACACAAACATCTTCAACATCTCTCTGAGCACCACTTGTCGTTCCAACATGCTTCAAAACCACCACCATAATCCCTGTGCCATAAAAGTCGTCAGTGTTGTTCCATAGCATTCATACCCAGTACTTTGAGAGGCTCATCATGAGGCACATCAAGTCACGACTGCGACTGCAATAGCTGACAGAATGGTGCAGAGCCAACAACCTGTCTCTGAATGTGGATAAAACAAAAGAGGGTTGTTGACTTCAGGAGGAGGCAACGCGATCACTTCCCACTGAGCATCGCCAGCTCCCCAGTTGAGACCAGTTCCTTTATGACAGAGAACCTCACGTGGACCCTCAACACTAGCTCAATCACCAAGGAAGCCCAGCAGCGTCTCTACTTCCTGTGGAGACTGAGGAGAGTGCACATTTTACCCCCAATTCTCATCATGTTCTACAAGGGAACCATAGAGAGAATTCTGCATTACAGCTTGGTATGGGAATTGTAATGTTTCAGATCGCAAGACCCTACAGAGGATTGTGAGGACAGCTTAGAAGACCATCTGGGTCTCTCTCCCCTCTGTCATGGACACACTACATCCGCAAAACCACCAGCCATGTGGATGACCCCACTCACCCCTCACACACACTCTTCTCCCTCCTCTCATCTGGCACAAAGATTCTGTAGAATACAGGCCTCCACTGCCAGAATAGGAAACAGTTTCTTCCTTCAGCCCATCAGACTTCTCAACCGGAACTGACACACTCAACCCCCATTCTCTGTTGAGCTATATTTGTACAATCATTTTTATTGCTGTTAAGCCCTGTTCTGCAAATACTGTATTCATCCACGCTGTAACTAACTGTAGATTGCACTAAATGTTGTCTTGTCCTGTCCAGTTGAACTGTTGTTCTTGTGTTTTTCTTGCTCATTTTTGTCCAGTCTGCACTTGTGGTCTTGTAAAGTTCTGTTCTGTTCTTTTCTGCTCTGCTCATGTTGCACCATGGTCCAGGAGGCATGTTGTTTCGTTTCACTGTGTACTGTGTGTATATGGTCGAAATGATAATAAAAACCTACTTGACTTGATTTGACTTAACTTGCTTCTACCTTCTTCTTTTGTACTGTCCACTTTGCTGCTGTAATAATACAAATTTCCCACCTGGTAGACTAATAGACATCCTTAATAACAGAGGGATATTAACAGTGGCAGTTGTTTGTTTTAGGCAAGACAGTGTGTTTATGCATTGTGTCAGGAGAATGAAGAAATTCAGGTCAGGGGTGTGTGTTTTGTGTGTGTGGGTACAGTTTGTGTTTAAGTTCTGATTGAGATTGATGGCCTGAGGGAAGAAACTGTTTCCAGTTCCAGTGAAGGCCTGTATGGTATGGAACCTTTTGCTAGACAGGTCATCCATCATGCTGGTGGCTTTCTGGATGTAGCATGTGGTGTAAATGTCCATGACAGAGGGGGGAGAAACCCTGATATGCAACTGGGGCAATATGTAACTGCAGGGGGTCCAGTGAAGGGGACAACTGTGATGTTATGTGCCTCTTGAAGCACATGATTATGGGTGTGAGTGTGACGGGATGATAGCCACTGAGGCAGGACACATGCCACTTCTTTGGCATGGCCAGCTGATCTGCACATCCTCTGAGGACACAACCAGGAATGTTGTCTAGACTGGCAGCCTCCGATGGGTTGACTCTAATCAGAGTTTTTCTCACATCAGCCATAGTCGGACAGAGTACCTGGTCACTGGGGGCAGGGTTATCTTCTTTGCTGCCATGTCATTTTGTACTTCAAACCATGCATAGAAGTGGTTCGGCGCATTTGGAAGAGAAGCCTCACCGTCACAGGCAAATGGAGATGTCACCTATAGTTAGTGAAAGCCTGGTTGCCCTGCCACATGTGGTGGGTGTCCTAAGCGTCCTGGAAGTGGATTTTCTGAGTATGTGTGCGCTTTGCTATTCTGAAGGCTTGGTACTGGTTACTCTTTGCTGTATTCAGGGTCTTTGTGTGAGATTTGTAAAGTGCACCCAGGACATTTTTGCATTAGCACTGGTTGGGATATACACTAAGAGCATGGTAGTAAATGCCCATGGTAATTAAAATGGTCTACATGTAGCAATCACAAACTCCAGCAGCAGTGAACATTTGACAGTCATCCCCATCATGGTCATAGTGTGTACATCTCCAATATTAATACTTTATACTTTATTTCTGCTTACTGTACGACTTCATAATCATTTTCGCCCCAAACTGTCTGTAAAAATTCTGTAAACCTTTCTTTTGCTTCTTCTCATAGGTGTCTCTCGGTCAAGTTTGTCATGTCTCATGTATTTGTATGTGTTTCTCACTATGTATAGGCTGGAGTGTACTCTATGGCTTTAGCAATGCCTTTGAACCTGTGATTTGTCAAACAAACTGATGGTGATGTGGCCATAGGATACTGGCACATATTGTTTAATGGGGAAAAGTTAAAGCTTCTTAGTGGCTTGACCCATGACCTAGAATACCCCATTTTTTGCATCCTACTCTTTTTTCTGATCTAAACACATCTTAAATATGTCTAAACATAGAGATATTAGTCTTTACAATGATCCCAGATATCCATACCAACTAAAAAAAGGTGTCTTTACCTCCTAAAATTATTGATAGTTATTTATAAAATAAACAGACACGCTGGTTGAGTAAACTACACAACAAAAGACATTTTTTTTCACAGATGTATTGACCACAGTATAATTTTGTTATAAAATACTTCATAAAACATACCCCTGACTCTTACAAACAGGTCTACCGCTACATATTGAAGACCCCTGTCTGAACCCCTCCAAAAAAGTTTCATTTGTACAGTTTAATTTTTTTCATTTTTATAAATAGCATCATGAAAGATTGATGTTTTTTCCACAAATCGTTTTTTTTTCATAGTGTAAAATAGCAAAAATATATTACATGCATTTCAAGGGAATACAAAGGCCTATAATGGTCTAAAATGAATAACTAACTTAGCATGGATGCCAGAACTTCATGTACATAGCTTGTATATCACATGTATCATCAGTTTTGAAGCCTGTCCAAAGCAAAGTATGCAAACATTTACATGCTTTTTACAACTTTTAATTATATAATTTTAATTATATCTTTTTTGACATATTTCCTCTGCACCATCTTAGTCACAAACACAGAACCGCATGCGGTAACTAGACGCTGCTCTTCTTTTTAGGCCAGGCTCCTATTAGGCATGTGATTTTATAACTGCATGATATCACCTGGGACAATTAAGGAATGCGTGATGGAATCATGCATCTTGGATTCATGAGCAATTTTTCCAGTTATCTGCATTTAAAGCATCTTTGACTGTGCCAAGCATTTTGCCATGTTTACTTTCCTGTGAAGTGGATGTGGGACTGCTTTATTTAACATATTTTATTTAACACATTTTGTATCTGTGCAGAAGTTGCTGTTCTGGCTCTTAGTATACAGGGCTTTATGTATTTATCTTGTGTGGTCAATTTTAGTCTGCCTGTTTGTGGTTTGGATAGGAATTATTAAAGTTTGGCAAATCACTTTAATGTACTCTCTTAAAAACATCCACTGAAGCCATGGTTGGAACCAGAGAAAGCCCCAATTTGCTTAGAAAAATAAACCCTGTCTGTCGTTCTCTACTTGATTTCTATATTGCCCCTTTTTTCTGTTCGTTGATTTGGTTTGCCTTTCTGGACTCTCACTATTTGGATTCTTCTCTTGGACTTTGCCCTTTGGTAGGACAATTCTAAATTGTTTGCTTATTGGACTGCCCTCTGGTTTTGGAACTATACCAGTATCTGTTTATTGTATTCTGCTGATCTATGAAATGAATATTGCTGCCTGTTTTATACCATGCTTGGGTCTACCTTGGCCTGAACCAGATACTTATATTTCATATACTTCAATGTTCTATTTAAATGTGAAACTATTAATATAAAATTGGATTTAATTGTCTACTCTGTTAATAATATGGCTGTAAAATGACAGTAATTGTTTTGTCTAGAAGTTGTTTTACTGTTCACAGTAACAGTAAATGACAGTAGTATTTTCAGATGCAAAACATCTTGTAGAATTAGCTTGAAACTCACTGACTCATTCATATTTAGCAGGTTGACAGTTATTCACATTAGCTGGTTTTGAAGAGACTTTAAGAGCAGTACATCAATGCATCCATCATTGCATCAGTGTATCTTTGTTATATTTCTAGTAGCCCAACAGCATAAAACAGTGAACACATCTCTAAGGTGTAAAATTTCTGAAGATTAGAGTGGTTCTTTTTAAAAAATGTTTTGGCCTGTACTAATTGTTTAACTCTTTATATATTAAAAGAAAAAGTTCATGTTAGCTGGACCCTAAAATTATCTGCAGCAAGCCATTCCGTCGATTATCATTTGTTCCATATGATATAATAACAATAGCTGGCTATAATTCCATTTGTCATGTTTGGAGAAACAAAGGATCTCAAGATATCATACCCAAAGTAAGGTGTGGAATATTACATCATATTCTACACTTTACTCTGGGTATAATATCTTGAGATCCTGTAACAGACCGAAACGTGACTGAAGCGATGTACTGAGAAATATTTGTGGAAGACTTAACTGCCAAGAACAGAATAGAATTTTCTAAAACAAGCAGTAAATATCTATCTAAATATCTAAATATCACTGCCACTTTCAAGAACTAAGACTCAAGGTTATTAGAGTAGGTAGGAGTATGGTTTTGGCCTGTGGCTACAAACCATAGAAATCAGGACTTACAATGGGGGAAGTGTCTGCAGAAATCTCATAAAAATGAATAAAACTATAAAAAGTAAAGTAAGCCTGTTGAAATCATATACGTATTTTAGTGCTGATCCCATTCATGAGTGTATTATGATAAAGAGACAGCATGACAGCATTGTCCTTTTTTCCTCTTTTTCTTTCTCTCACACTGCTGGTTGAACCGACAGACAACAGATGACATTGTGTCCTCAGCAGAATGTTCCAGCGACGATGAGGACCTGGAGGAGTGTGACACAGGGCATCCAGGTGGGGTGGACGTGTTCACTTATGCTTGCTTAATTCTGGTCTCTTTCCTTCCTGATTTGCAAATGAGGGTCTTTTCCTCAAAGCATCACATCCCATGAGAGAACAGTGTAACTTCATAAGACCCTAGAACACGTCACTAAAACCAGTTTGTAGTAGTTTTAAATACCAAAAGTTTTAAAGTTTAAAAGCTTTAATAAAAAATCTTTGTTTGGATGATTAAAAAGTGCAAATAATCAAACTGTCTATGGGATGATTCAATTGTAACCTGAATCATTTCATAGAAACGTAGAGTGTTCCATCTTAGGTTAATATAAAAAGTTACACTTGACATTGGGACCCAAAACTAACATGGTCAGGCATTTATACTAATTTTGTTCCTTCGGTTATCGAAGGAGAGTCAAACTTTATATTAAAAGTACAAAATTAGTATAAATCTCCATGTTGTATGTGCTGATGCTTCAAAATGTATCTTGTTTCTTGCTCTGTGTGTGTGTTTGTGTGCGCGCGCGCGTGTGCGCGCGTTTGTGTGTGTCTGTGTGTCTTTGTCTGTGTGAGTGTCTTTGTCTGACAGAAGATACATTTTGAGATGTTAAAATGCAACAATGCCTACAGCATTGAAACGTGGTATTTTGCAGACTAACTGCAATGGAAACTATTTCTCCTGTTCATTTGTTTCCTTGCATTGAAAGCCTGCCTTATGTAAAACATTCTAATAGAGAACAGATATCCTCGAATTTCTGTGTTCATTGTTTTCTACATATAGGTTCTATTCAAGGTTAAGATGACATTCTGCAGTCTTGTGTATCACATGAGTAAGACCGTACAACACAGTAATGGACAGTGTTTCAGAGATCTTGGGGTTTAATAGTTTGGTGTCTGGATTTTGTGTTCATATTATGGACGCCATCTTGCTGGTTTTAGAGCCAATCCAGTCTGTTCTATGCACCTTTATTTGTCCTTCAAAATATTTAGATAAATGCAGTACATTTAACTACATCAAGGTTATTACAAAGTTCAGTATGTTCTGTACATATGTTCCTCTGTTCTGATGACATGTTAGCGCTCCCCTTGATGATGATATTACACAAAAAAAATGGTAAGAATAATAAAAATGTAATATACAAGAGACTTGTACTTGAAGTTTGTTTAGGTCATTTAAAAAAGACATTGCCAATTGTTTTTGCCTGTTGCCCCAAGACCTCTAAAATACAGTGGTGGAATGTAATATATTTTCCCGTCATTAAACATATAGACATTTAGCCGAACACCACAATCATTCAGTTCATGCTGACACAGAAATTCATATTCTCATTCTGACTATACCTGCTTCAGATTTTGAGTTTGCATGCATTTTCCTTTAGCTGTTTTTTGTTTTAACCTCTTCATGTGGAAAAAACCTTCCTGCTGGCATCCAGTTCTTTATATTTTGCATCCTTTTTTTCATATTATTGGTTCCTTTTGGGTTTTTTCTTTCTTTTTTTGGTGTCCTCATCAGTCTGTTTTCCAGGTTAAAGTGGATCCTCTCATTTTTCCTCATCTTGTACCGCATGAAATTTTGGTGGTTGAAAAAAAAGAAACTAAACTCCTCACTTTTGTTACAGTTTACAAAATAAAACTAAAATGAAGCACCCCATACTCTGTACAACAGGAAATGAAAAGCAACAAAATCTTTTCTTGCCATCATCTTTTTTGACCTTGTGTAGGCTACCCCACACTGTTTTAAGAAAGCTGTGTGTGTGTGAAAGAATGATTCCTGTCCCTTTTCTCACCAGACACAACCCCCTACACACACACCATGCACAAACTCATCCTTTGTTTTTTCAGCATGTCTCCATTTGTATATGTCAGCTTGAATGCAGATGGCATAAAAGAGTTTTATTGCCACAAAGTATATCTGTTTTTCTATTGTCTTTGCTGCTCTTTAATCAGAGGCATTTGTGGCATTTGTTGACTGTGCACTATTTGCTCTGCATGGAACAGACTGGCACCATTTGCTTCTTCACCTATGTGTGCTCTAAAACTAATCCTGTCTGCTCCTGTGTGCTTGGGACTGCTGGAATATCTCAGTTGTCTTGTTTATATGCGTTCTATGTTTGTGAGTCTTGCAGTTTATTTCTTTGGATCATTCTGTGTCAGATGTCTGGGGCTTGACACCACCTGTCACAGGCCCAGGTCCAGTGACGCCTGACACATATTTTGTTTTTTTGTTCTTTGGCTGCAGAGAAAAATATTTTTGAAGCAGTAGGAACTAACCAATCTGTTGTTTAGAGGTCATCCTTTACCTGTATTGTTACCAGATAAACCATGACCAACAAATCTAATCTAAAACAAAAAGGCTTTACCTTCACTTTGAATTTTTGAGCCTATAATGTTACTTTTGCATTGGTTAACGTTTTTCAGGACTGGCATTCTCGCATACAAATCTGTAGATTTAACAACTGAAAAAAATCTAAGCAATCAAACATTTTGCATCGTAGCTACATCTGACACACTTCTGGGGAAAAAACAGAAATTGTATGTTAAGATACTTACACCATACTTCTGAATATATTTTGGTTACCCTCCTTTGTTTGTTAGATATGTAACATATAAAATGGGTTGTTTTTTCTACTGCACATTTTCATAGTCAAATGCCTTTGGCATCACTGTAGCTTCTGTGACAGATGATGTGGAATCTTTTCTTCAGATGATTTGACATGGAATTACCCTTTCAGTGCAGTCTATGTTTGTGGTCTTAATCTTGAAGCTACCCTTGACCTAAAGAGAATTCCATAAGAAGGCTTCTGTAAAATGTCTCCTAATCAATTTCAGAACCAGTCTGAAAAATGAATTGAAAAATGTCTTGATTTAATGTGAAAATCTATTGTACAACCAGTCAGAATAACATGCACATTTCCCACAGCATTAATACCATTGTTGCTGACCAATCTTTCTATACAAACTAATGCTGATGAAATTATATAAAGAAATGTCCCCTTTAAAGAAATAAAAAATGTTTGTGTTGGAGAAGGACTAAGAACAGGATATCAGAAACCTAGGCTGAGATTTAGAGATTAGGAGTGCATATGTCAGTATTTGTCAGGTTAGTATTTATGTTACACTTCCGTTTAGTGAAGTTAGAGATGTATGTAGTAACAGGAGTCTTGAATGCAAATGTAGTTTTGTGTGCTTGCCAAAGTGGATGATTAAACCCCAGTCTGCTGCATGGGTAGCAGTATTACCCACTACACTGCACCGACTTTTAAACTGGTGAGTTGTTCTCTAAGGTAACTGACCAGTGTATCTAGTGCTGTGGCACACTCTTGGCAGCAGACTCAACAACTGCCAGTGCAAAATGTGAATTAAAGTAGTGAAAGAATAATGACAATGACAATCAGTACATTTTAAAAGGTGAAACAAAGACAATTCATTGATTTATTTTGACATTGATCATTAAAATATGCAGAGATGTGACTCATTCAACAAACTGACATAAAAATAGTAACAAAATACTGGAACATTAAACAACAATTTGGGTTGGGGGTTTAAATCCAGCTCCTGGCCTTGTGTGTGTGGAGTTTGCATGTTCTCCTCATGGTGGCGTGGGTTTCTCCCCAATCCAAAGACATGCACTTCCCTAAATCTTTATGTAGGGAGAAGTGCCTTTGGCAGCTCATTCCACCAACCATTAATGAGAAGAGTCTGGACTGGGTTTGCCTTGTATGTAAGGATAGCAGAGCCAGACAATGTCCCTTGGAGGAGCGGAGAGAGCCAATTTAATTCAATTTTATTTATATAGCACTTTTTACAACCAGGCTGTCACAAAGCAGCTTTACAAAGTCCAGGTCCAAGCCCCTAGTGAGTAAGCCAAAGGCGACAGAGGTGAGGAAAAACTCCCTCAGCTGTAGGAAGAAACCTCGGGAGGAACCAAGACTCAAAAGGGGAACGCGTCCTGCTCAAGTCGACCCAAAGAGAAAGGAATGCCAATCTTTATGAGGATAAATAACAAGAGATAGATAGGTCCTCTACGGCTAACAGAGTTGGTTTCACTAAGTGTCCAGAGAGGTAAATTTTGTTGAAAGAGAAACTGAAAGTCCATAGTCCATAAACATCAGGATCAGGAGCAACAATCACCGCTGGAGCTTTAGGCAGCGGTTGCCCCAGCTTGGGGAAGGGCCCGAGTGGAGCCGAAGGGCAATTTCCCACAGAGATCAGTCCGACAGATGTGCAGCAGTTTCCTTTGGAAAAAACAGAGGAGAGAGTTCTGTTTAAATTTGCGGAGGATTGTTAATATCTGTGAGGAGTACAGGTTAAGACTCTAGATATCTAGATATCTAGCTGGAGCAGCCAAGCTAGAAAGGGCAGAACCGGGAGGTATGATGGGCGTGAGAGCGCCCCGAGACATCGGCACCTCCACTCCACCGTCACAAACCTGAGTGATAAAGCATCACCGCCCTGTGTTAGTACTTTGTGAAACCATCGTTTGCTTAAATTAATGTCTTGAGTCTGTTGTGATACTTCTCTACCAACTTTACATATAAATATTGTGCAGTATTTGCCCACATTTCTTTACATAACTGTTCAAATTCACTGAGAATGGATGGTGACTGTGGATGGGCTCCAATCTTTTCACCACTTTCCTCCACACTCTTCTATCCAGTTTGGAGGGATAGTCTGATTCAGAGAGAGTCCTAGCAGTAGCAAACACTTTCCACTTTTTAATTACAGACTTTACTGTGCTCCTAGGGATTGATGAAGCCTTTGATTTGTTTTCATCCATCTCCTGACTGGTTCTTGTCCACAACTTTATTCCTGAGATCTTGTGACAGTTCCTTGCCACCCATAATTGTTTGTTTGCGTTCAGTTCCATTACCAAGCCCCAGAATGTTGAGCTAATAAAAACGATTACAGTTGATCACAGGTGGAAGCCCATTTACGTGGTGTGACTTGGAGGAGGATTTTTTAGGAGGCCTTTATCCATCTCAGTGATTCAGTTTTTTTATTTCCTTTTCTAAACTGTTGCTATCTTTCACTTGGATGTTATAAGTTGCCTTCAGTACAGCTGGGAAAATTGTGACATAATTACAGGCCGCAAAGCAGCAAAGTGTGAATATTTTGATGGGTGATTGTTTTCTGTACCCTCAGTAGATTGTGATGAGGATTTTGGCCCGGGCCTTAGGTGTAGCGTTTTTGATTGCAGGTGCCCTGTCTGATCTGCATGAACCACCGGACCAACGAGAGCGTGAGCCTGCCGTTCGGCTGCCGCGGCCGCTTCTGCACGCGCTCGCCACAAGAGCTGCGCATGCAGTCGGGCGAGCACACGGTCCGCAGCATCGTGGAGCGCGTTCGGCTGCCCGTCAACGTGGCTGTCCCGTCCCGGCCGCCGCGGAACCCCTATGACCAGCACTGCGTCCGCGAGGGCCAGCGATACAAACTGCTCGGCATCATCAGCAAGACGGTGGTGCTGTGCTGCGTCCTGCGCAAGGAAGAGGTGGCGCCCTCCCACTTCCTTCTTCTGGCCGACATGCCACGATTCTCCCTGCCAGACGGCCTGCTGCGCACCGACCCCGTCTACCAGCAGGCGGTGCTGCAGAGCGCCATCCGCTGCCAGGAAATGTTCGACCCGGACGATTACTCGCGGGCCGTACGGGAGGTCAAGACGGATTTCATGGAAGAGTGCCTGAGTCCGCGGAGAATACGGGTTTGCGTACAGGGGTTCGGACGCAACGACCTGGGACAGTCGCTGCAGAGGCTTTCCCTTTGTGTTTACGGGGGCGGAGCCATCACACACCCGCTAACACAGGGCTGCAGGGACTCACTAAGCAACACACACACCTCACCAAGCGAGGGGGAGGGGGACGACCGTGAGTATGTCACCCCAGATTGGTCCTCTGAGACGCAGGAGATTCCCTACGAGGAACTGTGGACCAATCAGAGCGGAGGAAGCTACGGAGAGATCCAGGAAAGCACTGCCAAGGTGGAACACAACCTCATATCCTTCCACTCCACCTCGTCGTTGGACGGGACGGCGGGTCCGGCCCAAGTGGCCTCGGTACAGATGGAAGCGGGACGGGTAGCAACACCGCCCCCCGTCCCACCCAAATCAGAAGCTGTGAGTAGATTCATGCAACTGTTCACTTTTTTCTCTTTCTCTGTCGTAAATCCTCATGAATGTTACGGTTTGTTACATTTCCCCCGCTAAATGTTGGTACAAGGCTAATGTAGCTAACAATTAAAGGACGCTTATAACCCACCAGTTAGCACTGTACAAACTGCATCCTACACTTCCATTTTGCAATTATTAGATTATTATTATTCAGGAATATATTTACAGTTTTATGTTAATGTTTCCCGTTTCCCAAAGCAAGCAGAAATTGCACCTGAGATATTTCATTGGCCTTGTAAAAACAATTAAAAAAAAATCTGAATAATGTCTAGGGCTGAACAATTGTTTTTATATTGGTTCGAACTGGAGGAATGCAGTTTTCAAAAATATCAGCGTTTTTGATTATATCCATCACTCAATTTTGTCAGAAGTTTCATTTAAAAAAATGTTTATAATACAAATGTTATAATAAGATATTAAATACATTTAGTAATGAAAGTTATAAAATAATAAAATAACAGCTTGTGAACAGGCAGTCTAGCACACTACATTCGGCAGTCAAGTCTCCTCAATTTAAAAAAAATGACTTTAGAGGGCAGCGGTGAGTAATGTTTGTTTATTTGAGCTCTAGCTGATACTGTTGTTAATCGGATGCTACTGAGTACCGACAGCTATGAAGCCACATTGCTAATCAGTTGTTAATTCATCTCTAATACTCTTGCTTGTGTGGCTTCTGGCACCATTAAAGCAACAAACCAGCAGGAGTTAAGGAATAGTGAATATCTAAAAGACTAACGAATAATGAACATACATACAAAGTGAGGGTAATCATTAGACCAGGGGGGCCAATTCAAGTCTTTTAGTGGTGGATTTAAAGCAGAGCTGTTTAGAACTCTATCCAAGGTCTATCTAAACAGAATGAAAAACAAAACTTTTGTTTCTTCTTTCGACTATCTATCTGTCCATCTCTCTCTGTCTCTCTCTCTCTCTATCTTTCTAACTCTCTCTCTCTGTATCCCCCCCTCTCCCTTTCTCTCTCTGTATCTTTTTCCTCTTTTTCTCTCTCTCTGTTTTTCTAACTCTCTCTGTCTCTCTCTTTCTCTCTCTCTATCTTTCTAACTCTCTCTCTCTCTCTCTCGCGGTCTCTCTCTCTCTCTCTGTATCTTTCTATCTCTCTCTCTCTCCCTCTCTCTCTCTCATGATCTGGTCTTGTTTGTTTTGACCGTGACTTCACACTCTCGTTTGTCTTAAGACTCGCCGTGAAGTCAAGGAGCATGAACGCAGGTCAAGGCTAATCACACACACACACACACACACACACACATATACACACACACACACACAGGGTCATGTATGGACTGTTACGGTGCATTAAGGTTCGTAAAGCATCGTAAAGCGCTGCAGCTCCAGACTGAAGCCTAAATTATTGATACAGCTTTTACAGGCCTAATAATGACCACGCACTTACCGGAATAGAGCATGGACACACACATGCAACACACACACACACACACACACACACACACACATACTCACAACACACAAGCAGAGCTACAGAAATTTTACTGTATCATCAGGGCTATAGACGTGATTACTCTCTTTAGCTCTGACAGCTGGAATTACAGACTTTCTGCCCTCTGTGTGTGTGTCCCCCCGCTTTTTCTCTCTCTCTTTCTTCTCTCTCTTTTTCTCTCATTCTCTCTCTCTCTTTTTCTCTCTCTTTTCTCTCTCTCTTTTTCTCTCTCTTTCTTCTTTCTCTTTCTCTCTTTTTTCTCTATCTCGCTCTCTCTTTTCTATCTCTCTCTCTCTCTCTCTCTTTTTTCTTTATCCCTTTCCTTCTTTCTTTCTCTCTCTCTTTCTCTCTCTCTCTCTCTTCACCCTTTTCCTCCATCGCTCCCACGCAAATTTTCTGCTCTGGCCTGTAATTTAGTTTAGCAAAAAACACACACACACACACACACACACACACACACACACACACACACACACATGGTCCCTGGTGTATGTGGACAGGAAGGCTGCTTTCCCAGAATGTCCTCTGGAGTCTGGTGGGGGAGGACGTGGGGGCAAGTATGTAGATTAACAGAGCGTGACGATGCTGGAGACCTGCTGTCCTTGGGTCTGCCCCACCCAAAAACGTCACCCAGACGTTTAACCCTTAGAACGGCAACAGCACGGATCTGTGCTGGAAGCACAGCAAATGTGATCAAACACTAAAACAGCTTCTTATATGGAAGTTCCCTCGGTTTGTGTTGATGCTCGAGGTGTCAGACGTCAAGCTGAGCTTGTTTGATGTTCCTGTGTCATGTAGAAGCTTAGTTACTGTAATTTAAAAACCTTCAATAATAATTATAAAAAAAGATCGCGTCACATGAAAGTGAAAATAAAGAACAAAAATGAACAAATTTATTTTATTTTAGGTCTTACTAATAAACAGAAAAAACACAAGATATCTAAACCCAGGAGAACTTTCAGTATAGTCTCCGCCCACAAGTGGGTTGGGAAAACCCACAGAGGGAGGGGCTCCGGAGTGCGGCCAAGCGGCGGCGCGCTAAAATCAGAGTTTACTGATACAGTCTGAGTTCTGAGGGTAAACACCGGTTCTAGACTGTTTTACACCATATATAGTGGTGTGACAAAGTGTTTGCCCCCTTCCTGATTCCTCATTTTTTTTCCATGTTTGTCACACTTAAATGTGTGAGATCAAACAAATTTAAATATTAGTCAAAGACAACACAAGTAAACACAAAATGCTGTTTATAAGTGAAGGATTTTATTATTATGGGAGAAAAAAAGATCCAAACCTACATGACCCTGTGTGACAAAGTCATTGCCCCCTAAACCTAATAACTGGTTGGGCCACCCTTAGCAGGAACAACTGCAATCAAGCATTTGCGATAACTTGCAATGAGTCTTTTACCTCACTGTGGAGGAATTTTGGCCCAGAATTGTTGTAGTTCAGCCATACTGGAGGGTTTTCGAGCATGAACCGCCTTTTTAAGGTCGTGTCACTACATGTCAAGGATTCAGGTCAGGACTTTGACTAGGCCACTCCAAAGTCTTCATTTTGTTTTTCTTCAGCCAATCAGATGTGGACGTGCTGGTGTGTTTTGAATCATTGTCCTGCTGCAGAACCCAAGTTCGTTCCAGCTTGAGGTCACAAACAGATGGCCGGACTTCTTTCAGGAGTTTTTGGTAAACAGCAGAATTTATGGTTCCATTTATCACAGCAAGTCTTCCAGGTCCTGAAGCAGCAAAGCAGCCCCAGACCATCACACTACCACCACCATGTTTTACTCTTGGTTCTGTTTCTGAAATGCAGTGTTATTTCTACACTAGATGTAATGGGACACACACCTTCCAAAAAGTTCAACTTTTGTCCACAGAGTATTTTCCCAAAAGTCTTGGGGATCATCAAGATGTTTTCTGGCAAAATTGAGACGAGCTTTAATGTTCTTTTTGCTCAGCAGTGGTTTTCATCTTGGCACTCTGCCATGCAGGCCATTTTTGCCCAGTCTCTTTCT
>JBBJLS010000155.1:13714341-13740083 GCA_037577275.1 Bryconaethiops microstoma | reverse complement strand
TTTACAAGTATGGAAAGAGTTTAATATTTACAGTATTAATAGTATATCTAGTGCAAAGTGATGCAATGAGGTATTTACAATAAGAACTGATAAAACTTACTAAAATAAAGGTAATAGCATGTAAAGTACACTTGGATCTTATTTTTAGTGTGAAGATAATATTAAATAATAATATTAAATAAAGAAATATATAAAGAAAAACTGCAATGTGAAAATAAGGATGGTAAGATGCCCAGCTCCAGCACCGTCTGGAAATCTGTATTGATTTTTATTCTGCATTCATTCTTTAGTTAGACAAATGAGATAATCTAATCCTTCTTTATCATTCACCGCTGAAAATGGTCATAATCGATATAGCTGTTTACTTGAATGTCAGATGTGTTTCCTGCAGTTTCTCTCACTTTATCTTTCTCTCTGTTTCGGGCAGGTCTGGTGCAGAGATGTGTGGTTGTGCAAAGGGACAATCTGGGCTTTGGCTTCACTGTGTGTGGAGAGAGGATCAAACTTGTGCAGAATGTTCGTCCAGGTAAACGCAGATGCACACTGTATGTTGACCAGGTTTCCTCGCTTTCAATAATTCTCACGAGAGAAACTCAGTGACTACTTACCTCCCTTTTGGAGAATTTTTAGACTTCTGATAATGGCTTCGTCATTAAAATTGCAATTACAATGCAGTTACTGAACCAACTGAAAATGTAAAAATTAAAGTAATTGATTTTAATCATGCCTTCATGACAGTCCTACTCAACTTTATTTTATTTGGTAGTTTGGTAGATGTGTTAATTAGCTCGATATACAGTTTATCCCAGGACATGAGTGCCCTGGAAACCTGTTCACAGATGGCTTGTCTAGTTGAATAAAAACACTGTCAGACTGGCGTTTTAAAATGTAAAACTGTAGAAATGATGCTGCAGCTTAGAGCTGTAATGGGGTTTTTAAGATGACTGCATGAAACATGTGACATTAGTGACCTAGAGTTTGTTTGAAATTGAAGTCAAAAGTTAGCATAGTCATACTTATTTTGCAGAATGTTTTTGAAAAAACATTTTTTGTTCCAGTTCCTCACATTTGCAGCCCACATTTAAGATGCAGTAACTGACTTTCAATTTACCTATATTTTTTGCAGGCCTAATATAGACAGTTGTATAGAGTTTGTTCCCTTTGTCTTGTTTCTTACCTAGTCTCTATAAATAGTAGTGTAATTAGTGATAATTATAAAGTAGCTTCTTGTAAGAATTTCATTTGTGTCTTTTTGAGCTAATGTTAGTAATTGCAGGGTAGTTGTTCTTTCTCCATTTCATTTTTTAATTTTTTTCATTCTTTTGTTCTCTCGCTCTCAGGTGGAGCAGCAGTAAAGGCAGGTGTGCAGGAGGGAGACCGAATTATTAAGGTGCTCTCCGTCTCATAATACTGAACATTTTTCAGATGACGCTCTTGAGGACCGCAACTTTACCTGATGGGTTGTCCTCTCTTACAGGTCAACGGCTCGCTAGTGTCGTCCATGTCTCATCAGGAAGTGGTGAAGATGATCAAATGTGAGTGCATTTTGCTCTTGTTTATGCACACACACCCACTCCCACACACTCCATAAGCATAGCCTTTAGAGTTCAGTGGCAACATGACCTGTTATTTTTTCCTTGTTTGTGCTTCAGCTTGGTTCAATAATGTCCTTCTCTATTTCTGTCTCTCTTTCTTTATGCGTGATCCCTCGTTCTTAGCTGGGACATACGTGGCATTGACGCTGCAGGGCCCGCCTCCTTCTGTAGCCTCCGTCCCCCTTCAGCCCCTCTCTTCAGATCTCCTCCCCAACCACAGGACATCGTTAGGAGGTGAAGCTCCTCCTCCCCCACCTCCGCCGCTGCCAGCCACAGGAATCGGTACCCCTTCGCAGAGAATCACCGGCCCCAAGCCATTACAGGTGTGATACACGGTGTCCCATACTGAACAGTCCCATAGTGCTTGAGTGTTTATACAATGGCATCGGAAAACAATGAATAGTCATATTATGCAATGAAATACGCATATTATCAAATACTCTCCATTATTTGGCCTAAGTATGTTTCATGTTCTTTCAAATTAAAGGAATAGTTTGTTGCAAAGGCAAATTCACAGCCCCCCCCCCCTTTTTGTATGTACGTTTTGTGATATTACATTTTTACTGTGTAGCCTAGACATAGCTAAGGGCCACTTATAGGCATGATGTTAGGCCTGTCGGTATAATATTTAAATATTCTTCATATTCAACAAAAACTACATTAGGATTTGGAGCAACATATGTAGAACTTTATCACACATGATGGCTACCAAAAGGCTGTTGCAACAGTTCTGTCATAGCAGAGAAATTGTATGGAAAAGGCGTTCTCAAAGATGCATAAGAATATTAGGGCTGATATGTTCCCTTTTTTTTTATAACAGTATGAGATTTTAATGATACTTAACATTTGCTGATATGACATATAACTTTTATGCTGCTACTTTGCAAAAATAATATACAGTAAATCCCCGCTTTTTGCAGGGGTTACGTTCTAAGAGCACCTGCATATAGGGGAAAAACCGCGTTGTTGTGATGTGGTAGGAAAATAACCTTAAAATGCCTTTTTTTTAATAATGTAAACCCAAAATATGCTCCCAAAACACTTTCATTTAATTTGAAACTCAGCTTAATACATTACCCTTAAAGAAAATGTAAAGGTAAACTCGTATTCATACTGTCTGGGCCTCGTCCGCCACACCCCCTCGTCTTGGGCTGGTTGTTTATGTTTGGGCACGGTGCTTAGCAACCCAGCACGAGGACGAGGGGGCGTGGCGGATGAGGCCCGGACGTCACAAAAGAAAAAAAAAAAATGCTATGTGCAGTTTCCGCGTTAGTGCGGGGGTTTCAGCGAACAATTATTAATTCGGTTCTTCGAAAAAATCCGCGTTGGACTGAAACTGCAACCTCTGATCCGCTTTAAAGTGGGGCTTTACTGTATATCAAATTCAGATGTTATTTTGTATGCAAGTTGAAGACTGTACTGCATGTTAAAATGTTAAAAAATTTCCAGTAGACTTGCATATGTTGTTTCTGACACTGTGACATACTGTTACCCATAAAAACCGATAATTGTACCAACAATATTCTCAGTTTTCTCAGTATTTGTAGCTCTACAATTGACTTCACATGTTAACTGGCTATAATTGCCATAGGTTGCTCTTGTACAGTTTTTGTCGAGTTGAGTGCTTGAGATATCCTGCTTTGAAAACAAATGCAGTGCTTGAGCAAGGCTTATTGGCTGATTTATTTTACATTTTTTCAGGACCCCGAGGTCCAAAAGCATGCCACGCAGATCTTAAGAAAGATGCTGGAACAAGAGGAGGCGGAGCTACAGGTATCCCACAGACCCTGATCTGACTAATCACAGCTTAGCATCCCCTTAAGGGATGCTGCTCAACAGCCACCTTGATGCAGTTGTGCTTAACAATAGAAAGTAAACCACAAATGCCTAATGTTCTACTTGATCAACCTTCAGGACCTGCTGGAGGAGCAGTCCCGAAACCCCTCCCCATCTTTGGAGGAGAGAATAGAAAGTGCCAAAAGACGAGCGCACCAGGTCAGAGTGAAAATTAAGTCAGATCTGGTAAGAGGCACCTCTCAAACACCGAGTCATTTGTTTGCTCGTTGTTTTTCCTCAGTGGTGTTATGCTAAATACCTGTCTGGTTGTCTCTTTTGCAGGATGGAACACGCTCCGAATCAGTAGCCAACTATGTGACTGTTGGAGAAGGTTTGTATTTTAGTGGGACATGTTTTTGTTGCAGTGATTGTGGGGAAAGAGAGAGCAAGAATTGTCCTTAACAAATTTTATTGTACAATTAAGCTTACGAAGTTTTCTTTTTCTTGAACATTTTTGCATGCCCATGTGTGTCCTTGTGTTTGTATATGCATGTGTGCACACCAACTGACTTCTGTTTTGTCAGGTCGCTTGTCTTTAGATTCAGGGGAAGTGGAATTTGAGGTGAGTTTTGTTGAAGCAAGGTCTTAAAATGTTCAAAGTACTTAAATGCTCCTGCCCTCATCAGTGTGATGTGTGTGTCTGAGAGTTTCACCTCCTCCTCTGTCTGTTATGATAAGATAGGCGTCTGCAAAAAAGATTATAATCAGGGTGTGTAGTATGAAAAGAAAACAGAATGCAGGTGGACTGTCATTAAGTGAGTGGATTAGACACAACTGATTCAGCGCACCAGCTGCCTGCTGTGCCCAACTCAGGTCAAGCTGAATTTAGTATGAAGGGTGGCAAAAGCGGCATTCGTCAAGAAAATGGGAACAGGGTTTAAAACCATAAAGTTAAACTTGAGACTGAATGTAGCGTTAAATGCATATCATTCAGAGTAGATAGGTAGGCTTTTTCAACATTCGACATGAACTTTTTATCCCAGTTTACTGTCCCAAAATTAAATTTTTTAAAATAATCATTATTATTATTATTAGTAGTAGTCATAGTAATAGTGTTGTGTATATAAAACCATAGAAACACTGTGTATCTTTTGTGTTAGTGAATGAATAAAGGAAGGAAGGTCACTGTACAGTAAAGTCTTCACTGTGACCTGAGCTTCTACAGAGTATGCAAGAGGCCACTTAAAAAAAAATGAATTTGTTTTTGGTATGCTGACCAGTATTATCTGGCAATGAAACTGTGGTTCCTTCCTCTTTCAGACGTGTGAGAGCCCCTTCTCCTCCCCAGCCTCGTCTTTTAGGACCCCTCTGCACCGCAGACAGGGCTCCGACACACACCCTATTGACTCAGTAAGTTTTCACTCACTCACACGCGCGTATATCCCTTCATTCTTTAAGGTATTGCAGTTCAATACCGCTTCGAATTCACAAACCGATTCTGCTTTGAATAATACCGGACAGAAAAAGTCAAAAAGTTTATCTCACCAGAAATTTGCAGTTTAATCCATGGTACAAAATAAAATGTGCTGTTATAAAAATACAACCAAAATTAGTCTAAATGTCACATGAGATCACAGAAGCTCCTCCTTAATTGACTTTTCTGATGTTCTGGTTCTAGGGAGGGAAGGCCCATATCATTGGCCCAGAGGAGGAGGAGGAAGATGAGTGCTATTCTTTCAATGAAGTCAGTCATTACTGCTATAGAACATTCTTTTTCATTGTTCTTTTTCTCTGGTGGGTTTTCTGTGAATATTTTGGTCTCACTTTCTTTCTTGTTCTCCGTCTGTTAAGATGGATGGGCCGTTTCAGGACATTGAGCTGCTGAAAAGTCGTCCAGCACATATGACTGTTTTTATTAGATATATCTTCAGTCAACTACTGGACCCTAACCCACTGGTCAGTGTCAGTTTCTCTGTTTTGAGGAGTTGAAAAAGCAGCTGGAGAATCAGTTTATTAGAATTTGTAACTTTGATCTCTTATTGCCCTTGCTATAATGGTTAGTCTTTAATTTTGTCACTTTTTAAAAAGTGTAGTTACAATCACTAACATCCCAGGTTTGAGTACATTCAGTTTAATTCAATTTTATTTATATAGCGCCTTTTACTATCAAGTTGTTACAAAGCAGTTTTACAGAGTCCAGGTCCGAGCTCCTAATGAGTAAGCCAAAGTCAACAGAGGTGAGAATATACTCCCTCAGCTGGAGGAAGAAACCTCGAGAGGAAGTGTTTGAATGAAAGATCGGGATCCTTAGTGACACTGAGATTCTTTACAGTTAACTTTGGAGAGGCTGAGGAACCAGTGAGATCAAGTATTAGACCTGACAGTTTGTTCCTGGCATCTTTCTGACCTAGAAGAAGGACCTCAGTTTTATCTGTGTTGAGTAAGAGAAAGTTGTGTGACATCCAGTCTTTTATATCTTTAATGCAGTCCCCGATCTTATTTAATCTAGGTTTTTCATCGGGATTTGCAGAGATATAAAGCTGTGTACCGTCTGCGTAGTAGTGGAAGCTAATACTATGTTTCCAGATAATCGTCCCTAATGGCAGCATGTACAAAGTGAATAAAAGAGGTCCTAAAACAGAACCTTGTGGAACACCGTATTTTACTTTGGTGGGTGCTTAGGATTCCCCGTTAACTCTAACGAACTGATAGCAGTCGGTCAGGTATGATCTAAACCAGGATAAGGCGGTTCCAGTGATTCCGACTAGTTTTCTAGTCTGTCTAGTAGCATGGTCAATCGTGTCGAATGCAGAGTTAAGGTCAAGCAGAACCAACAAAGAGACTAATCCTTTGTCAGCAGACAGTAAAAGATAATTTACTATCTTAACTAAGGCTGTTTCTGTGCTATGATGGGGCTGGAACCCGGATTGAAATTTTTCATATATATGGTTTTTGTGTAGTAATGAACATAACTGGTGGGCCACGACATTCTCTAAGATCTTAGATAGAAATGGAAGGTTAGAGATAGGTCAATAATTTGAGAGCTCGCATGGATCAAGGTGCTGCTTTTTTAATAGAGGTTTAATATCTGCTAGTTTAAAGGATTTCAGTAGATAACCAATACTAAGTGAGGCGTTTAATATTGATAGGAGAGGTCCCATGATTACTGGTAGGACGACTTTAAGCAAGCTTGTAGGAATAGGGGCGAGCGTACAGGTAGAGGATTTTGAAGAGAGAATAATTGCAGAAAGTTCTGTTTGTTGGACTGGGTTAAATTTCAGTTTCTCAACTACAGCTAGGATTTGAACAGTATCTGTGTCTGCTGAATCGGGTTGCAAATGTGGTTGAGTCGATCTTCTAGATAGAATTTCTTGTCTAATTATTTTTACTTTATTGTTGAAAAAGTCATTAAAAACATCACTAGTAAAATTTGCAGGAACCTGTTGTGCACCTCCCTGGTTCCTAGGTAGTTTAGAAATTGTACTAAACAGAAACTTGGGGTTATTTTTATTAGATTAAATGAGGGATGATAAATAGGCTGAGCGTGCTGTGGTAAGTGCTCTGTTGTAGTCTCTAAGGCGGTGTGGAAGGATTCCAGATTAGTTGATCGCCATTTGGGTTCTAGTCTACGCACATTTTGCCTTAAAGTGTTTGATCATTAAAGCAGGGAGCAGCTTTTTATCAACTTTTCACATCTTAGAGGTGCGACGTAGTCTAGTGTGGATCGAAGAGAGTTCTCAAAGCATTCAGTTAGGTTATCTAGGTCTGCTGGACAAGATGGAGTGCCAAATGGGATTGATATTTCTGGTAGATTCTCAATAAAATATGAGCTGTGGCAGACGAAAGTGAGGACATGCTTAAATTATGATTAAGATGATCATATGTAATGAGGTAGTGATCTGAAATTACTGTAGACAGAGGAAGAATAGCTATGTTATCCACATTAACGCCGAGAGTCAAGATAAGGTCAAGTGTATGGCCACAGCAGTGAGTAGGCCCTGTTACATGCTGGGTGAAGCCTCCAGTCCCTCTGCAACTCCGAAGACACGAATGTTGTTTCTACTGGACCGCGACTCTAAGTCGGTAAGTTTCATCGGCAAGACACGCTGTTGCTCCAGACAGGTGCAGAGAGCCTCAGTTGCTTTTGCCGCCCAACTCTCCACTTGTTCCATGTGGGTCTCCGCTTCACCCACCCGCTCCGATAGGTTTTGTATCTCCACGACTAGATTATCAAGTTTACCATTAATTTCCTGTCCCAAATTATTAATTTCGTATCTCAGGCTTTCACTGTCCCCCTTGAGGTCCGTTTTCAGGTCCCTTATCACGTTAATTATTTCACTGTTTCAGCACTGGGTATGCTATTGCTAGCATGCTCCGGCTCGATGTTGCTAACTTTCGTCACCGAAGAGCTTTTTTCTTGAAATTTCAGCATGTTTCATTCTATTTTCTGGCCCTTAGTGATTCTTCTCCAACTTCTCCACCCTCTTCGCTGAAAAAAAGGCAACGAGTTATTTGGTGGGATAACTGTGATTATTTTGGGAGAGCGAATTCACCCTGCGTCTAATTACTCCATCAGCGAACCCGGAAGACTGGAACCTAATATTTTAAAACACAACTTAATGCCTTAAATGAATTGATGTATTTGAAAAATCACTGTAAATTCCAATTGTGGTCAGTTTTTCTTATGTAACTTCAAAATAATTAAAATACAACATAAAAGTATTTTACAAAAATAACCAATTAACAGTAATTAAATATATTATTGATTGTTATTTATGGTTGCATGTAGATTAGATATGAAACATCCTTAAATCATAATTTGAGTCTGAAAACATAATTGTGTGATATCTGAATTATTGTTGTCTAATCTCTGTTCACAACAAGCAGATAATTATATTTTGTGAATAGTACCATCACATTCATCAAGACTTCGTAAAAGACAGATAAAATGTAAACATGCAGAATTAAAATTATGCGAATGTCTGTTACGAGCTTTTACTGTCCACAGTTAACCTAGAGCATGCTAAAATTGAGCATAAACACCACCACTAGCCTGATGCTACTATAACATTGGAAATCCTATAGACACACCCACAGAAATTAGCATTATGCCGGGGTAGAAATGGGATAAACAAAGGCACACACTACCCAACTAAGGAAATGAAGCATGTAGAGCTTACAAAATTTTAGAGTGTGTGCCTCTGCTATGGTTAAAACTAAGCTTAGTGCAAAAGTTTGCCTAATAGAAACAGAAGTTTGCCAAGCAGTTTGTCAGTTTTAGTTAGTTCAAGTCTTAAATGCAGACACCTAAGTCAAGTATTGTTTGTTTTTCATAATTCCTTAGCCGTATGAGGTGTTGTACATACTAAAGTAATCAATCATTTGTTATACGAATCAACATTTATTGAAATAATTTATTTACATCAAACACCTTTTGCCATCTTGTGGAATTTCTCTTGGGGTACTGTTGATATATGTTTAGCAAACGGCTGTTGGCTATGCAGTTGCTTACAATTAATATATTGATATTTGCATATTGGTTAAAATATTTAATTATATCAACTAAAATATGTCCCAGATATTAATTATTAATATTATTTAAAATATGTAATTCAGTGTAGTTATTTAGATTTTACAACATCTCACAGCCCTTGGCTAATTGTTTTTCTAAGACTTTTATTACAGTCTTCCTGATCCCAGCTTGCAGTGCTGTTATTCTACTTTCCCTAAATGCAACTTACTTAAAGGCATGAATTAACTTTATAGTAACTAAAATCTGTCAGCTTTATCCTTTTCCAAAATATGCTTTTGGTTGAAGGTTTTCTTGCTAAGTTGTACCAAAAAACTGTCAATTTAGTAGTCAAGCTTTAAATGTAACCTCAAGTGTCAGAAAAGTCTCTTTTTTCTCTTATTAATATTTAAATCAAGATATCAAGGGTGTCCACAATTCTGGGGGCACAGTAGACACATACATACACACACACACACACACTCACAAACCCACACACAGACACACATATATATATGTGTGTATGTGTGTGTGTGTGTGTGTTTGGGGGGGGGGGGTTATTTTTAGGGGAAAATAAAGCATAAAATATGGCATGTAGAAAGGTTGTTAAATTTTATGTTTTATCTTTAATATTTTCCAGTATGTTGAACTAATTAAGCCAAGTAAACAAATAAATATTGTTTGCTACTACTATGAACAAACATTTTTCTGCAAATTTAAGCAATGTTATTTCACCGGGGTGTTCATCATTACTGTCAGAACCTAAATTTCTTATCTTAAAAATAGTAGCCTTTCAGGAAAAATACAAGCATTTTTATATTGTAAGTTAACTGAAACTATTTTATTCTATATGTTTTTGTTGTAAATCATTACAATGAGTTTTCAAATGATCAAAAAATACGAATAAACAAATTGAGATATGAGGTTTTTTTCTGACAGTAGGTATGTATACAGTGGCAACAAAAAGTATGTGAACCTTCTGGAATTTCATGGTTTTCTATATTAATTTGTCAAAATGTGATCTGATCATCAAAGCCAAGGGTATTAATAATAATAAAATAATAAAATAACACAAAAAAATCTGACGTTTGTATTGAGGACAACCATAAAAAAAACTCATAGTGCTAGTGGAAAAAGTATGTGAACCAATTATTAATGACTTGGTTGACCTCCCCTTGGCAGCAATAACCTCAACCAGGCACTTCCTGTAGCTGTGGATCAGACCTGCATATCATTCAGTAAGAATTTTAGTTTCTTCAGTCCACAAAGCTACTAATAAGAATATGCAGCAATATTCTTATTAGTGAGCAGTGGCTTCCTTCGTGGTTTCCTGCCATAGACACCCTGATTGTTCAATGTTTTACATACTGTAGACACATGAACACAGATGTTAGCCAGTTCCAATGATGCCTTCAAATCTTTGGCTGTCACTCGGGGTTGTTTCTTTACCTCATTGATGTCTTTCTTGTAGTTTTGGTGCCATTTTGACTGGGCGCCCACTTCTTGGTAGAGTAGCCACAGTCCCAAAGTGTCTGATCATTCGCCTTACTGTAGGCTAGTGAATTTCTAAAGTCTTTGAAATCACTTTGTAACCCTTTTCCAGTTTTATGTAAATCAACAACTATTGATAGTAGATTCTCTGAAAGCTCTTTTTGGCGAGTCATGGCTCACATAAGCGTATTCTTCTTGTGCGGAGCAAACTGCATAAGTTTGAGTGGTTAGCTCTAGTCCACACCTCCAAACTCATTTTCTTAACAAGACTCCAGGTATGCTGACACCTGACTACAATTAGCTTGTTTTAAGTTATTTACTTTCACATACTTTCACTAGCACTGAGTTTATTATGGTTGTTCTCAATAAAGACATGAAAGATCAGTATTTCCTTGTATTACTATTTTAGGTACGTAATTTTATAAACTTTTTCTAAACATATTGATTTGTGTGGACAAATATTTGAGAAACCAACCAGAAATAAATACTTTGTGGGTCAAAAAACTAATACATGTGAAATTTCTCAGGTACAAAGTAAGTTATCATATTTTTATTCTCAGTCTAGTTTTTTTCTTGGTGAATTTGATGTATTGTTTAACACTCCAAACTTTGCAAAATTATTGAATTAAGAACATGACAACTGAGGGAGTTTCTTACCACTGCCTTTGCAAAAGGAAATATTTTAATGTTTTCTTTATCACTCAATTTTATTAATCTAAAAAGAAGTTGCAGCTTAGGGTTTGTAAGAGTATCAGTTTTAATTGTGCTCTTTCTTTCTTGTAGATGGGCATGTATATGCTCATTGTTTGTATATCCCCATCCCTTCCTTACAGCTAAAAGCTCTAATGCCGCCCGACCACTTCGTACCACCTTTACATGGACATGGCCACTGACGTACACATTCATTCCCATCTATGTCATCTATATAGTATGTCCATAGGTCACTGTCTTCCTCCTTTTTTCCTCATTTAGCATTGTTAGAATATGCAGAGTCATCCATTTATTCAGAAATACAATTGAAAAATAAAATGAAGCACAATTTCCAAATAAAGAAAATAAATTGTATATACTAAAGACAAATTAGTTTATCTGTGTACTGGGTTTTTGTTGCTTTTTTTGTTGTAAATAAAATATATATATTTGTCAAAAGAAAAAAAATGTACAGGATGGTAACATTGATTTTTCTTGTGATGGTATGTGGATATGTATGCTATTGCCTCCTGTATCATCTTATTTGCCATTTAAAAACTGAAAATGGAGTTGAATCCTGAGTCTAACCATGTATATCCAAAAGCATTCTTACAGAACTTTCTTTTGTAATTTTTTTTTCTTCCTGCCAAAATCATGCGGGCAATTAATTGATGTAAGTTACAAAAGAATGGTTTGCTTCCTTTTAAAGCGGCTTATGTTTTTGTTCATTACTAATCCCTTTTAGTCAAATTAACTGTGCCTTTTGTTTGCGAATGTTTCTAGTGTCTGCTCTAACAGTTCAAAAGTGTTTGCATTGCCTTTATTTCCTCTTTCATTTTGGTTCACTGGTAAAGACTTGCATTGCCTTATAGTGTCCTACGTGTGTAAGTCTGCAGTGTAATCTGCAAGCCCTGCTATTGAAGGTTTGATCAGCTTCAACCAACATCTGGATGTTTTACTAGTTCACATACTGATAGACAATAAAGAGTAATATAAAATGTGTTGCATTTATCAGTTCTGTTAACACCTTCTATATTTAAGAAAGAATGCAAAGATTTGTTTGTAGCCCAGGTTAACTCGTGTCAGATTTAACTCTGCTTCTGATTTAAATTCTTTTTTTGTATCAGATGATTTAATGTGTGTATGAGAAATAAGTTCCAGTGATTCATTTTAAGCATGAACAAGTCAAAACATCAAGGTGTTTTTGAACTGTTTTGTGACTTTGTGCCATTGTGGTGACTATATAATAACTGTCAAAAGGCAAATGGCTTTGATTATTCAAAGCAAATTTAGGTCTGTTAAAAAGTATTTGGGGAAACCAGTGCTTGAAGACAAGGCCTATGATTTAATTAGCATATACACAATTTTGGAATCCTTTAATTGGTCTACAGGATCTTTTGCTTAAATGTGTAGTCTTTCAAAAACGTTTCCCTTCTTCTGGCACTGTATTTCTACCATGGAACAACCTTAGACAGCAGTATATTAAAAATTGTTTTCAAAAAATATATTAACTGAATACAAATTGTATTTGTAAAAAAAAAACCAAAAAAAAAAAACAGTTCGGTGAAGCTCAAGACCTAGAACCTCTATTGCAGCCTTTTGATGCAATAATCATGTCTCCCCATCTCTTTTTTTTCCTTAAGGGCATTGGTGTACAAATATTTTGTTTTCTCTTAATTACTTTAATTCTTCTCTCGTTTTGTTTTTCACTAGACCATTTATAATTAATCTACCACTAATTTGTTCTCCTTTTGCTTCCTAGGAGGGGAATTAGTCATCCCTGTACTAGTTGAGGAACCCATAGATATCCCTCCTATTTCCACACGATCCCCTTTCGTTCCTCTACCCCCGACCCTACGCCCCGTTCTCACCATTATTGAGACCACCAAAGAGGCCCTGTCCATCACCACTGAGGCTGGGGTACCTTGCTTGTTGGACCAAGGCAGCGATGATTGTGATGATGATGATGGTGATGATGGTGATGGCTTGGTGATATCTGGGTTTGGATCTGGGGAGACGTATGACTCTAGCCTCCCCCCTACTGACGATGAAGATTTTTACACCACATTCTCCCTGGTAACAGATAAGATCTTGACCACATCGGCCTATGAAGGTGGCTACAAGGCTCTCGCACCCAAGTGGGAAACCAAGGACTTTAAACCAAATGTGGCTTCTGAGGCAGACAGGACTACACTCATGCGGCATCTGCCTGAACCCAGAAGTTCTGTAGCAACATTTGTCACATCAGAAGCACCTCCTAAAATCCCTGCTGGTAAAATGAACAACCGCGAGGTCAAGCCCTACCCAGATGTAGTGCTGCTCCCTATGCCCACAACTTACCACATGGATGGCACAAAACCCAGAGGTCCAATCTTCACCCAGCCCATGGTCCACAACGTGCCCAGCACTCTGCCACCCATACCAGGGATCATTAGGGTTCCACCCGGGGCCTCAGAGGTTATTCGCGAATCCAGCAGCACTATGGGTATGGTGGTGGGCATTGTGTCTGCTGCTGCACTTTGTATCCTCATCCTCCTGTATGCCATGTATAAGTACAGAAACAGAGACGAGGGCTCCTACCAAGTAGATGAGACACGGAATTACATCAGCAACTCAGCACAGACTAATGGTGCAGTAGTCAAAGACAAGCTGCCAGGTACCAAGGGAACCAGTAGCAAGAGACCAAGAGACAAGGACAAGGAATACTATGTATAAAACTGAATCTGAACCTCAAATAAAAACAGACCCAAAATTGGAAAATATTTGCAGTACTTTACTGGGTGCAGTAATTTAAAATGGAAATACTCTGAGAACTCAAGAAACATTGAGTCAGAAATTAATTGTAGGCACTGTGGTTTGAAGCTGACCCTCTGTGGTAAGGGAATAGAGAACGTCAATGACATTGAGGATTTTGTTCATTTTGGTCTGGTTATGGGACATCGCCAGTGTAAAATATGTCATTGTTATATTGTTATCCCCAAAATTACTTTCTCAAATACATGATTCTTATTAAAAAGTGTCCACTGTAGCCCTTTACAAAACATCAATGATCATCAACCATGTTGGGAATGCATGTAAAATGTGTGTGATTTAGTGTTGGTATCTTTGCAAGAGCAGAGCTAAGGAATAGATTTGTTTGTTACACAGAGGTAGACAGTGAGTAAAAGTCATATGAAAATATTTTGAGGGAGCAATTAGTGGAAATGAGAAATCTCATTTCTAATTTTTCGTTAATGACTACGGAGGGCATTCAAATATATTGAATTCTTACGTGACACTGAATTACTTACTTAATGGGCCTCATTCACCTATCAAAAAGCCAATTTTTTTTCAAAGAACAAAATAAAACAATAAAACATTTATTCTTACCTGGCATTCTCAGTATTCCTGTTTCTGTTGGCTGATACTGAACATTTGTTGTGTTACTGAAGTCTCATCATGGTTTTTGAACCAAAAGTCATGCAAAGACATAGGCCTACTGATGTAAGGAATTGTAAGGCATTTTAATTTTGCTAATATTTAAACAAAATCTTTTGTGCAGAATAACCTTATTATAATGTACATTTTGTCACATTGGGAGTATTATTACAAATATTGACACCCTATAATTACAGAATATCATTTTAATCTGAATATTTCATGTCACAGTGTCGCATAGTTACTTTGTTAAAATATTTTACTACGTTTCAGGCTGATAACCAATGTTTGAATTTCAAAAACGTTTAACTGTCAAAATCATTTTATAACTCATCTACACACTTGCGCCTTATTTGGGTGTAACCCATTACTTCCCAAACTTATCATTCAGGAAAACTTCAGCAAATAATGCAAATAAGTTGTTATTAAGATACTAAGATGCCAGGTTATATATAAATTGGTGGAGTTGCGTGAGCATTTGGATGCTGGAAAGGTGAAAGAAATGGTCATTCTCAGTTGTATCAGCCTCCTCGTTACTGGTTGTATTCCATTATGTTTTGCTAATAATATTTTTAAATAAGATGGAGAGCACACATAATAAAGACAGATGATGCATTTGAATGCATAGTGCCGCTATGTTTCTGAAGTACTTTGTTTCATTCTCTGTAATTTAATTTCAGTCATGTACTACTGACATTGTGCAGTTTTATTTTTATTTTATTTTACAGCCTTGTGCTGGCAGAATGTGTTTTTTTTCCACCTTATTTATTTCCTCTTTGTTTTTTGCCTTTGTTTGTCACAGGAACAAAATTGTGTGTATATTTCATTTTGTTTGTTTTTTATTAGTCAGTTACTATTTTAACTTTAAACTATGTCCAGCAATAAAATGTTCCCAGATGTTTTCAGTATTATTGTATTAGTTGCTGTTGTTTCAAAATCATTTATCATCATGCAGTCATGCAGTTATTTACCCCTTACCAAATACAGTCTCCTCCTTGGGAATCACCCTTCAACCCTCTAGCTAATAGTCATTATCTTTTCAGGAGATGGAGCTTTGCAAGAGGTCATCACTGATTAGATCAGGTGATATGAATCTCGAGGAGACACTGAAGTCCCAGAACAATACACTGGATACTGTGCTGCTTCAGCAAAACAGCTAAACAGAAACAGTTTTAGCCTACTATAAAGCAGAGGAGGAAGCCTAGGAAATGCCAGGTTCGGTTGCTTAGGTCTACCCAGTCATTGTCTAGGAACAGCATAAATGAGGGATTGCCAGGGACTACCTACAGAGGGAGGGGGAAGTGCCAGGCTCAGCTCTCTAGCAAACTGGCTGGCCGAGGGTGTGGCATGCAAGGCACAGCTGTGACGACACCTGACTGTTTATGATCCTGAATTTTCTAGGAAAAAAAAACTTGTATTCAATAAAGTAGTTCAGCTCAAATTCACTTCTAAGAATGCAGTCTAAATTTCTTATGTACTGATTCCTCATTTTTTCTATGTCACTCTTAAATGTGTCAGATCATCAAACAAATTTTAGTCAAAGACAACACAAGTAAACACAAAATGTGTTTAAGTGAAGGATTTTATTATTAAGGGAGAAAAAAATCCAAACCTACATGGCCTTGTGTGAAAGTGATTGTCCCTAAACCTAATAGCTAGTTGGGCCACAATTAGCAGCAACAACTGCAATCAAGCATTTGTGATAACTTGCAATGAGCCTTTTACAGTGCTGTGGCCCACTCATCTTTGCAGAATTGTTGTAGTTCAGCCACATTGGAGAGTTTGAGCATAACCCACCTTTTTAAGGTCATGCCACAGCATCTCAATAGGATTCAGGTCAGGACTTTGACTACATTGTTTTTCTTCAGCCAATCAGAGGTGGACTTGCTGGTGTGTTTTGGATCGTTGTCCTGCTGCAGAACCCAAGTGCGGTCACAAACAGATGCCCGGACATTCTCCTTCAGGAGTTTTTGGTAGACAGCAGAAGTCATGGTTCCATTTATCACAGCAAGTCTTCCAGGTCCTGAAGCAGCAAAACAGCCCCAGCCCATCACACTACCACCACCGTATTTTACTGTTGGTGGTATGATCTTTTTCTGAAATGCGGTGTTACTTCTACGCCAGATGTAATGTGTCTGCTGCTTCACACCTTCTTTTCACCTTTTGTCTTGTCAGTCCCACAGGGTATTTTCCCAAAAGTCTTGGGGATCATCAAGATGTGTTCTGGCAAAATTGAGACGAACCATTATGTTTCCTTTTGCTCAGCAGAGGTTTTTGTTGTGGACCTCTGCCATGCAGGCCATTTTTGCCCATCCTCTTTCTTATGGTAGAGTCATGAACACTGACCTTAACTGAGGCAAGTGAGGCCTGAAGTTCTTTGGATGTTGTTGTGGGGTTTTTTGTGACCTCTTGGATGAGTCATCGCTGCACTCTTGGGGTAATTTTGGTCAGCTGGCCACTCCTGGGAAGGTTCACCACTGTTCCATGTAATGGCTCTCACTGTGGTTCGCTGGAGTCCCAAACTTTAGAAATGGCTTTATAACCTTTTCCAGACTGATAGATCTCAATTACTTTCGTTTTCATTTGTTCCTGAATTTTCTTGGATCTCGGCATAATGTCTAGCTCTTGCGGATTTCTTGGTCTACTTCACTTTGTCAGGCAGGTCTTATTTAAGTGATTTCTTCATTGAGAACAGGTGTGGTAGTAATCAGGCCTGGGTGTGGCTAGAGATATTGAATTGCACTCAAAAGAAATATTGCACATAAGAGAAACTACCATGGTGTTTTGTCTGTGTGTGTGTTGTCAACCGCAAGGTCTTTATTATAGAGTCTGACAGCAGTTGGAAGGAAAGACCTGCAGAATCTCGCCTTCCCACATCATGGATGCAGCAGCCTGCCACTGGTGGAGCTGCTCAGTGCTGTCAGAGTCTCCTGCATGGGGTGGGAGATGTTATCCAACAGGGATGACAGCTTAGCCTCCATTCTCCTGTCATTCACAACCTCCACTGGGTCAAAAGCTCCTGTTCAGTCTCTTTCTGTCCCCAGTGGAGATGCTGCTGCCCCAGCAGACCACACCGTAAAAAATGGCTGATGCCACCACTGGGTCATAAAAGGTCTTCAGGAGTGGCCCCTACACTCCAAAAGACCTGAGCCTCTGCAGCAGGTACAGCATGCTCAGCCCCTTTTTGTGCATTTGCATTATGAGTCCAGTCCAGTTTATTGTTCAGATGAACACAAAGGTACCTGTAGTTCTCCAGTGGAGGATGTCTGTGCCTGTGCAAGTCTACCACCAGCTCCTTGGTTTTTCCAGTGTTGATCTGGAGGTAGCTCTGCTGGCACCAGTCCACAAAGTCCCAGGTCAGTTCTCTATACTCCCAATCGTCCCCCATAATTGATGAGGCTAACTACTGCAGAGTCATCAGGGACCTCACATAGTGTGGTCGGTTAATGAGATAGTCCAAGATCCATGCAGCTAGGTGATGGTCCACTCCTGCATACTCCAGCTTGTGCCAAAAGATTCCAGGCTGGTAGGCAAACTGAAGTGGGTCCAGTGATGAGCTCACCAGGGTCCGAAGCTGCGCAATGACCAACTCCTTCAGGGTCTTCATCAGGTGAGATGTCAGAGCCACTGGCCTGTAGCTGTTGAGGTCCTTGGGATGTGAGGTCTTCAGCACTGGTACCTCACAAGAGGTTTTCCAAAGCTGTGGTACTCTCCACTGCTTCAGGTTCAGGTTGAAGACCCGACACAGTTGATCCACGGAGGACTTGACAATCCTAGAACTGATGCCATCTGGACCCGCTGCCTTCCTAGCACTGATCCTATGCAGTTCCCTCTTAACTTGGATGTGTTCTGGGTGCTGGGGGGGGGGGCAGTGAGCAGAGAGTGTAGAAGCAGTGTGAAGTGTAGAGGAGGTGTGAAGTGTCTGAGGTGTCAGAGGTGGAACAGAGGTGTTGGTGGTAGTGTCTCTAGCAGATGTTGGAGACTGCATCAGGGAGGGCAGTTTGGGTGTAAAGTGAAAAAATGGTTCAGTTCATTTGCCCACCTCACATCCTCCAATGGCAGAAAGTTCCATTCTAAGAGATAGTTCTAAGGCCTCTCCAGACTCCGCTGACATTGTTCTGCTAAAGCTGTTTTTTTACCCTCTGCCTGTCTTTCCCATCCCCGAGCAGTCTTTTGAACTCTCGCTGCACCCTTTTCAGCTATTCCTTGTATCCAGATTTGAAGGCCCTCCTCTTCTGCTTGAGGACAACATTGATTTCTGGAGTGATCCTGGGTTTGATGTTTGGGAAACACTGCATAGTCCTAGTGCGTACAGTGTTATTCACACAGAAATGAATGTAGTCTGTATCGCAGGTCACAAGGTTGTCAATGTCTTCCCCATGGTTGTCATAAAGCACTTCTTACACAGAAGACTCAAAACAGTCCTTTAGAGCCTCCTCGCTCTCATCCAACCATCTCTGTACTGTGTGGGTGGCTGCTGTCTCATACACAGGGACAAGGTGTACCAGGTTGTAATCAGATCTTCCCAGGGGAGAATGAACCGTATGCCTCTTTTGTGTTGGCAGGGTAGAGTCCAGGGATACATGATTAAAGTCACTTGAGATAAGGATAATGGCTTGTGGATATTGTGTTTGCAGTCTGCTGACCACAGAGTGGAGAGAGTCACAGGCTATATTTGCATTGGCCAAGGGGGGCATACACTGATATTGAGAATTCCCTGGGGTGGAAGTATGTGCCAAGGGTTACACCATCTGTTGTTCACAACCACTGCCAGTCCCCCTCCTTTCCTCTTACTGCGCTTCCTCATCCTGTCCGCCTACAGCAGCTGTAAACCAAGCAGTGCCACGTTCATGTCCAGAGTTAGCGGTGTCAGCTAGGTCTCCATTTGCATCATGATGCTACACTGCCGGAATTCAATCTGGTACTGGGTTAGTGCTGCTAGCTCGTCTATTTTGTTGGGGAGAGATCTTACATTCCCCATGATGATAGAAGGGAGAGATGGTCTGTACCATCTTATTCTCGGGTGACAATGTCCCCTCTCAGTGCACCACACGTGTCTCTTCATCCTCAGCTCACTAGGGATGTTGGGTCAGGCCACTGGCAGCAATGCTAACAGCTGATCTCAACTGTAAACAAAAGAGGCACATGCTGGGTCTCCAAACACGAGCGAAAAAAAAGTGAAAAGAGATGGCCAAAACTAGCACTAAATGGTAGTACATGGTGTCAGATTTTAGCAACTAAAATTAAATTAAAAGTAAAGAGAATAAAAAAATAGAAAATAAAGAAAGAAGCTCAGAAATGAGCAGAGCTATCCTAACACTGGGGGTGCCGGAAATAAATGGAATTAGCAGGAAATTGAGTGGCCTATAATTTTGATAAAACAGTCCTGCTTACATTGAATCATACCTGTTCTTTAAGTTAACATTATTAGTGAATGAAATGTCATTTTCTTATGTGGTTAATGTGCTGATAAGTAAAATTACCCCAATTGATGTTACAATCATATACATTCCATAAGCAGGATGCAGTAATGAGACTAGACTCTGCAATGCCCATCAGGACCCGAGCTAAACCTGCAGAGATGAAGACCATCCAAAATCAGTTACTAGCAACAAATAACGTCCATTTGTTATTGTGGTTTCTCGGGTGAGTTGTATATATCCTGCACTATCAAACTGTCAATCAAAATGATTTATGACCATGTTGTTTTATGATCAGTGTGCGATACAACTTACCATTCACCCATCCACCCCCCTACAGCCATATGACAATTAAATTAAAATAGGGGGATCCCCTTCCTCTGGATGCTGTATCTTTCAAAAATGACTCATAGTTAATTTTTACAGTAGTTTTCTTATGTGTCTTTTGTGACATAGAAATGTGTCCTATCCTATTGATTAAAACAACAAAGTTGTGAAAATATGAGTATCTGTGTAGCAATGTTGTGACCAAGCAAATGCAGGCCGTTTGATAGCAACGAAAGCGATGATTTAACACAGCACTCTGAATGTAACACAATATTACATTCAGAGGATAACCCCCAAGACTCAGATAGTACGTTCAATGATCTTGTTAGTGATAATTATCACCGTATTTAACGAGAGTCTGCATTTAATTAAGACAATGTTACATTCAGAGGATAACCCCCAATCTGAAAATAATTTAGATGGTATAGACATAGAAAAGTTGGTAGGATATAGAGGGGTTGTCAGTGATTACATGATAGTGGCATGACCTAAGTTCAACAGTCTTATGTTATACAGTTAATTTAATTTCAGAGGTGTATCGGACACAGATATGGAGTCATACATGATTAGCTTGCATAACATTCTGAGTGACATAGTCGACTTCTCTAGAACATTAGCTGAAATAGCAAAAATTTTAAGAGGGTCCAATCTCTCTTTTGATGTAACTGCTATACTGACTGCCTCAAACAATTACTCTTTGGAACAATTCATTAGCGGAGTCGGAATGGGGGTGCACGTAGAAAATTGTCTAACATGTCACATAATCAAATCATTAGGAAGAACAAAATTTTTTATTCTGTCCTGTTAATATTTCCAACAACCTATGCTTCACAATCTGTCTTGCACATCATCTTAGATAAGATATTGTAAATCAGACTTTTATTTTGAAAAACACAAGCTACCTGATACTTGGTCGCACAGTGTGATGTTAAAAAATATTGTAAGAACTGTAACAGATGTTATCATGTCAGTATAAAAGTCCAGTTGGAGTCTCTCTGTGGTCCTGACAATGATGGAAACTGTGGAGCAACAGAGGAGCTATACTAGCAAGGTGGAACTACAAGGTATGGGCTTTAATGCTGATAAGCACCCTCCTGTGTGTGTGTGTTTGTGCCTGTTAGCCCAGTGTGGCATAGATGGTGAACCCAAATGTGGCTAGAACGCGAGTGAGGAGGTCACCCACGTAGTTACTCTGAGAATGCTCTCATAGGAGTACTCATGGTAAGCTGGAAGTTGGTCTGGGCTGAAGGGGCGGTTGACTCAATGACTGAGCAACCTTGTTTGCTGTTTATATAGGAAGTGATGTGCTCATTTCCAATTCCTCTTGTGCATCACATGACTAGTGTGTGTGACACTACCCCCCCTCCAGGACCGTCACCAGATGGACCTGGCGATGGTAGTTCTGTATAAGGGAAGGGTCAATAATTAAATGGGCTGGGACCCAAGACTACTCCTCAGGACTATAGTCCTCCCAATCCACCAGGTACTAGGTGCCATGGCCCCGACGACGCGAGTCAAGGATCCAACAAACCATATATGCAGGACCACCAGCAATGATACGGGTAGGGGTAGGGGCAGGGGCAGGGGCAGGGGCAACCAGGGGAGAATAATAGACAGGTTTTAACAGAAATATATGGAAAATATATTAATACATAGGCAGGGAGCTGGAGCCGATAGGTGGCAGGGTTGATCCGGTGGGAGATCCTGTAGCATCTGATGTAATGTGACATGAGGCTCCTGGATTCTGTGTGGATATTGATGGGTTGAGTCAAGACAGACCATGTCAGGTACTTGGAAAAATCCCTCTGGAGAGTGCTGGTGGTGATATTGGCTGGTATAATGTTGGTTGGCCCGTTGGAACTGGCCTGTTGCAACTGCACTGTTTCGGACTGTAAAACACTGCAGCGGATAGTGAGAGCAGCTGAGAAAGTTATCTGTGTGCCCCTGTCCCCCATGAAGGACATTTTCCAAACTCGCTGTTTTAACAGAACCAGTAACATTGTAAAGGACTGTTCCCTCTTCTACCAACTCTTCTCCCTTCTACCATCTGGCAAACAATATCGAAGCTTCCATTCTTGTTCTGCATGGCTATACAACAGCTTTATACCACAGGCCATCAGGGCCCTGAACGTGTACAATCACACATTAATGCATATAAATTTCTAGTTCCTGGTTGACCAGCACATTATAGTGAACTAAAATAAGGATTTTATACTATTTATACTTTTAAAAATATCTATACTTTCCTTTTTTATACTGTTTTATACTCATTCTACACTCTGGACTCTCAATTAGCACCTGCACTTTACTGTAACCCTGTTTATTGCCAGTACAGGCACCCTAATGAGCAGTCATTGTTATAACTTTACACTTGCTCATTTTGGTGTTTCTATGCTGCTAACTGTCCTGTGCAATAAGAATATGATTCCAGTTCAACATATGCACATGTGCAATAATATGTATATATAATGCAATATTTTCATTTTGGTAAACTAAGTCTCACATCCCACTCAAATCCCCACTCCACAACATTGTCTATTTATTGTCTATTCATTATAGTGTTCTGTTGTCCCTGGAACTCTGTTCAAGGCTGCTTACTGCCTCCTGTGCAGTAATCATACCTATAGGGCAGTGGTTCCCAAACTAGGGTACGCAAGAGGCTGCAGGGGGTACGTGAGGGGGGGGATCACGAATTCAAAAAGCCTAAATTTGCGCTAATACAGTTTGATGAGGCTATTAAATACATGTGTATATACTACCCTCTGGTGTTCAGCAAAAAAATTGCACTGACAAAATACATGGGCGTGACTTGCCCAATTGACTAACAACTGACTCTTGAAGTTGCCTCCAAGCATTCAGTGCAGTGCCAAAATGGACAAATGGTTAACAAGAAAAATTGCGTTACCACCGAAACACCAGCCACTACCACCAATCAGCTCATATCTGAAGATGCATTTGCCAAGTGATTGTTCAACAACATGTTCGTCAGATTGGGATGCTAGCACGGATGTATCTGTGGTTACTAGCCAAGTGGCTAGCATAGCTGGAGACAGTCATGAGGAAAGTGATGAAGGGTCTTATGCGGAGCCCCAAAGTGGGAGAAAGCATGTCACCTCGGACTGTAACACAACCTCATCAAAGAAGGGCAAATATGATGACAATTATATTTCGCTGGGGTTCACACGTATAAATATTGGTGGATTTTCCCGGCCACAATGTGCTAATTGTGCAAAAGTATTGTCTCACAACTCAATGAAACCTTCACTATTGCGCAGACATTTAGAGACAAAACATCCTCATTTGAAAAATAAACCAAGATAATATTTTGAGCGACAGCTAAAATCACTTTCAACAAGTAAAACCTGCATTCGAGTGCCAGATCCTATAAATAAAAACAGTCCACAAGCATCTTACATGGTCAGTTACAGAGTGGCTAAAACCAACAAACCACACACTATTGTGGAGGACCTCTTTCTCCCTGCTGCTTTAGATATGGTATCTGGGATGATGTTGGGGGAAAAGGCAAAAAAGACGATACAGTCCATTCCATCATCAAACAATACTGTCTCACGGCACATCAATGCAATGTCAGAAAATGTTTTACAGCAGCTACTTCAGTGCATACGCCACAGTGAATTTTACGCAATACAACTCTTTGTATATGTGCGCTACATTCATGAAGGAACTATCAAGGAGGACATGATGTTCGGTTGCTGCGTTGTGCAATGAGATGGGCAGTGAGCATGAGACTTTATTACTCCACACAGAGGTTCACTGGCTATCAAGAGGGAAAGTACTGACCCGTTTCATTGAGCTGAGGGATGAACTTAAAGTTTTCTTCAGTAACCATTTCTTTGAGCTGTCTGAACATTTGCATGATGAAGAGTACCTTACGTGCCTGGCTTATCTGTGTGCTATATTTTCTTGTCTGAATGAACTCAATCTCGGATTACAAAGCATTTCTGCAACCATATTCAATGTTCAAGATAAAGTTGTGGCCCTGATAAAGAAGGTAAACCTTTGGAAGAAGTGCATGGACACAAACAACACAATGTCTTTCCCGTGCTGCATGATTTTCTGTGCTCAAATTATCTCACACTATCAAACAGTGTAAAGCATGACTGTAACATGCACCTTGAGGAGCTGGCGGCGCAGTTACGCCGATACTTCCCAGAGACGGATGGGTCAAATGATTATATACGTCACCCATTCACCACCGTGCCTACTTCTTTATCAGTGTCTGACCAGGAGAGCCTAATTGAGATCGCCACAGATGGATCTCTAAAAATTGAATACGCTCAAAAGACCCTGGCGGATTTCTGGATAGGACTGCGCACTGAACAGCCTGCACTGGCTAAGTTCTGTTTAATGAAAGTTCACATCCAGTCTTTATGTTCTCGACAAAATGGTTAATTCTAATAAATCTTTTGATACACTGCTAGTATTAAGTAGTAAAGTTCGTGATTAAAATTGTGCCATTAATAAAATATATTAATAAATTCATTTGGTGGTGAGAAATAATTGACTGTGCAGTATTAATTTTTATGCATGTGGTATTGCAATCTATTAATAGACACTAATTAAGAGTCGTTGGTAGCAGGGGGTATGCAGCTGAGGCTGACATGTCTCAAGGGGTATGTGGCTGGAAAAAGTTTGGGAACCACTGCTATAGGGTAATACTTATCACTCCAGAAGGTTTATGTAATGTCCACACTTCCTGCCTATTTATTGTCCATCCACTGGCATACCTCAAAAGGACAGAGCACCATGGTGGTGGAGGAGTGAAGGTTGTGGGACAGCTCAGCCCACATGAGGTAGCAGGCCCAGGAGAATCTCAGAAAATGCTTCAGCTGTTGGTTGGTCCACTCCATTAGTCTGTGGGCGGAATCCTGAGGATAGACTGCAAGTGAATTGAGGCCCTCTGTCTAAGATGATGTGCCGGGAACCCATGCAAGCGGATTACATGCTCTAATATTAAATTGGCCGCAGTCTTGGCAGAGGGGAGGCCGGAAAGAACCACCGGGTGAACAGCCTTGGAGAACTAATCCTTGATGTTAAGGTTGGTGTTCTTTGAGATGAGGAGGCAGTACAAGCGCGGGGTCAGCCTGGGGGCTGTTGGATTCGTGTTGGCATCAGCCTTGGTGTTCTTTGACCCCGGGTGATAAGAGAGATGGAAATGGAACTGTTTAAAGAACAGAGCCCACCGTGCCTGTCTGGGGTTTAACTGCTTGGTGTCGGGAGAGTAGGAGGTGATTATAGGATAGTGAGGAGAATTTGAATCTTCTAAATGTGATTGATGTTGAGGGTTAAAGAAGCAGTTTGAGAAGTGTTGGGGTTGTTGGCCAGGGGTTGACCATCAATGGCGGAGATTTGAATCGCCTAAGATGATGCCTCTATCTCCAACCCAAGTTGGGCAGCATAAGTGCAATCGATAGCTTCCAAGATGGCGCCAGTGTGTGTGGCTTGCCGTCTGCGTCTAAGTCTCCCTTTGTCAGCTGTGTTCGTGTCGATACTATT
>JBBJLS010000155.1:13704124-13714241 GCA_037577275.1 Bryconaethiops microstoma | reverse complement strand
TATATATATTACTCTGATCTTTTGCTATTAAACATTACAGTGAGTACCCTTAGTTATTGTTCCTTGCCTGTGTCTTTGTTTCAACCCCATGGATTATCTTATGTTTTCTGCTTGACCCTAACCCCTTGCTAGTGTTTTTCTTTTGTGTCTGTTTATTAAACTTGGGCATTTTGCACTTACATCTTGCCACAAATGCCATCATTACAGGATCTCCCAATGAGCACAGAAAGCAATCAGGTAGTAGATCCCACTTCTCATCACCCAAATGCTAGAGAAAGTTGTGGCATCCATTAGAGTAAAAAGCACATATCTGATTGATGCTACAGTCATTCTGAAGAAGAACTGGCCAGACATACCCTTCTATCCACACTAATACTGCTAACTGAACTTTGGTGATAGTAGTATAATTCTTTGAAGATGCGTTTCATTAATCAATAATGCATGATTTTGCTACAAAAGAAGAAACAAACAAAAGGAGTAAAATATAGTAAAGTGTTTTCTCACTGTGCTGAAAAAACTAAGACCACACAGTACAGTGGCCTAGTTGAGGCACTGAACTCTATTCCAGCTGTGACGTTATTTGAAAATAGTCCATGTGGGAAGAAATCATTCCTGAACATTGTGTGTACTTTCCATATTTATGCAAGGAGCACGTTTTATTGTATCAGTAGAGAAATGTCATGTGTAATGTAGTGTAAGAACATATAAGTTTACAATATTAATGACTGGAAAAATATTTATCACATGTAATTGATAAAATATTGATCACTTTCAAGAGGATTGAATACTTTTGAAATGCACAATGTATATAATGTGAAAAATATTAAGATGCTTTGTACTAAAAGTGACCTTAATTTTAAGTAATATTTAATTTATGATTTATTGTGAAATGAACCATTCTAAAAGGTATTTCATATAGTTATTACATTAAATGGTTACAAGCGTGACCAGGTGCTTGCAACATTGCATTAGGATAATTTTAAGATAAGCATTTTGCCAAAATGTATTTGTAAAGACCATATTCATAGCAGAGAGGTATACACAGGGCAAAATAGTACACTCTTGAAAACAGAGGTACCAAAATGTATTTGTGCAGTCAACCAACCACTTTAGGTTCCCTGCTATGAATGGGTCTTTGGAGAACCATTTTGACAGATTAGATGTGTGACTATAAAGAAGCTTTTTTAAATTTGGAACAGAACTATTAAATTGGTAAAGAACATTCACATGTCCACATCTCTTTATCAAACATGGTTCTTCAAGGAGGCGAAAGTTTCTTCAATAGTATTGGTCAAAGAACCAATAGTGGCACCTTTTCTTAACAATGTACATTAAGAATAACAGATATACAACACTTTTACCATCATCTGTGTTACATATGCTGACCCAGGATACATATTAACATTAATTTGACATTTTGTATATTTAAAAAAATGGCTATATTTAGCCAGTAGTGTGATAGTGTGACACCTGGTTCCTGTGACTACCATTGTGAAGAAAATCTAAGTTAGTACAATTTGACATTTCTTGTAAAACCACTGTCAATGACTGACATGTTTTATAGCTTTAATTCTATTGTTTTTGCTGCTCTTACCTTTGTACTGTTCACTTTCTTTTGTAACAATGTATATTTCCTAATTGTGGGGCTAATAAAAGTTTATCTTATTTTGTCACAACAGAGCTAACTAACTTAGAGATTACACTTCTTTTTTTCCCTGAATGTTTCAAAAATTGTCCAGTGGATTCACATCTCCCCCTTGCTGTCTTTGCTGTTGCTGAGTGGGTGAAAACTCCACTAGATTAAGTAGGGTTTCCTCAGGGGATTTCCGTTCTCTCTCGTGCCTGTTTGTGTCTCTACTACTTGCCTTGGAAGTGATGGTTTGGCCACGGAACAGTTGAGCCTGCTGCTGACATAGTCCAACCTTGCTGAGTAGTATAAATATGTCACCACGAAAAGCTTTGGTAAAGATTGCATATAGGAAAGGATTAGCACAGGAGTTTAGTGGATAGAATAGCACCAGCAGTATTTTAGAGTTAGACATAGTTATGAGTGGGTGATCCAGCACAGCAGACATGGCATAAAAAGAGATGGGTGCCACGCAAAGAAAGTCTGTGAAAATTAGTACAGCCATGCGCTTGGCTATGTTGGCGTCTTTGCTGGATGAGGTGTATGTAGGGTTATGTACAGCACAGTATATCTTGATGTAGCAGGCACAGATGACCATAAATGCCACAATGTTAAGGATAAGCAAAAAAAGAATGTAAATTTGGTCCACTAGGGTATGGGTATCCATGGGCAAACAAATGCTGACTTTCTGGTAGCTGCTAACCCCTAATACAGGCATGAGGGCCAGCAGGAGGCAAAAGAGCCAGCCAATAAACATGATGGCACAAGCATGGGACAAACATAGTTTACGATCTAAGCGCATTGCGAAATTTATGGCATGCCAGCGCTCTATTGTGATAATGGTCAATGTATAAACTGATAACTCGCTGGCAAAGACAGAGAAAAACCCAGCAAGGGTGCACCCTGATCCTGTCTGCCAGTCAATAGCGTGATTGTAGTACTCTGACTGTGTATAAAGATCCACTGAGGCAATAAGAAGTAAGTAGATACCCATGCACAAGTCAGCAAAAGCCAAGTGGCACATAAGGAACCTGGAGACAGAGAGTTTATAGTGACTGGTGAGTAGCACAAAGAGCACCAATAGGTTCCCCAGTATAGATAACAGACTGACAAACCAAACTGACACTCTCAGGAAACTGAAGCCCATGATGTCTTCACACGGATTGAACTCATCAGGAGCTGGGGAACATGCCACTGCCTCTCCATCCTCACACACAACATAGTCATAACGACTGATAAAGTCCTGTCCAGTGTCTCCCTGGGGGTTTTTCAGGTTGTCCCCAAAGCCCATGTCACGGTCAGGGTGTTCACCAAAAAAAGCATGGTAATTTAAGCTACTGTGGAAGTCCTGCTGCTCATAGGTCTCCATAAATAGAATGTCACGTGAGTCAATCCCATGGTCTATACTCCCATGGAGAGCTGGCAGTACTGATCTCTTATTATGCTGGTTGTACATGGCAGTCAAGTTACAAATGATATACTCCAGAAACCTGTTATTGACAGAAAGAGGAAAGGTTATTTCACCAGCAATATGACTTAAACTACTTTTTGAAGAGTATGGAGGCCACTAAAAAGTAAAAAAGTTAAGCAAATAGTCTAGAACTGACTGTTAGTCATTCTGCCAAAATCTATCACCAGTCTAATAGCAAGCATATCAAAAAGTTTCTCTCAATATACATACAAATTTAAACTACAAACCCTTTTGTTTTCTTAAGATTCTTGAAAGCACAGCAGTGGCTTGGATAGGTCAAATCGGCACTGATCAGTTGCCTAAATGTTCTGACTGGAGGAAGTTTTTTGAGGGCCCAAACATTCCGAGCACTGAGTTCTCTGAGTGACTCTAGGCCTCTTGTTGGAAGAGAGATGACGCCAGAGTCTGAAACATCACTGCAAAAAAATGAAATTAGAAGGTTCAGATAAGGATCAAGACAGAGAGGCACTCAGGTTGTTTATTCTGGTTATGTGTCTATGTAGCGCACAGGACAATCTGTAGATTCTTGTTTTAATGTGGGTATAGTTGATGACTAACTTATAAAACACACTGGGGCAAGGAAAATTTATATTTTGTGACAAACACTAAAAAAGTTAATGAATAATCGTAAATGTACCTAATGTAAAAAGTAAACCTAAAATAAACTCTAAACAGCTGTGAAGCACAAGCAATAAGACCTTCTGAATTTTCCACAATCAACTGTTCTATCTTCTATGTGTATGTAATCTTCTATGTAATCTATGTGTACTTAAAAGAGTAAAGAATATATATTTTTTCTTGTATCTAAAATAATAAAGAACAGAAGACATGTAAATAGCCAGAAAGATATTTTCATCTTTCAGTTATGCCCTGTTAACAGATCGAGGTATGGGGAAAACGTTTTCAGCCTAGGTTCTGATTTTGTCATTTTGAGATAGTTAGTCAGTGACTCATGGTTTTGATTTCATCCCCGACAGGCTCCTGAGAGGCCTTGTTATTAAGTTATTAGAAAACTATTTCAGCACACCATATAAGTATGACTGCAGCCAAAATGCTGTTCTGCATGAAGCTTATCACACATTGATGGGATAATGGTGGGAACTTCAGTTCTATTTCTAAGTTACATTTAAACACTTTTCATGGTATTCACCTTATTAATTTTATAAAATGTGTCTGCTTAGGTAAGCAAGCCAAAAAAGGAAAATCAGATGATCAATCACAATTTCAATTCAGTGTCTTGACTAGCTCAAACCCAAAATAATGAACAAATTATGAAGAGATAGAAACTGCACTCATTTTAAATGAAATAATGCCATAATACACTTATATTTAAGATTTCAAACTAAGTAAAAATGTGTGTAAAACCAGTCTAAAAGGCCCATGGATAAAATGCAAAAGATTCAGTTCTGAAAAGCAAACTAAGCAAAAATAATGAAGCACCTTTAATTCAGAACATTTGTTCTTGTCACGACAAAGGAGCAGCCGATTCACCGGTGTGGCGTGATGGAAGAATCCAGACGCGAGAGCAAGAGCGTTGGTAAGTCACGCAGTTTGCTCTAAGAACGCTCTATTACTGGAGTAAAGATTCCCATGGGAATCTGCATTCTCACACACACTCACAAGATCTGATAAGGACTGTAGTATGCACGATACGAAGATCTGAGAAGCGGTTGGGTTGAGGGTGAAGACTCAATGACTGAGCATGGATTACCTGTAATACCTGGCTTATATATCATGTGACACGCTCATTATATATCATGTGACACACTCCGATTGCCCTTGTGCGTCACTTAACCTGTGTGCGTGACATAACCCCCCCACAATATTGTAAACCACCCGGGCACCCAAGATCATTCTTTGGAACCGTAGCCTTCCCAGTCCACAAGGTGCTGAGTGCCCCTGCCCCTCCGACACAAATCAAGGATGCGACAGACGGTATAAACCAGGCCACTGTCCACTATCTGGGGGGGGGGGGGCAGGAACCTGGGGAGACATAGGGGAAAAGAGAGATATGAAAAACTGGATGGACCCGGGGCACGGTAGGCAGCTGGAGCCGGTAGATGACAGGGTTAATTCTGTGAGTTATTTTATAAGGTCCAATAAACCGGGGGGGAAGTTTCTTTGAGGGGGTGTGCAGGTGCAAGTGCTTAGTGGATAGTCATACCCTGTCACCAATTTGGAACAATTGTCCCAGAGGGTGCCGACGGCAGTGCTGCCTAAGGTACTGATTGTTAGCCTTTACATTCTTTGACCCTGGACGGTATGAAAGTTGAAAAATAAACTGTTCAAAAAACAGCACCCACTGCGCCTGCTTCGTGTTAAGCTGTTTAACTTGATGGATGGATAGCAGGATTTGATGATCAGTCCAGACCACAAATGGTTCACTGCCATCCTGGAACCAGTGACGCCACTCTTCCAGAGCCCACTTGATGGCCAACAGCTCATGGTCCCCTACCCCGTACTGCTGCTGAGTGAAATAAAATTTTCTGGAGAAGAAACTGCAGGGATGCAGTTTCTGGTCTGGACCTCACTGGGAGAGGATGGCTCCTACGCCCACATCAGAGGCGTCCACCTCCACAACAAATGATTTAGTCGGATCTGGGTGAAGGAGGACGGGAGCTGAGGTTAAGAGCAGGCACAGACGATGGAAGGCCTGGGCAGCTGAAGAGTCGAGATGGAAAGGCTAACTTGATGGCTTGGTGAGAGCGGTCAGAGGTGCCGCAAGAGAACTGAAGTCCCGGATTAACCTCCTATAGAAGTTTGCAAAACCCAAGAAACATTGGAGCTGCTTAAGCATTTTGGGTAGAGGCCAATTACACACAGCATCCAGTTTCTGGGGATCCATGGCCACATCTTTAGGGATGATGACAAAACCCAAGAATGTGGTGGAACACTGGTGGAAAGCGCATTTTTCCAACTTACGGTAAAGTTTGTGGGCCGTCAGCCTCTGTAGCACCGCTCAGACGTGCTGGATTCAACTCAGTTCAATTTTATTTCATTTATATAGCGCTTTTTACAACCAGGTTGTCACAAAGCAGCATTACAAAGTCCAGGTCCCCTAGTGAGTAAGCCAAAGGCGACCTGGTTGTAAAAAAAAACTCCCTCAGCTGGTGGAAGAAACCTCGGGAGGAACCAAGACTCAAAAGGGGAACCCGTCCTCCTCAGGTCGACCGTGTGACAGAGGGCTCTGTCTAGCTCACCATAAATTGTTTGTCTGAGTTACTGCTACTACCGCGGGGGTGCACACCCAACGTTATTAGCAGGTTTAGAGTAACACACATATACATAAACACACACGCTCACATTGTTTTTCTTCTTGTCGCTTTACATAGTTTCACTTGGTAACATAAACATACACTTACTTGTTGGAGCACTTTGCTTTTGTCTGTCGTGTGTGTGTTTTTGTCTCTCCATCCTGTAGTCTGTTTTGGTGTGGCCATTGTGTGTGGGTCCCTTTGCTGTTTCAGCGTTTGGTTGGGAAGTGTGGATGCTGTCCATAGAAGTTGTTCAGCATGTCTGGAAGTGCGGCCTCACCATCACAGGCAGGTGGAAATGCTCTGTAGTGGTGATGGCTTGGATGCCCTTCTACATGTGCCATACATCCCCAGTGTCCTTGAAGTGGCTGTGCAGCTTATGCAGCAAGTCTAGATTTCTAAAACCTGACTTTGCAATTTCCTACGCTACACTACCAAGCTGGACTGTGTTGTTTTAGGTAATCAAATCTAAGTGGGCAGGAAGTGACACGAATTTGCCACCATTCTAATGTTAACTCGTTGCACAACAACTCACTAAATGTCTGTATCTTGACAAAAACTAGCTGTGCACCATACTTTCTCATTAGGTTTGATAGATTTTTGCAAATGTTCTGAAAAGCTTGTCCAATCTTGCAACAGATGCTTGGAAATTACCCATTTGTGGGCAGGGCATCAATAGGTCAGTTAACAACAAAATCCACAGAACCAATGTAACCTTAGATACAATTTATTGTTTATTACTTTTTATTTTGTATAGTGTTAATAATCATTGATGCGTTGCACCATATCCAGTCCAGTGTAACTGGACCCTGTTGACCCTGTAGTGACCATTTATGCATTGTGTGCACTGGATACACATGTCCCACTACACTGTGAGTATATATGTTGCATGTCTGTGTGTGTCTCCTTTCAGCCTAGCCCATTAACTGGCTAAAGTGCCTCAGGGGCAAACCTAGGCAGCATCTCCACGCCCACGCTGAGAACAGGCAAGAGAAATTTAAAAAGTGTAATTTATTTAATTATTTTTCTCAACAAATTTATGTCACCATGACAGCAAGAGTTTGCATCTTTTTCTCTCTCTCCCTCTCTCTATCAAAAGTGAATGAGTGGTGGCATGTAAGTGAGCGACAGCTGGTGCTGGTGCGTGAGTGAGCTGTTTATATTTCTTTTTTCTCTTCTTTCTATTCTTTCTTCTTTGTTTGTTTAGGTGGTGATATAGTTTGTGCAGGGTGTTGGGGGGTGGTAGGATCAGTGTGTTTGAGGTGGTCGGCTGGCATTTTACTGGTCACTATGGTGACTTTTTCACACCAGCATCACATTAAATTGTCCCTGAGGGGACCTGCTCTGTGGAGGAGTGTGTTCTGGCTGTGGGTGAAGTTGTGGGGTGTGGCAGTATCATGTCTGCATCCAGAATAAACGGCGCTGTGGTGGTTTTCTTAAACAGTGTAGAAAAAGTAAACATGGTGCTGCAGATTCAGGAGGATGGTATGGGAGCAGGACAGAATGCACCCGCGTCCAGGGCCAGACAGTGTAAGTTCAGAGGGGCCTTCGGCTCCTGACGCACAGGCCACAGCTCAGGGGTTTGAGGTAGTAGCTGAGCGCATTGAAGATAAGGTAGACACTATTAAAGAGGAACAATCGGTGCTTTCTGCTGAGATGGAGACTAATCACATGGGGAGTGAAGCCTGTGTGGCACCTGTCACTATGGTGGAGGTAATCTTTATTGGGTTGGAGGGAAGATGTAGATTTTGCAGCAGAAGAGGCCTATTTTAAGGCACTACATGTGACTGAGGCAAGGGGTGCGAAGCATGAGGAGGATGACATGGTATGCAATGTGGTGTACGATTCTGATTCGGATCTGCCTGAGGCTAGGGGCAGGCACAGCCATATGAATACTCATTCATTCCTTAAAATGAGGTCATTTCTTCAAAATACCGAAACTATGAAGGGCGTCATGATAGAGGACTACTTCCCAGACCAGACACTGTTCCTTGATACAGTCCGTTATGAGGTCTGAAGGAAATGACCAGTTTACTATTCAGGAGACCTACAGATGCCAAAACTTAAATTGGAACTGCAGAATGAGGACGGTTTTGAAACATCTTAGCCTCACTGTGCTCCTCGCCCTAATACCTTTTTGGTGCTGCCTCATACCATAACTTCTGATGAGCGTCTTCAGGGTCGGTTCTTTAAATATGAATGGTGCTCAGGATGCGAACAAGAGGGCGTTGATTTTTTTATCTTTGTAAACAAAAGCAGGTTGATATTTTATTACTGCAAGAGACACAGTGATAGGGCTGGAAGATGGAGTCGGGGAGCAAAATTCTTTTTACTCATATGAGCACTACTAGAGATGGGGTGGCTGTTCTGTTTGCAAGAACACTGTTACTGGTCATTGTTGAAGTAAAGCATGTGATTGAGGGGAGGTTTATGATTGTGCTGGGAAAGTATGAGCACTTTTGGATTAATATTGTGAATGTTTATGCTCTAGTCATTGGTGCTGATAGAGTTGATTTTTTTAAAAATGTCAGATTGCTTTTACAACACTGCTCTTCTAAAGAATATTTACTTGTGGGTGGAGACTTTAACTGCACAGAGGATGATAGGTTGGACCGAAACCATACACTGCCCCATTGCTCCATCGCAGCAGGCGATACATCCGCTGTCTTGGGCCCACAGCAATCTATCCTCTCTATCTCTGTCCTCTCTCTGCTCCTCTATTCTATCTTCCTTACTCTCCCTAACTCCACTAACCCCTGTCCATCTTCAGCGGAATTAGCTACCAATGTCCTTTTCTCATCTCTCCACAGCTCAACTGATCTACTCTGTCCCTTGTCTTCCTTTGCCTACCAGCCAGAGACCAGCTCATGCCACCCAGTTTCTTGGATTCTCACTTCTCTCTCTCGAGGATGTGTCATTGCTCCTGATGTCTAGCAAACCCACTATGTCTCCGCTTGACCCTATCTGCTCCAGATGACATCTTTGGATCTAATCGCACATATCGCCTACATCATGAGTGGCTCCTTAACAACTGGCCATGTCCCATCTGCTGTCAAGTCTTCAGTGGTCACACCAATTCTAAAGAAACATATGCTGGACAGATATCAACAACTACAGACCAGTATCTCTTCTCTCTTTCCTTTCCAAAGTCCTGGAACATACTGTTTATAACTCAACATCTTTCTTTCTCAAAACAGGCTTCAGGAACCTACCCAGTCCGAGTTCAAGGCTGTGCACTCTAAGGAAACTGCACTACTAGCCATCTTCGAAGAACTTCATGCAGCTAGATCAGCCAGCCTGTCTTCTACTCTGATTCTTCTTGACCTTTCTGCAGCCTTCAACACGGTTAACCATCAGATCCTCCTGGCTATTCTCTCCAGCCTTGGGATTTCGGGCACAGCCTGGCAGTGGTTTGCATCCTACCTTAATGACCGGAAGTACCAGGTAGCATGGCAGGCCTCCCAGTCTCCCCCCGCGAATATTATCCATTGGTGTTCCACAGGGCTCAGTCCTTGGACCACTTTTCTTTTCTCTATACAGTAAACCCCCGCTCCAAAAGCACCCGCGTAACGTGAAAAAACGTGAATGAATGATATGGTAAAAAAAATGCCTACAATTTCTATTTTTATAGTGTAAACCCCAAATATGCCCCGAAAAATGCTCCCAAAACACTTTTTCATTTTAAACTCAGCTTAATACATTACCCTTAAAAAATGTAAAGGTAAACGCGTATCCATACTGTATAGTGTACACTGAACTGCTGTT
>JBBJLS010000155.1:13670452-13684323 GCA_037577275.1 Bryconaethiops microstoma | reverse complement strand
GTATGCAGTAAATATTTGACACCAAAAGGGTCATCACAATACCAGATTCTATTTCTACACACACCCTCCTTTTTTCCCCAGAGATACCGTGATTGACAGATTGGATGACAGACTGACAGGTCATATATTTTGACAGGATACAATAGCCGGCGGTCACACTTTTCATCCTTCACACCTCACAACTGAGGTACCATAAATTTGACAAGCTATTAATAAGTAAGCTATTAATTCTCATTATTTAGGAAAGCACTATGTTCTACTTTGACTGGAGAGGGAGGTACACAAACTTAACATACAGTACTTTAATAAGAAACTATAACAAGCAAAATAATAAATATTTTACAGCATAAGTCATGGCTGCAAAAAATGAAAAGTAAAACAAAAGCAATGCTCTCATGCTTACCGTTTGATATTGTCATTGGTCTTCTAATCAAGTCCATTTGTGGGTGGTAAGCAGCAGTTACACTCCTCTCAATGGACAGCATTTTACAAAGTTTGCTGTTGATCTTAAATAAAGAAATTAAAGGCATATTACAGTTACATATTGTATTAAAACAAGCTGTCAAACTTATTAGAACAACAACAAAATGTAAAAATGACAGCTTACATGATTTACAAACTCCCGTCCTCTGAGAGTATGCGCTGGGAATAGCCATGTCTATAAATGTACAAATGTGTACAGAGGTTTTTTTTGCCACTTCTACTGCAGACTTTGTCTTCTGAGGAAAGGCCTCCACTCATTTGGAAAAATAGTCTTTTGCTGTTAAAATATATTGATATCCCGAGGATGTTTTTGGAAGTGGACCAGTGGCATCAGTTCCAGCGAGTTCCCATACAACAGATACCTAGTGATAATATAAAGCAACATTGCATTAAACTGAACAAATACTGCAGTGCATTAATAAAATATAGTGTATTACAAAATATGTTAACCATGATGCAATCCAATGTTTTAACTGCACTCAGCTGAGGTCCCACTCTGACATTTATCACATTCAGAGACCTGCAACAGTGTCAAATAAGTTTCATTTAGAGATACTTTAATACTTTAATAGTAACACACTAATTGCATCATCATCATCCTAATGAAGATTTTTTAAACTTTATATACCCACCGTGATTGCTGAATTTTGAAGCATATTTTCTGAGGCTTTGCCTCAGTCCTTTACTCAGCTCTGGTGGGTATGACCCCGTGGAAAGGTAACTGAAAATCTCCTCTCACCTTTTTTCAATGTTTTAAGATATTCTCAAAAAATTTTAATAAAAGTTTTAAATCAAAGTTTTAAAGTTCAACATTACATGACAAATAACTGGATGCTATAGTGCATCTGTAAGAGACCTTGCTCCACTTACAAGTAGTATGTAAAGAAACGTGTTTAACTACATGGTGATATCTGCAGTGAGATTTATTCAAACTGTATTTAAATTAAAGATGCATGGCAACAATAGTGCTGATAATGTTCAACAACTTCCCTGCTATCGATGACGTGTTGGATTTAATAAAAATCAAGTAACATTATATGTTTCTGTTTGGAGCAGATGCGCAACATGCCTAAAGTATCTTGCTGAACTCACAATAAATGACTACAGAAAACTATAGCAAAAATTCACTTTCATACAGTGCAAATAAGTTTTTTTTGACTGAACTGCTCTCAAACTGTAGCTGTATAACAAATGCGCAGTAAAAATGGTTCTAATAATGAGCAATTACTTACCTTTAGTTGGTGGTATGCTGAAATTATAGACGAGAGCAAAACAAAGTTTATTGCGTGCGCAACATAGTGTGTTTTTGTACTGCGCATGCACATTAGCCCAGAGTATGCCAATCTGATAGGTATGATGAAATGTCAGAACACCCCGACTTGGCCTCTTCCCATCCAGGTGTCATTATTCCAGGTAAAGGATGCACACGTACTTGGCTGATCGCATAATGTAAAAGAAAATGTGATTCATCAGACCTGGCCCCCTTCTCCATTGCTTTATAGGCCAGTTCTGATGTTCACATGCCAAACTGGAGGTGCTTTCAGGGGTGGACAGGTTCTCTGAGCTTTGGATGACCCTCTGGCTGGTTCACTGGTAGTCCTTCCTTGGGGTCTCTGATCCACATCACTGGGCTTTGGATGCCCCTGTCAAGAGTTCACTGGTTGTCCTTCCTAGGACCAATTTTGGGTGGTAGTAACCACTGCATACTGTGAACACACCACAAATTTGGAGGCATTTTGGAGACACTCTGACCCAGGCGTGTAGCCATAACAATTTGCGATTTGGAACTTGTCAAAATAAACATTTTGTTTCTTCTGTGTCATTATGTCATTTTGCTCTTCCAGCAACTCTGAAATTTCAGGTTAGGTTTGTTACAGAATCTGATTGGATTAGTTTTGTTCCCTCTGCATTTTCAGCTTGTATTAGATAGCGGTTTGTGTTGGGCTATTTTTTCCCTGATAATAGTAATTTTTATCCAGGGATGGAAGAACGAAAGCGACAGCTGACTAATTAAATGCATGAAAGTTTATGCACACCTCACCTGCAAGATTAGGTGTGGATGCACCTTTGGAACTCTTTTGGGGGCTCTTCTATGTTAAGGTTTGCTTCCCTTTAGGCCTTTCGAAGTTCTTTGTCCTCTTATCTACAACGCAAAGCAGCATGAAAAGCGGATTGAAAAGCTTTACCATCTGGAGCTGTCCACGTGTCCAATCTGTTTAAGAGATGCACGCACTGGGTAGACCACACGCTCACACTAGTGAAGGGATGAGGAAACCTCCACTGACCCCAGGGCAACACACACATTTACCCTCAATGCATAAAATGCAGTATGGTCAAAATACAAGTGTGAGGTCACAGAAAAGGACATATGGGGTTTATATGACCCACTTACTGTGTGAAATGTTTATCAATAGTAACTCTTTAAATTGAGTATAATCTACATTTTATTGTCAGTCGTCATTAATTTATTGTCAGTCATCATAATTTAAACTCAGGCTATGTGCTTAAAGTGCTATATGTAAAAGAACCATTAGGCTAGGCTAATATTAAGTATAAGACTATTTTTTTTTAGCAAAGTCTTTAAGCTAACAAAATGAGAAGCTTCAGTAAAGATCACTGGCCATATGGAACAGAGCTTTATTTTTTGGACATATTTTGATTAAGAGATCTGTGAATTTTACCGCGGTAGCAAAGATATTTATTTCACTCTGTGAGAAAAAAGCTTGTGGGTAACACTTGTGTTTTGCGCCACTTTAGGGAGCTATAATTTAGGGGATGTGTGTCTCTGTATTAGCTTGACTAGTGCATTTAACTGAAACTCTTCAATTATATTAAGAGCATCACTGTTTTTGCAAAAGGAGCTGCAGCCTAATCACTGGGCATGACTGCGATGTAAAATGTAATTCCGTAAAACTGCTGTCTGACAGCTCTAATATCACATAGAGAGAAATGGGAGCGTGGAGCTGCCATCCAGCAGTTTGTTTAGTAAACCGACAGATGCCACCTCTTTCCATCAGAGTAATCCTCATATGAGAAAGGGGCGGGGGATGGGGGCGAGAGGATGGAGAGCTGCAGTGCGTTCTGTACCTCCTCTCCTCCCCCACTTCATCTTTCTCACATCGCTCTCTTTGGTGGCATCGTTTTATTTCTCTGCAGTGCTCCACTTGTCATCATCCAAAGCTGGCTCTTTTCGCGTTTCCTAAAAGGGGATTTCTGTTTTCTGTGGGAAAAATGCCTCTGTGCTCGAACACCGATTGTGAGCTCTGCAAAGGATGCTGCTCACCATCCTCCCACTCCTCCTCCTTCTCTTCTTCGTCTTCATCACCCTCAACGGCAGCCATGGGGACACGTCTTCCAAACCCGGATATATACGGATTGTTTCTTGGTCTTTTAATCTCAAGGGACAGAAAGGTGTTTATTGCAGGTATATTGGTTTCAGTTTGGCTGTCAGTAGGCATGTGGTGTTCCAGCCTTATTTCAGCATTGTTCACTAAAAAGCCTCGCTTTACACTTCTTTTGTGCACACTTTAGACGTTTGATTGTATACTTTTGTAAATTCATAAAGGGTTCTCATTCGAATGCAGGGTTCTAGTGACAAAGGTCTTTTTGCCACAATATTTTGTTTACCCCTTCGTTGTGCAGGTGCTTTCAGCTGTCTCCATCTACTATACCTTCCTCCCTCCACCACCTCCATAAGACTAGGGGATGACCCCCCTCCTTACCTCCACTGCATTTTGCATGAGCTATCTGGGTCATTAGCATTTTAGCATATGCAAGACTTGACAAAGCTGCTGAGGGGAGCCAGATGGGCTCCTCTCTCCGTCATATTCTTCGCTCTCTCTGTCTCTCCTCTCACTCTCTTGGGAGTTAAGCAAAAAAGGAGGGTGCAATAGGGCCATCAAGAGTCTCTGACTCTCTCTCTTTCATACACACATTCTGCATTTCCTCTTAGGCCTTAACTGGACGGGAAGATGCTCAGCTTTTTTGGAGACGTAACACTTTGCACCAGTGCCTTTGAAAACGGGTAATGTAAGAAATCCCAGCTTCTTTGTGTCTCTCGCAGCTGTGTGGGGGTTTTGATGGTTTGTGAAAGATCTGTTCTGGCGTTGCTCTGTAGCTTGAGGATGTATGCTCTTTTTGTGCTGCGCACAGTGTTTGTAAGAGATTGCTTTAAAGATGGGTGGTGGATTCAGGCCTGCTTCTCTTCGTGTTCACAGCGGACCTTGATTTAAATGTCCATACAATTAAGGCACGCGGTGAATGCCAAGAGAGAGGGCGAATATCGTCAACTGAGGCTCTGATTGCTGGAGTGCTGGATGTTTAAGAGGGCAATGACACATCAAATTTCATTTTCGCGTCGTTCATGAAGTTCAGTCCACTAGATCCGTGCGTTTACGAAAGGACATTAAACTCAGTTTTCAGAGCCACCCTCCTTTACTGGGGTGTATGGTCGCTCTTAAGCTTTGAAAACCGTGCTAGCCTATGGAGCTCTCCCTCATTTTCGTTCTTGCTTTTGTGGACTTTTAGAAATCCTTTGTCACTACGGTTGATCCGCTTGTGTGGTCCATGCAAACAGTTTAGGAATAGCATTAAAACGAACAGTCATTGCAATGGCAAAAGTTTCATGTTCCCAAAGATTCATGATCTTAATGTCATTCTTTCTAGCTTGCCAATAAATGCAGACTTTGCAACGAAATCGGACATAAATTTTATTTATTGACACAGATATATTTTTGGAGCTCATGAGGGAACCTCTAACTGCACCAAAGAGGATGAAAATGGTTTAATCACTGAATTAATGCAAAACGATTAAGTTGCATTCAATAAAACGGTGCAGTACGGATGGAGTACAAAAAAGAAGTGATGTGCGGGCGATGAAGGACCGTTAGGAGATTAAAATGATTTATGTGGTAAAATAATTTATGTGGTAGTAAAAACTGACAGAAAATTAAGATAATACACGTCAGCCTGTATTCAGAGAAACAACGTGCATGTTTATATTTACAGGTCACAGTTACGTTTAGACCCACACAGCTAAACATTGGCCCTAAACAGACAGGCCTGCTACCTTATACCACAAAAGACCTACGAAAAATGCAGGATAAGCTGAGTTTATGTTCACAATGTGTTGCATATCTACCGTTTTCCAGAACACATTTAGAAGAACTGAAATCTCTGGTCGATGTTTACATTATTTTCCACCGACCTCTTCACCCACTGCTGACTTTGGTCTCAAGGTCATCTGTCAGGCTAATGGTATTGCTCTGCTTCTTTAGGAGTTGCAGTCTGAACGAAGGGGGCTGTAGTCCCGGCCTCGGGTTAGGTGGAATATTATTATGCAGCATTAACAGATAAGCCCACCAAGTCTTCAGGAAGGGCCCATTGTTTATTTATTTGATTTTACATTCAAGTGGGCCTTCACCCCACCCTATAAAACCAGTACTGATGCGGGTAAGCCTCTAGTGTGACCAACCTGCATCTTTATCTGTCAAAATGCCAGGGCCATTTTTTTGTCCCAGTCCCAAATTGACAATAGTCAAGTCAAGATACAATTTTCAAACCAGTTTATGCGGCAGTGAGGTTAGGAATAACACAGATGATAAACAGCAGCAGGAGAATGTCTTTCGTTTCTTCCTTGTTTGAAAAACACGATTTCTATTCAAGCATGTACAATACATATTTGTAGGCTTTTTAATTTACATTCTAGTTGTACATATATTTCTCCAGTTTAACCATTAGGTTTTCAAATCTGTAAATATCTTTCAGTTTTATTCATTCACAAGACTGCAATGTGTATTGTAATGAGAACAATGACAATCTAGATGAAGTTTTATTTGGTTATTTAATGTTTATATACATATACAAATATGAATATGGGCACACACATACGTATTCATGTTTTATAATGTGCCTTCAAAGAATTAAACAGGAGGAGAGGTTCATATTGTTTTTCGAATGCATATAGTGTTAAGCAAATTTAAATGTCTGAATGAAACAGGCAAGTGTGGGAGTAAAAGAAAAACTAAAAGAGAGAGAGATGCACCTTCCTCTTATTGGAAGGAGTAGCCAGCTGATGGAAGGCTCCCACACCACTGGGCAATAAACTTCAGGACATCCTGACACTCCGGACTGTGTGTGGTCTACAGGACGACACACAAACAGCAGCCAGTCAACATCCCACTAATGAAGGCTTGTCTGAAACATCATTAGCATTAATGCAATTTGTAAATCAACTCCCTACCGCAAAAAAATCAACTATAATGACATTTCATGAATGTGAGAAGTACCTTTATTTAAAAAACCTAAAAAGCAGAACACATACAGAATTAGGAAATAAATGTGCAGGTGAAGGACTGTATTGTGCAAAAAAAAAAAAAAAAACATGCTTCTCACCTTGGTAGCCATCAGGAATTTATTCCAGTCATCTTTGTTGGCTGCCAACCCTGGTCTTTTGAACTCAATTTTATTGCGAAGGACCGGGTAACCTGCAGACCACCAAAAAGAGAAAGATAAATGATGTCATTATTATTTCATTAAAATGAGCCTGTGAACCAATTAGCATTTCACTTAAGACATGACGAAGACGAAGACGGACACACACACACACACACACACACACACACACACACACACACACACACACACACACACACACACACACACACACACACCGAGTCTCAAAAGGGAAGTAAAAGAAATCTGCGCACATGTAGAGAAATGAACCTAGAAGGTTTTGTGACTTATCAGTCAAATTCGGCTTAGCCAGTTTTTGGACTTATATGAATAAATAATTATATATAAAATAATATATATTATATATATCATTAAAACCAATAATCTCCAGATTATATAGATATTGTAATTATACAGATTATATAGATATTGACAGACAGCAGCTCCAAGTGAACACTCACTGCACATTATATATGAACTACATGCACTTTACATATGGTTTTAAAATGCAAGAAATGGCAAATGAAGGCAGTATCTGGTATTAGTATCAGGCACAATGCTGTTCACTATTGTATATCATTATCATGCCCAAAAAGTTCCATATGTGGTCATGTGATCTATTTCTTCCAATGACCATTATGATCATCTGCTGTCTCAAACTGAGAGCAATTGAAAATAATGAAAAATCTCAGCTCTGAAGTATTTCCCTATAGTTGCTGATTGAAATTATCAACACCCAGCTTCACACACAGGAGAGATTCATTCATCATTGAGACAAAGTTAAAAACTGAATAATTTTTTTTGGATTATATGTGCATGAGCAAAAGTACACTTTATTTGTATGTCAAAGTTTAAACTGAGCTGTGTTTTCTGTAGATGTTTACTTATTTACATGTAGAAAACCGACACCACATCATTTGACCAGGGATGCCCATACTGATTACAGTCTGACAGACAACTACTGGTTAGACTCCTGCTTGTATTCACGGTCAGGGATGTGTCTAGGACTTCAAGAAGGTCTAGAGTGATTGGGTAATTTGATTGTCAGCTCCTAATTATGTGGGTGATCGACAAGACAGGAACTAGCATCTGAATGTCTAACCTATGGGAGAATGTTTTTTTTATTGGGTGTTTTAACAACGTAACAATATTGTTTCTTATTTTAAGACTAGTACAGAAGTACTTCCTGAATTAACAATCGTAGTGAATAAAAATGAACTGAAAATGTCTGACTGTATCACAGTCTGTATTTTTTAAGTTCCCAGGAATCATTAGAAAGTCTAGAGACCCTGATGTTTCCCTCTGCTGGAGGCCCACTTTCCTGAACATTTTTGTGTTTTTTGCAGCTCTCAACACATCCAGTCAAACTAATTAACAACACTTAGCTTAAGTGAGTGTGTTAAAATATGGAAAGCACTAAAATGTGCACAACCGTGGACCTCCAGGACTGCTAGGACCCACTGATGAAGTGTAGTGCAGACATTTCTCTAGGCAGACTGCAAATCGTCTGACCTAACTGACATCACATAGAGACAAGATTTGATAGGTGAGATGCCCCGAGCATTTTACTTGTGTATGTCAGATGACCTCACCTGTGATGACACAGGGCAGAGAGCGAATGCCTGTGTTGGTAGCCAGAAGTGAGACCTCATATGTGTTTCTCTCATCTCTAGGCAGGACCTGCTCCACACGTTGGTCCATGGAAACAGTCAGAACCCAGTCCCTGATCTCTTCCCTCTTCTCCACCTGATACACAGTCATCATTTTTCTTGTTAAGTGCAATGAGTTTACAGTAGTAGGTACACGTACTTTATATAATTCCAGGACTACCACTGGCCACATTATTTGACTTCTCAGCATTCTAAGCACAGCAGTGATACAAACATGGTAGTGATGTTTAAGTGTGTTTTGCACAAGTACTGGTGTACAAGGCACACTATTACCACTGGGTACACTTACCCTGCAATCATACCAGCAGCAGGGCGAAGTGAAAAAGTGACTGGAAGTTTTCTGCAAAATGGTGGAGCATGAATGTTGGTAATGCAAAGCTGAGCAAAGTTTATGCAAGTCAGAAGTGATGTGTTGATTACTAATTGGAATTGAGAAGGCCAGTACATGCTTCATCTCCACCATGATATGCTGCTTTTTAGTTATGAGATGTTGGTTACTACTTTAGATGGAGAAGAAACTGATTGTTAATCTTTCCAGTCTGTAGGAATTTTGGGTAGGTATAATTAGGGTGCCTTAACAGCCTGCTTGAAATGGATTGTTTCTTTTAATCATAATCTTTACAAACTGAAATACTGCACAAGATGAAACCAATTCCATTGCAAGCTGCATAAAACATAGAAAAATCATACTAAACTAGACCAGGAAGGTTTTGAAAAAACCTGACAAACTGCAAACTGAGCAATTACAGCATTTAGTTACACCAAATCAAACATACCTGGTTCACTACTCAGTCAGTGCACACGCACATCTCATTTACTTCCTACAAACCAGCTTATGGCTAAAATCTTAAATAACAGTGTAGCATGAACTTTTTTTAGTCCAACAGCTGTTTCTGTTTGTGAAGAGCTCAATGCTCATTTCTATGCCAGAATGGCATTTAGGTTGATACACAACCATTTGTTTCCAACCAGACTCAAAAATGTGCTGTGGATGAAGGGTAAGATTCCAAAATGTGTGGTTATTTTAGCATCAGGAAGTCAGGTTTACATCAGGATCTCTGATTCAGCTTTGTAAACTGTGAACTGTCTAAGGTTAAGAGTAACTGAGAAAGAGCAACAATGTAAAGTAAAGTGGCCCCTTATAAGCATGTGTGAACACAGCACAGCACACAGTGTTAACAATGTGAAATTCTTTCTTTGTTTAACCCATTCACCAAGTGAAGAAGTGGGCAGCCACTGGCGCAGTGCCTCGGGAGCGATGTATGGGGACAGTACCATTTCTCAAGGGTACCTCAGTGGTCCCACTGACAGCCCTGGTATTCAAACCCATGACCTTCCAATCACAGGGGAAACTCCCTAACCACCAATACCTCACACCTTAAAATGCAGCACCTGCAGCTAGACCCAGGTAGCAAGTGGCTAACAAAAGTTTTCACTGATGACAAAACACTTTTTTGGTAATAACTAGTCAACTACTTTTTTTTTTTAAGTGACTAGCTGACTAATAAAATTTAAGGCCACGCAACCTCTAATGCAAATTAAAATGCTACCATCATGATAGCACATGAGCTCAGAATGATCCAGCCCTCAAATAATATGCTGCCGGCAGTGGTCCTACCATGGCCCTTTCCAATGATAGATTAGACAGAAGGTTGTTGAGAAATGTGCAGCAAAAGACTGGCTACAGTAAGTGGTAGGTTTATCTGATAAAATGGCCATCACTGTCCAAAATAAATGCATCCAATTTTTTTCTATTTCATTTTTCTACATCATTTTGACACAGCAGGTGTGCCTTGTAGCTGTTGTGTGAGCGCATCATAACAAATGATCCAAGAAATATGCTTGAAACATAATTTTGAATACAATTTCTTCAATAAATGTACATTACAATTTAAGAACACCAAGGATGTGTATATGTATGGATAGTGGCAATATGTATATGTTTGTCTATGTGTATCACCTTTTGTTTAAGATATGTCAGAGATTGAGTAGCTATGTCAGAAATCACATACTTCAAAATTATATTTTGCCATTTGTGACTATGACTGGAGCATTTTTATTTTCACCCTCCAAAAAAATGCAGTAACATTCCATAAAGAACTGCTGAACTAGAAGTGCTTAATTTCTGAAAAGTTTAGTATGGTTTGAAAGCAAATAACTGTCACGCAAGAGATGCATCTATTGATGAAAGGTTTTAAGAAGCAGGCAGACAGGAAGAAGTAGTCCCAAGTAATCTTCTATACACTGTATGTGTTTGAGCAGTAAATTATTAAACAGTTTACTTGACTACTGTTCTTAAATCATGCCTATTTCCCCAACGAAAGGGCTGGGTATTTCACCAAATAGGGCATAGTTTGTGATTACAGGCATATCCATTTTCTAAAAATGATTTAAATATGTTTAACATACATAACATACACCCCAATTTGATATCCTGACATTTCACACTAGAAATTCATGAGTTCAACTACTACTAGAAAAAAGCCTTACGGTGACATGGAGTTTTGATGGCAGAGGGACTTCAAAAGGAATGTCTGTATCCTGAAAATCGGTGTGGTCTAAGGCATCCAGCGTACCCTCATCAATACCCTGTGAAAACAAACCAACATAGCAATGCCCAGACTGTTTTAGTTGAATTCTCAGCTAAAGGGTAGTTAAAAATTTGACGACAGACTAATGAAACTGCAATGCTGTGTAAATGAAAATTAAATTAACAGTATTTTAACTTTGAATAATCATTGGTCTTTCCAAACAAGAACCTGAATATTGTCCTCCCATCCATAAAAACAATGATATTCGAATTATGCATCATTTTAGGTATGTACATTTGCTGTAGATCTTTTTCATTAAAAAATTTCTGGTTTTGAAATTATTCAATATATAACAAAAATACAGTAGTAAGTTCAAGCTGCAAACTGAGCAATTACAGAGCGTTTAGTTACACCAAATCAAACATACCTGGTTCACTATTCAGTCACTGCACACGCACATCTCATTTACTTTCTGCTAACCAGCTTATGGCTAAAATCTTGAATAACAGTGTAGCATGAACTTTTTTAGTCCAACAACTATTTCTGTTTGTGAAAAGCTCAATGCTCATTTCTATGCCAGAATGGTTTAGGTTGATACCTCAAAAATATATAACAAAAATACAGTAGTAAGTTCAAGGTGTAAATATTTTGAAACTCTGATAAAATAATTTATAGTCGCTTTACTGAAGGAAAGTCAAGCTTATGTTCTGTTTTTAACTTAGTGGTCAAGGTTCATTTACAATCAGGAGTGAAGTAACCTCAACAGATGGGCATAAATTTTGCTCAGAAATGATTAATTGTTGAGTTGTTTAAATGTTTTAGGATTAATTTGTAGAGCTATATAGCCACAGGAGGGCACAGGGGAGCACAGAAGTGCCTTGTCACATGAAAACCCATGAAGGTAGTTAAAACTCAATGTGTTCCAATGTAACGTACATCTGCCAAGTCCAGGAAACGGTTGAGGAAAATAAAGGCCATGTTTTCCCACCCAACAGCCTGTAGGAAAAAAGACAGAGCAAGTCTTTAAAAAGTAATGTTACATGTCTTCATTTCAGGGGCTTCTAACTGTAAGTGCACAATGTTGTTCCCAAAAAAAACATTAATTGCTTGCCCAACAATAAACCCTGGGTCACCCAAGACATCAAAGCCACACTGAACAAGAAAAAGAAAGCTTTCAGAAATAGTGACAAAGAACAGTTGAGACCAAGATTGCAGTGGGAAAACAGTCCTACAAGAGGAAGCTGGAAAGCAAACTCCAAGAAAACAACACGAGGAAGGTGTGGAAAAGAATGCGGGCCATTACTGGCTTGAAACAAGAGAGGGGTGTTGTGATGGATGGGGACGTTGAATGTGCAAACAACCTAAATCTGCACTTCAATAGGTTAGACTGCCCTATATCTCCTGTCCCCACACTCAGCTCTTCTCACCTTCTCCATTCTCCCCCCGTCTCCTGCCCCCACAGTCCGTCTCTATCTGTCCCTCTCAGCAGATGACATCAAAAGGGAACCGTGTAGACTCCATCCCAGTAAAGATGCAGGTCTTGATGGCATCAGTACCAGGGCCCTCAGGTGCTGTGCTGCCCAGCTGTGTGGAGTTTGACATCTAATTTCTGCAGGAGTCTGAAACTGCAGAGGGTCCCATCACTCTGGAAGACATCCTGCCTGGTTCCTGTCTCCAAAAAGACCAACCCATCGACCCCCAGCGACAACAGGCCAGTGGCTCTGACTTCATACGTCATGAAGACTGGTGGAGCCTTGGCTGGACCCCCTTCAGTTTTGCTTACCGACCCTCTATCTTCTGTGAGCTTATTCTTCTGTGAGGACGCTATCATCTACCTGCTGAATCAGGCTTATTCTCATTTGGACATTGTTGGGAACACTGTGAGGGTCATGTTTTTTGACTTCTCCATCACTGCTGGGGAATCAGTCCATCACTGCTGGGGAATAAGCTCACAGAAATGCAGGCGGACGCCCAACTGGTAGCTTGGATTACGGACTATTTAACCAATCGACCACAGCATGTCCAGCTGAAGAGCTGCCGCTCGGATAGCATCCTGAGCAGCACGGGGACGCCGCCGGTGACTGTCCTATCACCCTTCCTCTTCACCCGTCTGACTTTAGGTACAAGTCTCAGTCATGTCACCTGCAGAAACTCTCTAATAACTCTGCCATTGTGGCCTTTGTCAGGGATGGACAGGAGGATGAATACAGGAGTGTGGTGGACTGCTTTGTTGAGTGGTGTGAGCTGAACCATTTACAGCTAAACATCACAAAGGCAAAGGAACTGGTTGTGGACTTTTAGGAAGCAGGCTCCTCCCACACCTGTCACCATCAGAGGGACGGATGTTGAGGCGGTTGAGGATTACCGGTACCTGGGGGTATATGTTGACAGTAAACTGGACTGGTCCAAGAACACGACACTGTTTTCAAGAAAGGGCAGAGCTGGCTTTACCTACTGAGAAGGCTCAGGCCTTTCAATGTCTGTAGGAAAATGCTGACTATATTCTATTACTCTGTGGTAGAGAGAGTAAATTTCCAGTTATTGGCTGCTGCCCTCCCGTTCTCGTTTCATTCTTCTAAAAGCCCTATGCCGCTCAAACGGACGGCCGTTCTGGACTTTTCCAGAAAAGAGAGAGAGAGAGAGAGAGAGAGACAGAAAGAGAGAGAGATTTAAAGAAAAAATGACTGAATTCGAAACACTTTAATTTCATTTTAAATTCAGCTTAATACATTAC
>JBBJLS010000155.1:13658312-13670352 GCA_037577275.1 Bryconaethiops microstoma | reverse complement strand
ATGACTGAATTCGAAACACTTTAATTTCATTTTAAATTCAGCTTAATACATTACCCTTAACGAAAATGTATACAGGGCGGACTGGCAATCTGTCCGTTCTACCACGCTGAATTTAAATTTAAATCTCTCTCTCTCTCTCAAAAGTTCAGAACGGACACTTGCCAGTCCGCCCCTGTATATATTTTCGTTAAGGGTAATGTATTAAGCTGAATTTAAAATGAAATTAAAGTGCTTGGGGAGCATATTTAGGGTTTACACTATAAAAATAGGCATTTTTAGGCTTAAAAAATTTTTTTTTTTACCAAAACAACAATGCGGTTTTTCACTATAAGCGGGTGCTCTTGGAACAGAACCCCCGCGAAAAGTGGGGGATTACTGTATTGCTCATCTGCTACTTATTTACTGATCTGTATGTTATTGAATGTTTGTTTCATCCCCTCATTACATGCTTTCATCTCATTTTATTCATGGCACAAACACTAAGTCACTTTTCATAACCACTTGCACTAATAGTCTGTTATTTTATTATATCTGTTACAGTTATTTATTACTGTGTTAGAGTTATTTTGTTATTCAGTTTGCACTATTACTGCTGTTCTCTTTAAACTCTTTATTGTCTTTTCATTATTCCTTTTGTTGCATCGAGCATGTTTATGACAAAAGAATTTCCCTTGGGATAAATAAAGTTCTTTCTTATCTTATCTTGCTGGTTGATATATTGACCATTGATAAATAGCATTATTATCCATTAAATATTGGAAATATTTATGACTAATAAATCACTATTTTAGCTTACACACACGGTGATGCACACACAGTCACTCGGCTGGACATTGCCTTTCTTTTAAACTCAATAAGAGTCCTTCGACAAGATTCCTTACTGCTTACTCCTTACTAACTTACTACTATAAATGGCTCTAAATACTACTGACTGCTAAATATGTTAAATATGTTTAAATCCATAGAACTGTTTACAATAATTATCATGTAGGATTTGGCTGCATTATGTAAATAGCACAAAAAGTATCAGCTAGTTCTAATTATTGGTTATGGGTATCAGCCCAGAAACTCTGACACTCAATCCCTATTATTTACCATTGACTAAAATCACCAAAAATTCAGTGGCTGAAAGTGAACACAAATGTCTAAAGCTGGTGCACTGGGAGCTCACCTTGGCAGCCTGACCTGCCTCATAAAACGCCTTGTCTGCTGGAATGAGCTCTGTGTGCCTGAGTAGGGAAATGGACAGCTTGGCTGCTATAGTACTCTGTACAGGAACAAAAAGACAAATAGGAAACTTTATACCAGAAAGGATTCTTCATGCACAATTTTCTAGACCACTGAGGCTACATGAGAAGACATAACTGAAAATTTCGACAGCTGAGATTATGGGATGTAACACACAAAACGTCACAAATATTTTATTAATATATACATTTACTGCAATATTTAATTGTAAGACTCTCTAATGCTGTTTTATAGCCTCTTAGCTAACACCAGCACCTTTCAGATAATTTGCGTAATTTCCTATTTACATAAAAATTAAGTGTTACTATGGAGCAGTATTCATAAAAAAAAGCACACACCAGTTGGTCAATGCCCTTGGCTGCTGAGCGAGTAGCGTAATAGTGAGATATCATAAGCATCTGCTCAAAGTCCTCATGGGCTGAAGTGTTAGCTTCTGAAGACTTGGTAAGGTTCTCGCACTGTCAAAGACAAGACTCAGTGAAACTGACATGTATGAGCCAATATACAACACAATGCTTAAATAATAGTGCAAAATATTGAATCCCTCCATTTGACCAATGGTATAACCTACTAGCAAGTGTAAAACATCTCTTAGGTTGGCCCACACCCGGTAAGCCTCAGCAACATCTCTGTTCGGCAAGTTCATCAACTCTAGGAACAAGCGCTTGTAGATGTTAAAGTTCTGTAAAAAAGAATAAAAACCACTAAAGAAGTGTGGCCTGGACTGCATTTTCCTGGCAGAAACAGTTCATGGGATTACTTGGCTATGTCACAGTCTGTGCATACCTGTGGATTCGCTGGTACACCATGCTGCACATACAAGTTTAGCCCTTTCTCTGCTTCACCCTCTTTGATCAGGTGGGTGGCATACAGAGCAATGTATTTATGCAGGATCTTAAAATTCTGCTCCACAAAAGGGGTGGGAAGAGAAAGACAAGTGGATTGAGGGAAATGTTTAATGTTAGAGAGTAAAATAGATTGACAGCATGTGGAACAAGAGTGGGTAACAGAGTCTAAATTTTGTCCCAAACAGTCAACTTAGCTAGAGGCTGGCAGGCCAAATCAGGAAATTCCATGGGAAAACAAAATCAAGCAAACATTTGAATTTAATTAATGTAAATAAGTTCTAAATCACATCTTAATATCTTAAAGAACTCATAATGATGAATAATAAATCACAAATAATGTTTTCCACAGCATTACATATTGTAGTATTACAGAGGGTCTCTGAGTTTCAGAAGCTATATGATTTCGAGAATTATGTTTACTATGACGAAGGACATATACTAACGAGATGAAGATCCATTTGGATTTCTGGATGACTAACTGCTGACAGAATTACTGAACCAAGTTTATTAAGTGTTATGGTGCAAACACACCATTAAGAGTAAAATTCAGTTGGTTTAAATCAGCTTGTTGCATGTAAATGTATTAACATTTTCATTTACGGCATTCGGCAGATGCTATTATCCAGAGCAATAAACGTGTGCTTTGTAGTCCACAAGTAAACATGTCCTTCACACAAGTAAACCTAGACATAAAATTAAAAGCTGGTAGCACCGAGCCTTGAGGAACACCAGTGGTAAGTCTGTGTGGGGCAGACATAGATCCTTTGCATGTTGTTTGGTAACTGTGACCCCCAAGGTAGGATTGAATCCACTGCCAAGCTGCAAATAGTTCTAGAAGAATTAGAACACGAATACAGTTTAGCTGTTTTGGCTGCACAAAGCTTCTCAGTGACAGTTAAAAGTTTCTGTAGAAGGTGCTGCTTTGAATCCATACTGGATTGGGTCATGAAGATTCATTTGTAAAAGAAATAGGTTGAGTAAAGCAAATAAGTGGTTGGTAGGTTGAGAGATAAGGAGAGGAATGATTACTGCAGGGAAGGATCTTCTGATCTGGTCAATTTTTTCATAAAAGAAGGTGGCAAAGTCCTCTGAGAAGATGAAGGTGTATAAAAAGCAGGAAATCTGAGAAGTAAAGTAAATGTGGCAAAGAGTTTGCAAGGGTTGGATGCAGATTCTTCTACATTGGCTTTGAAGTTGAAAGCCTTTGCAGCAGGTTATGTCAACAGTGGAATTGCAACTTCCTCCATTTTCTTTCTGTTGCTCTCAGTTCTTTTCGTTTGTTGTGCACTAGGTCAGCCATGGTGTTAACTACCACTTAACTAAAACTCTATTTTAATGGGCTTTTTCTTGAGTAAAGAAAGTTATGTCGCATTAACAAATGCTATGAATTTAATCATTTTTAAAATAAAGGCTTTAAAAAGCCTTCAGGATATCTTTATCCTTTATTAAGCAAAATTTGTTTTGAAGACCCTCAAATTAAATCAATGGAGTGTCACTACTCAAAGTACCTTTTGGTAAATAATATAGAAGTGTAATAGACTGACATCAGTAGCAAAGAAACAGTTCTAGAAGTCTAAATGTACCTGTTTGGATGCTGTATCAATGCACTTCTCCCACTGACCCCTCTCCACATACATGTCTAATGCAGCTATGACATCCACTCCAACCAGCTGTCAACAGAAACAGCTCAGTTAAACCTTTTCTAATTTAGGGTCATAAATGTACCCTTTCTGGAAAGTTATTTAACTGTAATGACATCTTCTGAACCATGGTAAAAAAAAACCAAAAGCTAACATGAATAAAAAAATTTTTTTTCCTCTAAATAGACCAGTGCTTGGGATAAAGTACCATGGAATGGAAACAGTTGAATTTCCGACAAGACAACTATCGAAGTTATTCTCAAGTGGGTTCCTTTGTCAAAAATCAGCAATATATATATATATATTTTTAAACGTTTTATATTCATGTTTATTAACAGTTTCCACAAGCATGCAAAACCCATGAGGTGTTTGAGAGAAAATAACTGCTGCAAACACAGGTGTAACAGAGATGCTGAAATTAATAATAATTCATATTATGATTAATAATGAAGAAGTATGAATAAATAATATTTAGGAACATATTTTTCCTAACTTGTATTTCCTAATATGTTCTCAGAATTGCTCTGTCAGACATACACATACTTACTGAGTCCACCTTGCCTTGGTTTTTCAAGTGTTCTTTGTAGCTCTGGTCGACATATCCCTCCAACCTAGTGGGATAGTTAAGCAGAGGCACAATCTGAGGAAAAAACATCAGACCAAGAACAGCATCCAGAGAGCCAAAAACAATTGGTGGAGACTTTAAAATGCTCATAAAGGCTAAACTGTAAAACTGAAGATGAAATTTGGTCCAAAACATATATTTCCTTTTAACCCATTTCTCCTTAACATTATCAACATCAACATCATCATCTTAACCTTTCCCAGAGGGGAAAAGACCATAGTGCACTGAATAGAAAAACCTGAAAAAACACAAACATACCTGTGTTTGCCTGCTGATGGAATTCCAAACATACTATTTATGTTCAGTCTAATTCATTTATCTTAACATACATTAGAATGTGTTTGTCTCATCTGTATATCTGTAGATCACCCAATGCATAGGTTGTGGTCAAACAGAAAAGCACTTTAAGCCACAGACTCACTAGCAAAAAGTGCTTCACTGAATGCAAAAACTCCTTCCCCTTTCACACACCCTTTGCAATAACCTGCTGCTACTCAGATGTACAATTCATCATCATTACATGCAGTGCCTTTATTAAGTGCTGTTGTTTATGTGCAATATCATACTTATTTCATTAATATAGAGTCTGCAAACCACTATTTGTGATAATTAGTAAACTACTTCAGCAGCAGTACTATATTTTATATTATTCTTGTCTTTGTGTCTCTGTGTGTCTGTACAGCCATAGCATAATCAGTTTCCTCAGTGATTAATAAATTTTTCTGATTCTGAATGTTAAGTTGCCAGCTGTGAACGGTCACTTCTCAGTTTTCACATTTCTTAACTTACACAGCAAAAACCCTCTTTTATAATATAGTGACACTGAATGATAAAAATGATGTTTATATCAGTGTTATATTTCACTGATACTCATTTGAGTCTATGCATTGATAAGGTAATAGCTGATACCATCAGTCATCTGAAATACTAGTTAAGCCTATTTTAAACCACCCTTGTTTGGCCCAGGTAAGGAAGCTAATATTAACAACTCAGTCTTGCAGCAAGAAAGCATCAATGCCTCTACTCACACTGTGCTAAATTCTAAAACCTAGTTACCTTTTCCAGCACATCTTGACTGGGGTACAAAGGGCACCAGTGTTTCTGCCACTTGCTTCTGACCTTGAGCACACTCCAAACCCACATTTCACCTCTGTCACACATTTTAAAGCCTACAATTCTTCTGTCTTCACTCTTGCTTGCTGGCTGTGGTGTTGTCAGGGGCGATAAGCATGACCGGGACTCACCTTGGATTGAGCTCTTTGGCCACTCTCTTTGCTTTGTTCCATTCTTCCCCCTCGATGAATGCGTCTACAGCTTCCTTAACGAGGTCTAGGTTAAGGTAGAGCTCAGCAGCCTGGAAAAATAGAAGCCCATTCTAGGTTTCAATAGACCTGGGGCTTGAAGGACAGAGTACAATAGGTAAAAGCCTCTGAGGGACTTTGTTTTGGAAGAATTCTTTTTTTTTTTTTCACTGGCTGCATACATGCTGACATGGACAAGCTCGCACATGCATGCACACACAGACACAAACAGCATCCTTAGAGGTTTGGCCAACATATCTTTCAAATAATAAAATACGAAACCTCAGATAACATAAGTTTTTTTCCTTAGAGCTCCAACCGAATAAACATCAAACATCCTAACAAAAGCAAATGTATCTTGCTCTGGATAATCATAATACTGTCCAGACACCAGGCTTCTGTCTGGATCCTGGAAGAAAGGCATACATTTGGATAAAAGCGTCTGCTAAATGCCGTAAATGTAAATGTAAATGTACATACCGCACTGTATTTTCTGAGCTGCACCAAGCGTGGGCCAACAGCCTGAACGACATCAATAGCTTTTTCATGCGTTAAAAACTTGATGGCCAGTTCTGCTGCCTAAAATATATGGCACAGAAAAATTCCATTAGCACCTTATTAATTCGTTATTTGATCAGAATAGGCCTTGACAGATGTAAACAGTTGCAGAATAACTGTAAATAAGCAAATATAAACAAACATTTTTTCAGCTTATTTTTGCAAGCAGCTAGTTAATAGGAGATCAATTTTACAGAGGGTGAGTGTCAGAACTTGTACTGCCTGCACATAATAAAATGATATCTAGTTAGCACAGTTGGTGTAGTTATTACGCAACTGTTGCTTACTACCCAGAAGATGGACAGCGTGTAAAGTGCAGTGTGAATATCTAACAGTAAATGTCGATTGCACTTAATCTCTCTGCATTCATGCCGGATCTGCTCACTGCTAGCAACTAATCTATGAGCAAGGAATAACGTAAAAGTTGCCTTCTTCCAACCAAATGTGCATATTCCAACCAAATGTTTGCTGGCAACAGTTCTGAATAAAACCAAATATTTTTGTTATTGTGAAAAACCTGGATTCAAAGAAGAAGAAGAAAAAAAAAAAAGAGCCTCTGTTGTGCTGTTAGAAAGATGCCGGCTGTTCTAGTCTACTTTGCCAATAGGCAAACTCCAGCAAACACACTTATTTGTATAAAGTTTAAATTTGTTTAAATTTTTCCACAGTGTGATGAGGCAGATTTTGCCACACTGTAGTCCACTGAGCACCAGTAACCATGGATTGTAAAAAGAGGATGTTATAACTGACACAAAGTTTTCTTAGAGCAGATGTGCTTTGACCATTTACTGCGCACCAGAGCTGGATGTGAGGCGCCATACGATCTCCATCCACTTCCTAACAGCGAACAAAGGCCACTGAGCAAGTAAAAATATCTTAATTCATCTTCAGGTAATATCAGCCCACTTTCTCATAACATCCTACCACTCTGCAATAAGCAGTGTTCAGATAGGAGTAAATAGGTTATGTGGTAATTTTTACAGGTGACCTTATTTCTTTCCAGATCATCTGTGTTGTTCTCCCTCCCCGCCTGAGAATATTATAGGCTTAATTACCAACTGTTTTTCATCTTTCCAATCCCTCAACTGTTTACATGCCCTGTGTGGTAGAACATCTCCATTCACTCTACACTGAGGCTTAGCAGGAGAAAGAAAATTAATGTTAAGCACAAAACGGAGAATTGCGGATGAGCATTGTCACTGAGAAAGCATGTAAAAATGTCATTACCAATGTCCCCCCTGATTAACTAATCCAATGTGAGTATAGCTATAGTCAGCTGTAGTCCAGGGATTCAAACCCACAAACTTCTGATCGCAGAGGCAATACCCTAACCACTAGACCATGTGCTGCCCCGACAATGAAAAAATGCTTCTGGCTGACTGGTCAGCTCTACACAGTAACAGTGTGAAACATTACCTTCATCCAACACTTCTCCAACAGGACCGTGTTGGAAGAGTCCTTCACCTTCAGGTAACAGTCCACTGCTCTGGTGTATTCACCTGACTGCTCCCACTCGCGAGCCTGCTCCACCATGCCTTCCATTCCCCTACACACATGACTACATATACTTACACACCTCTTTAAATGAGCTTCTTCACTGTAAGCAACTGTAGTAGCATTAGTACTTGCCCTGAGTTTGGAATATTTTAAAGGTTCTGCATAGTCTAAGAACTTTTTTAGACTGACGATAACACATTTTCACTGAAAAAGCGCATGGGACTGGACCTCAATTTTGATAAATACAACCATCTCTTTTTGGCATAAAATATCAGATGCAAGATCTTTTTACAACTAAGATTAACAAAAGTTACCAGCAGTCAACTGCATAAGAAAATACATGTTACAGCAGATTTGGAGACCTTAATTGCAGCTGACTGGGACTTGACCTGACTCTGCACTGTGTCCCCCTTTTTTCTCCAAAGGAGGAGAAAGAAGCCTTTGATGTTTTCCCACAAGACACTAAAAACAGGGAAATTATCAGCAGATTTGCTGCATGTTTGCTCATTAACGAGCTGCTCATTATGAATTTAATTCAGGATAAAAATGCAGCCACGTTTTAATAAAAGAGCTGAGCCAGCATTAAAGAAGGCATCTGAGTGTACACAGCCATTAGCTTTTACTCACAACGTAAGAGTCCTAGTTTCAAAAGAAGAACACCTAAAGAGAATAGAAGATCCAAATACGCTTCCAAGAGATGAAACATGCTTCAAAAACATGAAGAAGAAATGCTAAGGAGATAAGATTAAAAAACTGTTAAAAGTGTCATGATACCGTTTTCCAGTTTTCACCGCCTCTCTCTCATACTCTTCTTGGAGAATACCCAGCTTATTGGGTAGATACTCTTTACAGATGCGCATAGCATCACTCCACATCTCGGCATCCTGAAGCAAGAAAACATAAGAAAGATAAAATAAAACGTATCACACAATATTTACTGCAACTGAGGCTCTTCAACCCTTAGAAGTAACAGTATTATTGCAAACAACAAAGCATGATTAATAAGTGAATAATAACTATCACTATTTTTCACTATTTTTAATAAAGTGAATCTTGAATCAAGCAGAGAAACTGTTTAATGGGCTCATATCCATCTTTATTAGTTAAACCCTTTTCCCTGAGAACAGGTGACCTTAGTGTGATTTTATTTATTCCACTATTTTGTAAACAGACTGAGTTATTTCTTTTTGAAAATGTAAATGACTTCTGTTCTGATTGGTTGCCCTGTATTGTGCTTCATTCAAAAAGCAGTCTATGGCTGAAACGCTCCTTTATTGTGAATGAGTGGAGGCTGCTGTAGGCTGAAAACACAGATATATGTAAATGCTTTGGTTCCAGTTACATATGGACAAAAGAGCAAAAGGTACATTTGTTTATCTACCACTTCCATTACATTTATTTAAAAATAAAAGTAAAACATATGTTTTTACACTAGCCTATTATAGTGTGGATTTAAATTATACATGTTCATAGCCAGAAAAGATGATGATTTATATGTGATTTTAATTTAATGAAGTTATTGAGACACACAGTCTTGCTTTCACCTTTTATATTCGTGTCATGCTTTTGTCATTTCCTTGACCTTGTAACAAACAGAAAAAAATACTACAGGACTGAAGCTCATGAAACAAAAATGTTATTTGAATGTAAATTTAATTTAGTATGTAGTAATGGTTTTTGCTCATTTAATTGTGTAATTCATTTAATTACTTTCTCTTTACAATACCAATTACTTTTTTATGGACTCAAGTTTCAGTAGCAGATCAGTCTCTTCCAGTTTTGTAAATTCCAGTTTAGTTTATTTTTTATACAATGTAAATTTAAGTATTAAATCAGACTCCAAATTGTTTTTCAGCCTTTTAACAATGAACAGTGTTGACAAAAACACCACATTGCCAGAAATCCACAGAAATAGGTGCATCTATCAGGCTGTTTCTTACCATCATAAAGACCAGTAGGAGGATTTAAAATATACATTATCATGCAAATTACTAACAAATGTTAATTTGTGATAATTATTTTAATTCAGTTTCTTTTTTTGTTAATTTAACTGTGTAAATACATTTAAACAGCACAGCAAAACAGCAATAACTCATGATTCGATAACATTTAAGAGTTATTATTTAAAATTTTTTTAGTTCATTCATTCATATAGATCCAGCAGTCCAGTTTAACTGATGAATCCGGCGGTGTAGTACCAAGATGCGAACAGAGACCTGGCTAACACCGCTAACACCGGACACGAACAAGGCACTGCCCAGTTTCCAGCTGCTGCAGGCAGACAGGAGGGAGAGCGGTAAGAGGAAAGGAGGTTGACTGGCAGTGTTTGTGAACAACAGATGGTGTAACCCTTGGCACATCACTGTGAAAGAACAACTTTGTAGCAGAGACATTGAGCTGTTATCCTTGCAACCATTCTACCTCCCCAGGGAATCCTCACGTTTTTGCGATAATGGCATATATCCACCTCAGCCAGCCGATAATGGCAGCCTGTGACTCTCTTCACTCTGTGGTCAGCAGACTGCAAACAGAATTTTCACAAGACCTGTTTTTAATATCGGGTGATTTTAACTATGCATCCCTGGACTCCACACTGCCCACCTTCACCAAGTATGTGACATGCCCCACCAGAGACAATAAAATACTGGATGCCAACACAAAAGAGGCATACAGTTCATCACCTCTCCCTCCCTTGGGAAGATCAGATCACAACCTTATACACCTTGTCCCTGTGTATGAGCCCTTAGTGCACAGGGAGCAAGCAATCACCCGCACAGTGTAGAGACGGTCGGATGAGGCCGAGGAGGCTCTAAAGGACTGTTTTGACGGTACTGTGTGGGAAGTGCTTTGTGACGACCATGGAGAGAACATTGACATTGTGACCTGCGTTATGGACTACAGTAAACCCCCACTTTTACACGGATCAGCAGTCGCGGTATCAGTCCAACGCGGATTTTTTCTGAGAACCGAACTAATCAATTTTCGCTGAAACCCCCACACTAACCTGGAAACTGCAGATATCCTCCGCATTTTTTTTGCTTTTGTGGCATCGTCCGACATGCCCTCTCGTCCTCGTGCTGGGTTGCTAAGGACAAGGGGGCATGGCTGACGAGGCCCCAACGTCACATCTTTTTTTGTGGCAATATATAATTTTTCATGCATTTTAATGCTAATTTAAGAAAAATAAAATGCACTGAATTTGTAACAAAAATATTAATGTAAATTCAGCTACATTTCTATATAAAAAATAACTAAATGTTTTGTTACTGATGAGAACACAAAGAAGGCGTGTCATGGAATACTGAAATACCACTGTACTCGGAGGCGGGAGGTTTGACAGTAGCCAATCCGAAAACGTTATTTCTTCTTGCTGCTGATCGGCTGCTGTCCTGTGATGCTGCAGACCAGAATTTCCCTGTGGAGCGTCTTGAGTGTTCGTGTTTTTCATTTTGTTCTTCTTAAAGCCCTGTATTTTTATTACTGTAAATTAAACGAATTTATTACTGTATTTATCCTACTTATACCAAAGAAAACGACAGAGCATACCAACGAAAACGCACATGCATGAATTACAGTACAGTCTTTACAGGGGTAACATCGGTATTTACATTTTAGCACTGCAGGAGTTCAGTGTAAACTGTACAGTAAGGATACGGGTTTACCTTTACATTTTCTTTAAGGGTAATGAGTTTAAAATGACATCAAATTGTTTTGGGTGCATATTTGGAGGCATATTTAGGGTTTACAAAAATTTTTAGGCATTTTTTTAAACCACATCGGAACAATGCGGTTTTTCACTATACGTGGGTGCTTTTGATATATAACCCCCGCGAAAAATTCATTTCAGTGTGGATAACACCGTAACCACCAGGACTGTACGGTGCTTCCCAAACAACAAACCCTGGATTACTCCAGAATTCAAGGTTGTCCTCAAGCAGAAGAGGAAGAACTCCAAATCAGGAGACCAAGAGGAGCTGAAGAGGGTGCAGAGAGAGCTGAAAAGACTGATCAGGAATGGGAAAGACAGCTAAAGGCAGAGGATGGAAAACAAGCTTCAGCAGAACAATGTCAGCGTAGTCTTGAGACCACGAAGAATGGAACTCTCTGCCGGTGGAGGATGTGAGGTGGGCAAATGAAGTGAATCACTTTTTCAACAGGTTTGATTCATCTGCACCTGCCTCTCCCCCCATACTACCCTTCCTGATGCAGTGCCAAAAATCTTCTACAGACACCCCCACCCCCAACTCGTTTCACAGTACAGATGGACAATGATCCAAAACATACTGCAAAAGCAACCCAGGAGTTTTTTAAAGCAAAGAAGTG